>JAMPIV010022184.1:0-119983 GCA_024509875.1 Oreohelix idahoensis
TCTGCCTAGTGTGAGAGCTACTATTCTCTTCTGCTTGTTTCGAGAGCTTCTTTTCTCGTCTGCTTTTAGTGAGAGCTTCTTTTCTCTTCTGCTTGTTGTGAGAGCTTCTATTCTCTTCTGCTTGTTGTGAGAGCTTCGTTTCTCCTCTGCTTGTTGTGAGAGCTGCTTTTCTCCTCTGCTTGTTGTGAGAGCTGCTTTTCTCTTCTGCTTGTTGTGAGAGCTTCTATTGTCTTCTGCTTGTTGTGAGAGTTTGTATTCTCTTCTGCTTGTTGTGAGGGCTTCTTTTCTCTTCAGCTTATTGTGAGAGCTTCTTTTCTCCACAGATTGTTGTGAGAGCTTCTTATCTCTTCTGCTTGTTGTGAAAGCTTCTTTTCTCTTCTGCTTTTTGTGAGAGCTTTTTTTCCCTTCTGCTTGTTGTGAGAGCTTCTCATCTTTTCTGCTTGTTGTGAGAGCTTCTATTCTCTTCTGTTTGTTGTGAGAGCTTCTATTATCTTTTGCTTGTTGTGAGCGTTTCTTTTCTGTTCTGCTTGTTGTGAGAGCTTTTATTTTCTTCTGCTTGTTGTGAGAGCTACTTTTCTCTTCTGCTTGTTGTGAGAGCTTCTATTCTCTTCTGCTTGGTGTGAGAGTTTCTTTTCTCTTCTTCTTGTTGTGAGAGCTTCTATTCTCTTCTGCTTGTTGTGAGAGCATCTTTTCTCTTCTGCTTGTTGTGATATCTTCTTTTCTCTTCTGCTTGTTGTGAGAGCTTCTATTCTCTTCTGCTTAATGCGAGAGCTTTTTTTTCTCTTCTGCTTGTTGTGAGAGCTTCTATTCTTTTCTGCTTATTGCGAGAGCTTCTTTTCTCTTCTGCTTAGTGTGAGAGCTTCTATTCTCTTCTGCTTGTTGTGAGAGCTTCTTTTCTCTTCTGCTTGTTGTGATATCTTCTTTTCTCTTCTGCTTGTTGTGAAAGCTTCTATTCTCTTCTGCTTATTGCGAGAGCTTCCTTTCTCTTCTGCTTTGTGTTTGAGCTTCAATTTGCTTCTGCTTGTTGTGAGAGCTTCTTTTCTCGTCTGCTTGTTGTGAGCGCTTCTTTTCTCTTCTGCTTGTTGTGAGAGCTTCTTTTCTCTTCTGCTTGTTGTGAGAGCTTCTTTTCTCTTCTGCTTGTTGTAAGAGCTTCTTCTTTCTTCTGCTTGTTGTGAGAGCTTCTTTTCTCTTCTGCGTCTTGTGAGAGCTTCTTTCTTCTTCTGCTTGTTGGGAGAGTGTCTTTTCTCTTCTGCTTGTTGTGAGAGCTTCTTTTCTCTTCTGCTACGTTTGAGAAATTCTCATCTGCTTGTTGTGATAGCTTCTTTTCTCTTCTGCTTGTTGTGAGAGCTTCTTTTCTCTTCTGCTTGTTGTGAGAGCTTCTTTTCTCTTCTGCTTGTTGTGAGAGCTTCTATTCTCTTCTGCTTATTGCGAGAGCTTCTTTTCTCTTCTGCTTGTTGTGAGAGCTTCTATTCTCTTCTGCTTGTTGTGAGAGCTTCTTTTCTCTTCTGCTTGTTGTGAGAGCTTCTTGTCTCTTCTGCTTCTTGTGATATCTTCTTTTCTCTTCTGCTTGTTGTGAAAGCTTCTATTCTCTTCTGCTTATTGCGAGAGCTTCCTTTCTCTTCTGCTTTGTGTTTGAGCTTCAATTTGCGTCTGCTTGTTGTGAGAGCTTCTATTCTCTTCTGCTTGTTGTGAGAGCATCTTTTCTCTTCTGCTTGTTGTTATATATTCTTTTCTCTTCTGCTTGTTGTGAGAGCTTCTATTCTCTTCTGCTTAATGCGAGAGCTTCTTTTCTCTTCTGCTTGTTGTGAGAGCTTCTATTCTCTTCTGCTTGTTGTGAGAGCTTCTTTTCTCTTCTGCTTGTTGTGAGAGCTTCTTTTCTCTTCTGCTTGTTGTGATATCTTCTTTTCTCTTCTGCTTGTTACAAAGCTTCTATTCTCTTCTGCTTATTGCGAGAGCTTCCTTTCTCTTCTGCTTTGTGTTTGAGCTTCAATTTGCTTCTGCTTGTTGTGAGAGCTTCTTTTCTCGTCTGCTTGTTGTGAGCGCTTCTTTTCTCTTCTGCTTGTTGTGAGAGCTTCTTTTCTCTTCTGCTTGTTGTGAGAGCTTCTTTTCTCTTCTGCTTGTTGTGAGAGCTTCTTCTTTCTTCTGCTTGTTGTGAGAGCTTCTTTTCTCTTCTGCGTGTTGTGAGAGCCTCTTTTCTCTTCTGCTTGTTGGGAGAGCTTCTTTTCTCTTCTGCTTGTTGTGAGAGCTTCTTTTCTCTTCTGCTACGTTTGAGAAATTCTCATCTGCTTGTTGTGATAGCTTCTTTTCTCTTCTGCTTGTTGTGAGAGCTTCTATTCTCCTCTGCTTATGGCGAGAGCTTCTTTTATCTACTGCTTGTTGTAAGAGCTTCTATTCTCTTCTGCTTGTTGTGAGAGCTTCTCTTCTGCTTGTTGTGAAAGCTTCTTTTCTCTTCTGCTTGTTGTGAGAGCTTCTTATCTCTTCTGCTTGTTGTGAAAGCTTCTTTTCTCTTCTGCTTTTTGTGAGAGCTTTTTTTCCCTTCTGCTTGTTGTGAGAGCTTCTCATCTTTTCTGCTTGTTGTGAGAGCTTCTATTCTCTTCTGTTTGTTGTGAGAGCTTCTATTATCTTTTGCTTGTTGTGAGCGTTTCTTTTCTGTTCTGCTTGTTGTGAGAGCTTTTATTTTCTTCTGCTTGTTGTGAGAGCTACTTTTCTCTTCTGCTTGTTGTAAGAGCTTCTATTCTCTTCTGCTTGGTGTGAGAGTTTCTTTTCTCTTCTGCTTGTTGTGAGAGCTTCTATTCTCTTCTGCTTGTTGTGAGAGCATCTTTTCTCTTCTGCTTGTTGTGATATCTTCTTTTCTCTTCTGCTTGTTGTGAGAGCTTCTATTCTCTTCTGCTTAATGCAAGAGCTTCTTTTCTCTTCTGCTTGTTGTGAGAGCTTCTATTCTCTTCTGCTTATTGCGAGAGCTTCTTTTCTCTCTGCTTAGTGTGAGAGCTTCTATTCTCTTCTGCATGTTGTGAGAGCTTCTTTTCTCGTCTGCTTTTAGTGAGAGCTTCTTTTCTCTTCTGCTTGTTGTAAGAGCTTCTGTTCTCTTCTGCTACGTTTGAGAAACTCTCTTCTGCTTGTTGTGAGAGCTTGTTTTCTCTTCTGCTTGTTGTGAGAGCTTTTTTTCTCCTCTGCTTGTTGTGAGAGCTTCTTTTATCTTCTGCTTGTTGTGAGAGCTTCTTTTCTCTTCTGCTTGTAGTGAGAGCTTCTTTTCCCTTCTGCTCTTTGTGAGAGCTTCTATTCTCTTCTGCTTTTTCTAAGAACTTCTCTTCTGCTTGTTGTGAGAGCTTCTTTTCTCTTCTGCTTGTTGTGAGAGCTTCTTTTCTCTTCTGCTTAGTGTGAGAGCTTCTATTCTCTTCTGCTTGTTGTGAGAGCTTCTTTTCTCTTCTGCTTGTTGTGATATCTTCTTTTCTCTTCTGCTTGTTGTGAAAGCTTCTATTCTCTTCTGCTTATTGCGAGAGCTTCTTTTCTCTTCTGCTTAGTGTGAGAGCTTCTTTCTCTTCTGCTTGTAATAAGAGCTTCTCTTCTCTTCTGCTTGTTGTGAGAGCTTCTTTTCTCTTCTGCTTTTTGTGAGAGCTTCTTTTCTCTTCTGCTTGTCGTGAGAGCTTCTATTCTCTGCTGCTTGTTGTGAGAGCTTCTTTTCTCCTCTGCTTGTTGTGAGAGCTGCTTTTCTCTTCTGCTTGTTGTGAGATCTTCTTTTCTCTTCTGCTTGTTGTGAGAGCTTCTATAGTCTACTGCTTGTTGTGAGAGTTTGTACTCTCTTCTGCGTGTTGTGAGAGCTTCTTTTCTCTTCAGCTTGTTGTGAGAGCTTCTTTTTTCTTCAGCTTGTTGTGACAGCTTCTATTCTCTTCTGCTTGTTGCGAGAGCTTCCTTTCTCTTCTGCTTTGTGTTTGAGCTTCAATTTGCTTCTGCTTGTTGTGAGAGCTTCTTTTCTCGTCTGCTTTTAGTGAGAGCTTCTTTTCTCTTCTGCTTGTTGTGAGAGCTTCTTTTCTCTTCTGCTTGTTGTGAGAGCTTTTTTTCTCTTCTGCTACGTTTGAGAAATTCTCATCTGCTTGTTGTGAGAGCTTATTTTCTCTTCTGCTTGTTGTGAGTGCTTCTTTTCTCTTCTGCTTGTTGTGAGAGCTTCTTTTCTCTTCTGCTTGTTGTGAGAGCTTCTTTTCTCTTCTGCTTATGGCGAGAGCTTCTTTTATCTACTGCTTGTTGTAAGAGCTTCTATTCTCTTCTGCTTGTTGTGAGAGCTTCTCTTCTGCTTGTTGTGAAAGCTTCTTTTCTCTTCTGCTTGTTGTGAGAGCTTCTTATCTCTTCTGCTTGTTGTGAAAGCTTCTTTTCTCTTCTGCTTTTTGTGAGAGCTTTTTTTCCCTTCTGCTTGTTGTGAGAGCTTCTCATCTTTTCTGCTTGTTGTGAGAGCTTCTATTCTCTTCTGTTTGTTGTGAGAGCTTCTATTATCTTTTGCTTGTTGTGAGCGTTTCTTTTCTGTTCTGCTTGTTGTGAGAGCTTTTATTTTCTTCTGCTTGTTGTGAGAGCTACTTTTCTCTTCTGCTTGTTGTAAGAGCTTCTATTCTCTTCTGCTTGGTGTGAGAGTTTCTTTTCTCTTCTGCTTGTTGTGAGAGCTTCTATTCTCTTCTGCTTGTTGTGAGAGCATCTTTTCTCTTCTGCTTGTTGTGATATATTCTTTTCTCTTCTGCTTGTTGTGAGAGCTTCTTTTTTCTTCTGCTTAATGCAAGAGCTTCTTTTCTCTTCTGCTTGTTGTGAGAGCTTCTATTCTCTTCTGCTTATTGCGAGAGCTTCTTTTCTCTCTGCTTAGTGTGGGAGCTTCTATTCTCTTCTGCTTGTTGTGAGAGCTTCTTTTCTCGTCTGCTTTTAGTGAGAGCTTCTTTTCTCTTCTGCTTGTTGTAAGAGCTTCTATTCTCTTCTGCTACGTTTGAGAAACTCTCTTCTGCTTGTTGTGAGAGCTTGTTTTCTCTTCTGCTTGTTGTGAGAGCTTTTTTTCTCCTCTGCTTGTTGTGAGAGCTTCTTTTATCTTCTGCTTGTTGTGAGAGCTTCTTTTCTCTTCTGCTTGTAGTGAGAGCTTCTTTTCCCTTCTGCTCTTTGTGAGAGCTTCTATTTTCTTCTGCTTTTTCTAAGAGCTTCTCTTCTGCTTGTTGTGAGAGCTTCTTTTCTCTTCTGCTTGTTGTGAGAGCTTCTTTTCTCTTCTGCTTAGTGTAAGAGCTTCTATTCTCTTCTGCTTGTTGTGAGAGCTTCTTTTCTCTTCTGCTTGTTGTGATATCTTCTTTTCTCTTCTGCTTGTTGTGAAAGCTTCTATTCTCTTCTGCTTATTGCGAGAGCTTCTTTTCTCTTCTGCTTAGTGTGAGAGCTTCTTTCTCTTCTGCTTGTAATAAGAGCTTCTTTTCTGTTCTGCTTGATGTGAGAGCTTCTTTTCTCTTCTGCTTTTTGTGAGAGCTTCTTTTCTCTTCTGCTTGTCATGAGAGCTTCTATTCTCTGCTGCTTGTTGTGAGAGCTTCTTTTCTCCTCTGCTTGTTGTGAGAGCTGCTTTTCTCTTCTGCTTGTTGTGAGATCTTCTTTTCTCTTCTGCTTGTTGTGAGAGCTTCTATAGTCTACTGCTTGTTGTGAGAGTTTGTACTCTCTTCTGCGTGTTGTGAGAGCTTCTTTTCTCTTCAGCTTGTTGTGAGAGCTTCTTTTTTCTTCAGCTTGTTGTGACAGCTTCTATTCTCTTCTGCTTGTTGCGAGAGCTTCCTTTCTCTTCTGCTTTGTGTTTGAGCTTCAATTTGCTTCTGCTTGTTTTGAGAGCTTCTTTTCTCGTCTGCTTTTAGTGAGAGCTTCTTGCAAGACATTAACCAATAAGGCGAAGCATGTGGATGTCTCGTACACGATGGGCGAGGGTACCTCTGACCAAATAAACTCACCCCGCTTTAGGAAAATGACGTTAGTGACGGACGACATATTCGAAGTAGAGAAACTTAAACAGACTATATGTTGGGACCTCCCCGTTCAGATAGGATTTTTCGTCTACCAATACGCTAAATTACGCATGTTAGAATTTTATTACGACTGTCTAGATAAATTTGTAGATAGGTCAGACTTTCAGTTGTGCGAGACGGACACAGACAGCCTTTACTTGGCCCTTAGCGCGAATAACTTAGCGGACGTTGTTAAGCCCGCTATGCGACGAGAATTTTATTGCTCCTACCACCAGTGGTTCCCCGCCGAGGTATGTCCCGACCATAGACCCGACTTTGTAGCTAGCGAGGGTAAAACGCGCGCCCTTTGTCAGAAATGCCGCGAACAAATATTATTCGACAAGCGGACACCGGGCCTTTTTAAATTAGAATACGAAGGCAGAGGGATGGTTTCCCTCTGTAGCAAGACTTACCACTGTTTTGGCGACTGTCGTAAATTTATTTTGAGAGAAAAGAGTCGTAGAAATAGTGGTCCGGTTTAGAGTGGAAAATGATGATGGAAAGCTCAGTGATAGAAAATGTAGAGATTTAATAGTTACTTCACAGCGTGCTGGAGGAGAGTAAAGACAGACTTATTTACGACAAATCGTGTCTCTCAATCTTCTCTTTCACTCTCCTGGTCAAACAATTATTTGCCAGTTTTCCAGACTCGCATCTGCGCGCACACCGATTCGGTGTTTTCAAACACACACACGACGTTGATACAAACTATATTAAACGAATAGGGGAAAAGTTGGGCTTTGGGTATATCCAACACACAGAACTAAATGAGTTTATGTGATTTTATTCACTTTAAAACATCAATCACTAAAAATATCAGATATTACATAAATTATCATAAGTACACAAATGCAAATAACAAATTTGGGAGGGGTGAAGAAGATTGGTATCGACTAAGCCCTTCCCGCTTATTAGACAAAGACAAACCCAGTCCAGAGATAGATAATATCAGGAACACGGGTACGTTAACCTAACAGTAAAGTTAATTACTCTGAAAGAGGTGTTACCAAGTTAGGTATAAGTGATAGAAAAAAAAACCTGTTCTTCCCAGCTGCTCTTCCCTTTACTACGCAAATGGAAAGGAGGTGGTTTTAAACAGAGTTAACAAATTATCAACTATCCCACTTAAAGGAACAATGTAGGGTATACAGAAAAGATATATGTTACCAGGTAAGCAAGTTAACAAAATGGTCACACAAAAGAATTAATTTCCTGTCATTCATACACGCGCTAGCAAAGGCCTTCACTCATCTTGCTCTCACTTACCGATTGTGAAAAAAATCTTGCACTCCATAGAATAACACAACAGCAGTTACACCTCAACTAAATGTATGAGTATTTGTTCAAGTTCTAGCCCCAGATTATCGGGTAGGCGGTCAGCACATAAAAGGGTCCCGTAATCGCTGGAAAATGAATCTGTAGTTGTGTCTCTTTTCTTAATAACAGTTTCTATGGGAGGGCACGGTCTCTGATACCGGGGTGAGGATGGTGTGGTCTATTTGACTATGCCGCGGATAATAAAATTCTTACGCGTGCTGGTACACTTTATCCGTGAGGTATGGTTTAAGTCCAGTGAGAAAACTAGTCACATCACTGTTCAGGAAATTATGAATTATCTCTCTGTGTCAGTAAACTAACAAAGCTCGGGCCAGTGTTCTTCTTCCCGTTACGACTTAAGTTGTTTGATGGTGCGTTAAATTTGTCTTTGGGTGTGCTTTCTTTGCTATAAGTTAGATAGCGGAATTCCAAACATAGAATCGCCTCAAAGATTAAAAATTTACACAGTCTCAACAAGTTCTGCGTCAGGGGAACTCTACACACTGTTTATGCTTTGCTTTGCTTAGATTGATTTCTTTATTGCTTTCTTAATGCTGGGATCGCACAGGTTACGATCACTCTGTATGAAAGAAAAAAAAGACATGTAATATACCGAAAACAAATAACCTTATAAAGCGCGATGAATTTCCCGTTAAGCCTATTATATATATGCTCGCGTATTTAATTATGTATTTAATAAACACTGCGCGAGTTCTAGTGGTTAAAAACACACATCTATAAAACTAAGACTTAACTGAATTTATTAATTATAAATTCCTTCGCGACTTTAAAAGTTAATTTAAGCATCTATTATCTTTTGAAATAATATAATAGATAGATCATTATATTTAAAACTGGAACTCTTGAGATGGTTTAATTAAATAGATTTAAATTAACACAGAATCCCTTTAAATAGAATGACTGAGCTAGACCACTGATCACTTTACACAATATATATTTTACCGCTTTGCACAGAATTAGAAATCACTGCAAATATATATAAAATCCAGGGGAAAATCTATAACAAGATTTCAATAAAGCTAGTGCTTCTGTAAAGGTCTGGCCAGCGAGTGATAACGTGTCTAGTTCTACATGGTCTATTTAGCTAAAATGAAATGTAAGTTGAGTGGGACATGATAAACTTGACAACTTATTTGATCTCACGAACTTTTGGGGATCTGACCGCCAAATCAAGAGAAGAAGCCGCCCCCTGGTCTTCGTATCCGCTCGCTGCTGCCCGTTTCGCTTTCCCCCGTTCGCTCGGTTCCTCGATTGACACCGAGACGCGAAATTAGCGGCAAGCAACTGCGTCTCGTATCAGGGAAAACTACTGTCTTTGATAGCGCCGATAGTCTCCCTTAAGATCCCTCGGTCTGTCTCTTTGATCTCGTCGCTGTATCCTACATGAGTCCTGGTGGAATGAGTTCTGGCAAACGAAAAGTTACAACAAATGTTCAGGGGTTCTAATGTTATGAAAAGCTAAGGGTCCCTTAAATCATCCATCATATCAGGGAAAATTCACTAGTCAAACTAGACGTACGTCACAGCGACTACGACAAAACCACCACCAAAGGCTTGAACAAACACCACAACAAAGTAGACAAACACACTTTCTTAGACGTCCTCAACACACAACAAGCACAGGGTGGGAAAAATATCGGATTCAGAGCACACAAATCCTCCATCTACACATACGAACAACACCGCAACGCCCTATCTTACTTTTACATAAAACGACAGGTACATCCCGACAACGTCACCACATCACCCCTCAACATTTAAACTGTCTTCCACTATGTACACACAACACCTCTATTTCTTACGACGTGACAACTATGTGACGACACCCCTCAAGGTCTGGCCTGTAGCTGTGATATTTTTATTGTAAATATTGTATATTTTGAACATACATCCTTCCTATATAATTCATCTATGTATTATTGTACATATCACTATGTGTTATTTATCAAAATATCAATGTTTGATAATGTTAAAAAATACAAACTGTCTTTCATATATAATTATTTTACATTCATTTGCTAAAAAATTACTGAACAATGTATTATGTTAAAAAAGACTATATATGTACTCTTATATATTACCATGTATACTCCTGTTTGATACTACAAAAACACTATTGAATATGAAATAAAAACCATATTAACTAAAACGCTTTTTTGTTACCTATATCGTCTGTTGTTTGTCTAACTGTTCGTATGTCTCAATATATGTCTAACTGGTGTAAAATAACTGTTCGTATAAATATCGTCTTCTTGTTATCTAAATATATCTCCCTATTATATATCGTCTAACTATTGTCTAAAAGTCTAAATATATATCGTCTTCTTGTTATGTAAATATATGTCTAAATATATATGTCTAAAAATACCTCTTCTTGTTATCTCAACTCTAACTACCGTCTTCCTATTATCCTCTTCTTGTCCTCGTCTTCTTGTTATCTCAAGTCCGCCATCTTGCCACATTTTCCTTATATAAAAAGTCATGCAATACAACATCCTACTTATCTCCCCCTTGTTATCTCAAGTCCGCCATCTTGCCACATTTTTCCTTATATAAAAAAAAAACTCTAAAAATACCCCTCTTCTTGTTATCTCAAGTCCGCCATCTTGCGCCTCCAGCGCGCCACCACATTTTCCTTATATAAAAAGTCATCCCGCCATCTTGCGCCGCCACAATTTCCTTATATAAAAAGTCACGCGCCGCCACAGAGCGCCGCCACAATACTAACTAAGTTGCACATTGTATACTACTGATAGCTTAGTTCCACGAACCGTCTGATAGCTTAGTACCACGATCTTTTAGACAAAATAAAACAAATGCCTCTGCTAAGTATATCTGTGGTCTGCAAATTAATTTGCGCATTGTCTCGCTGTCCACCCACCAATGTTATTCTCTCTGAATAATTAAATTCTTTTTTCAGTATACACAGCGTAACTCAGGGAAGATGATTAGAAATCACAAATATTCTTCTGGGTATAAATTGCGAAAATATGTGCTTGGATAGCGCAAAATCAATGATTTGCCTGAATTATAATTAACAAGGTACATATTTCCTACAGAATGATATGATACACATGATGCACACGTGATGTAATCATCACACATCACTGCTCCAGTCGGAGTCTGGGGTCACCTCTGCTGTCGGTGGCCTAACAAAGGCCTCCAAAACTACAGATTCATAGTCCAGTCCAGAATCATATAAGCAGGTTACGGGGGCCCCATTCACGAGGGCAACTTCCGTTACTGAGGGCGGGGATAGTCCTCTTCTGACTTTAGGGCCTAACCTTTTCCTCCGTTCCTGTCACCATGCTGACTCTTGGCAGAGGTGTAGATAGAACGATAATGATGCTTCTATCTCATGGTAGTCTTCATAAGATATTTCTGAAGTCAAGAACAATGCTGCATTGGCAGGGCAATTGTTAACTTTATATCGGTCCGCCACCTTTTATGAAGAATTAATCAATTAATAATTTTAGCTCGTCAAGCCCCCACCCTGATTTACTCAGTGGAATTCTTATTATTAAGGTATAGCTCTGTTTAGAGTGTATTTGGTAAATTGACTGAGACAAACATGCAGTACATTCAAAATGATTAAATCGAAGTTAAATTTGTATAATTACAAATAACAAATTTAAAAATCATTTAGGTTTAACAAGGTTTTAGAAAATTTGAATAATGATTTAATAGAAAGTTGTCATCACTTTTGTGAATGGATGAAAGTTTATAAAAGAGTTCACGTAGCAGCTTTAACGTTGAACTTATCTGCCAATGGTAGGTTCTGCTCCCGCTGATGGTTTGGTTTTTGGTAGACTGATCACGCTGGTCGCTGGTCAAGGCAGAAGAGAAAAGAAGCTCTTACAACAAGCAGAAGAGAAAAGAAGCTCTCACTAAAAGCAGACGAGAAAAGAAGCTCTCACAACAAGCAGAAGAGAATAGAAGCTCTCACACTAAGCAGAAGAGAAAAGAAGCTCTCGCAATAAGCAGAAGAGAATAGAAGCTCTCACAACAAGCAGAAGAGAAAAGAAGCTCTCGCATTAAGCAGAAGAGAATAGAAGATCTCACAACAAGCAGAAGAGAAAAGAAGATATCACAACAAGCAGAAGAGAAAAGATGCTCTCACAACAAGCAGAAGAGAATAGAAGCTCTCACAAAGCAGAAGAGAAAAGAAACTCTCACACCAAGCAGAAGAGAATAGAAGCTCTCACAACAAGCAGAAGAGAAAAGTAGCTCTCACAACAAGCAGAAGAAAATAAAAGCTCTCACAACAAGCAGAACAGAAAAGAAACGCTCACAACAAGCAAAAGATAATAGAAGCTCTCACAACAAACAGAAGAGAATAGAAGCTCTCACAACAAGCAGAAAAGATGAGAAGCTCTCACAACAAGCAGAAGGGAAAAAAAACTCTCTCAAAAAGCAGAAGAGAAAAGAAGCTTTCACAACAAGCAGAAGAGATAAGAAGCTCTCACAACAAGCAAAAGAGAAAAGAAGCTTTCACAACAAGCAGAAGAGAAGCTCTCACAACAAGCAGAAGAGAATAGAAGCTCTCACAACAAGCAGTAGATAAAAGAAGCTCTCGTAATAAGCAGAAGAGAATAGAAGCTCTCACAACAAGCAGAAGAGAAAAGAAGCTCTCACAACAAGCAGAAGAGAAAATAAGCTCTCACAACAAGCAGAAGAGAAAAGAAGCTATCACAACAAGCAGATGAGAATTTCTTAAACGTAGCAGAAGAGAAAAGAAGCTCTCACAACAAGCAGAAGAGAAAAGAAGCTCTCCCAACAAGCAGAAGAGAAAAGAGGCTCTCACAACACGCAGAAGAGAAAAGAAGCTCTCACAACAAGCAGAAGAAAGAAGAAGCTCTCACAACAAGCAGAAGAGAAAAGAAGCTCTCACAACAAGCAGAAGAGAAAAGAAGCTCTCACAACACGCAGAAGAGAAAAGAAGCTCTCACAACAAGCAGAAGAGAAAAGAAGCTCTTACAACAAGCAGAAGAGAAAAGAAGCGCTCACAACAAGCAGACGAGAAAAGAAGCTCTCAGAACAAGCAGAAACAAATTGAAGCTCAAACACAAAGCAGAAGAGAAAGGAAGCTCTCGCAATAAGCAGAAGAGAATAGAAGTTTTCACAACAAGCAGAAGAGAAAAGAAGATATCACAACAAGCAGAAGAGAAAAGAAGCTCTCACAACAAGCAGAAGAGAATAGAAGCTCTCACACTAAGCAGAAGAGAAAAGAAGCTCTCGCAATAAGCAGAAAAGAATAGAAGGTCTCACAACAAGCAGAAGAGAAAAGAAGCTCTCGCATTAAGCAGAAGAGAATAGAAGCTCTCACAACAAGCAGAAGAGAAAAGAAGATATCACAACAAGCAGAAGAGAAAAGATGCTCTCACAACAAGCAGAAGAGAAAAGAAGCTCTCACAACAAGCAGAAGAGAAAAGAAGCTCTCACAACAAGCAGAAGAGAATAGAAGCTCTCACAACAAGCAGAAGAGAAAAGTAGCTCTCACAACAAGCAGAAGAAAATAAAAGCTCTCTGTTAGGTTCTTTTTATTTGAAGGTGTTGAGTCTGTTATTATTGACCATAACGCGAATGAATCCCTTCTTGAACAAATGAAGCAATCAATCAAATAAAAACTGCCAACAATAGGCACATCAGCAAATGTCAAAGACGGTTTCAGTTAATACAATTTATTTGACGATGCACGATTGACGAGACAAACTTGTCAACAAGGATGACGGACGATTAACTGTCAACATTACGGTATACAGCGTAGGTTTCATATTTAAAGCAAAACGTAGTTAGTCCATTCCGCAAGATCATCTCTTTTGAAATGTCAGACTGGTTATACAGTATTTTTTAACATGGCATCCAAGTAAACAAATAAGGCAGTTATATGCGACAGGTCATCTTTCAAATTATCTGTGACCTTGGCAATGACGAAGATCCTTATCAGGTCTTCTACATGATAGAAAAAATGTTCCAATATCTTTCCAACGTACTTTGCTGGTGCTGGCCTCTTACTTTTATCCATGTTGAGTTACAATATTACAAATTCATGCCAACGACCTTCGTGGCATTAGAGCTTTTATATATATAATCCTTGAGTCACCTCTGCTATACGTAGTATGTATTCGTAACGGCCGAATACTGATTCACATCATAAAAGATACCAAGCCAATCCTGGATAATCCCAATGCAGGAATCCGTCGGATTTAAAATTTACATAATAAGTTCACGTAGGACTCCATTTTGAACCAATACGTCATTGGTCCAACTAGACGTCTACATGAGACAGAAATACATTAATATCTATATCATACTTGCTTCTCTTCCCGAGAAAAATCACCAGTATAATGTTGACCCAGGTCCTCATCTTCTTCACAGACGGGCGGTCATACTAAAGAATAAATATTCCCGCAACACGGGTTCGAACGCCACAAATCAATGGACTGATTCTTGGGCACTAAACTTCTAACCCCCAGCTATGACGTAGACTGGTCTTTTGGCAACACGTGCGGGCGGGGTAACCCATACTCGCATTAGTGCACAATCGTGCACTACGAAAAATCAAACTCACCAAGAATACTTACTATCATGTAAGTCGGTGCGTAAAGTTTATTACAGAGGTAGGACCACATATTAATAAATATGAGACTACCCTCATCTGTAAACGACTGTAAAGGCCTACGAAAAGGGCTCTACAGATTCCTTACCAATCCCCCCCCCCCAAATAATTATATTAATTTTTCTTTACTACTCGCGACTAGAGGTGATTCAAGTGTACATAATCATATAATATTAATATAACCTGACGTAGAATCATTAAAACATAAATATGAAATTTAAGTTAACTCAAATAAACAAAAGGTATGCACAAAAGTTATCTACCCTTCCAAGATGGAGGTGAAATTCGTTTCTCACCTTAGACGCCGAAAGAAAAACATCAGGAATGTGTATATTTCAATGGATATCACCATGTTATGTTAAATTATAGAATAAAAGATACACCAGAGTATCTAGTGGTGTAGATATTTTCCTATAACTGACCTCGAAACCCTCGAATCGGTCGGTTGGATCGGAGGGTTGATCAGTGAGTTAACAATTCACTATCGTAAAACAAGCTATTGTTACCGAAACAGAACCAGGCTCGACAGTAAACATGACTCACTCTAATATCTTGGGGGCTAAGGAGATTTCTAAAATTGGATACTGGAATGTAAGAACTATGTATCAAGACGGAAAATTGGAAGAAGAAAGAAATGGATAATTATAAGTTGGACTTATTGGGTGTCAGCGAGTGTAGATGGACGGGGAAGGGCATAAAATATATTTCAGAAGAAAAAAAGCAAATTATATACTCTGGTAGTAATGATAATCGTCACACAGAGGGAGTAGCCATCCTAATGACACAGAAAGCAGCAGCATCGCTTATCAGCTGGGTACCTATCAATGAGAGGCTAATATTAGCTAGATTTCAGACACGATTTTTCAAGCTCTCAATTGTACAATGTTATGCACCAACTAACGACGCTCTTGATACCACAAAAGATGACTTCTATGAAGCACTTCTAAGTACCATCAACACAATACCCAAGCATGACATAATAGCAGTCATGGGTGATTTTAACGCCAAAGTAGGTGACAACAACGATGGAGTACAAAGATATCTCGGTACTCATGGCATAGGCTGTATGAATCAAAATGGCGAAAGACTTCTAGAACTTTGTGAAATATCAAACCTCGTTGTGGCAGACACCATCTTTCCACATAAGAATATCCACAAGATAACATGGAATTCACCTGATGGCAGAACTAAGAACCAGATAGATCACTTCTGCATAAGCGCTAAATTTCGCTCATCAGTTCAAGACGTCAGAGCATACAGAGGTGCAGAGATCGGAAGCGATCATAACCTCTGCATAGCTAAAATGAGAATTAAACTGAAGAAGTTATACCAACCGAATAAAAATAGAAGAATAGATGTACACAGACTGCAATCAAATGATATAAAGAAGGAATATAATGTCAAAATGAACAACTATTTCGATGCTTTAGGCAAAATTGACAACGATATCACCACCAAGACAATCGATACTAAATGGGAACAACTGAGAACAGCAATGACAGAAGCAGCTGTAGCGACCACCGGATACCTAGTACATAAAAAGAAAAAATGGATGAGAGAAGATACTTGGGATAAAATACAAGAAAGGAAAACAGCAAAACTTAAACTACTAGCGGCAAGTACACATAATGCAGTTGAATCTTGCAAACTAACTTATAACTTGTTAAATAAAGAAGTGAAGACAAAAACTCGAAGAGATAAAAGACATTTCATCAATGAACTGGCCGTAGAAGCTGAAAATGCTGCAAGAACTGGTAATAGTAGGTGCCTTTATCAAATTACAAAACAACTATGTCACCAGCCTACTGCTATGGAAACACCTGTTAAAGGTAAATTAGGGAATTCAATACCAACAGAAAAAGAACAAATGAAGAGATGGGCTGAGCACTTCATGGAGGTGCTAAACAGACCACCACCAACAGTAACACCTGATTTTAATAATGAAACATCCACAACCACCTTGCCAATAACTTGCGATGAATTCACGCTGGACGAGATCAAACAAGCCGTTAAAAGATTAAAAAATTTTAAAGCTGCTGGAGTTGACGAAATTTCAGGGGAAATGATTAAAGCAGTTAATGACAACAACCTCTTGAGAATTTTAGATATTATAAATGAAGTATGGAGAGAAGA
Source organism: Oreohelix idahoensis (assembly GCA_024509875.1). Taxonomy (NCBI): domain Eukaryota; kingdom Metazoa; phylum Mollusca; class Gastropoda; order Stylommatophora; family Oreohelicidae; genus Oreohelix; species Oreohelix idahoensis. Next base: position 16,087 of record JAMPIV010022184.1, read on the forward strand.
ACAACCACCACAACAATGGAAAGACAGTATTATTGTAAAGTTACCGAAGAAAGGTGATCTATCAGACTGTAATAACTGGCGTGGTATATCTCTATTATCAGTACCTGGAAAATTATTATGTTGCATGATGTTAGAAAGACTTAAATTGCATGCTGACGAAAAGATCAGAGAAGAACAAGCGGGTTTCAGGCCGAAACGATCATGTATTGATCAAATATTCACACTAAGAACAATTATAGAAGAATCAGTGGAAAGGCAATCGCCACTTATTATCACCTTCGTCGATTTTCAAAAAGCCTTTGATAGTCTACACCGCCCATCATTGTGGAAGATACTTACAATCTATGGTTTTCCAACAAAATATGTGAATATAATCAAAGCGCTATATGACAATGCAAGATGTTGTGTTAGAACAAATAAAGGGAATACAGAATGGTTTACAGTAGAAACAGGGGTGAAACAAGGCTGTATTATGTCACCACTACTTTTTGGAATAGCTATTGATTGGGTTATGAGAAACTATACCCACAATGAACAATTGGGTATAAAATGGACAAATGGAAAATTCCTGGGGGACCTGGATTTCGCAGATGATGTAGCATTCTTAAGTTCAACACCAAGACAATCCCAAGAAGCAATAAATAATTTGTGTCATCTCTCGGTTAAAATTGGTCTCCAAATAAATGCCTCTAAAACTAAAGCTATGAACTTTTCTAACGAGACCTTTGATATCATCTTGAACGGGGAAAAACTACAGAAAGTTGAAAGTTTCAATTATTTAGGCAGTAAAATGACTCAGGATGGTGACACAACAAGAGAAATCCATACTAGAATTGCTTTGGCAGCTAGCGCCTTCAATAGATTATCTAACATTTGGAAATTACGATCATTGAATATACATACCAAGCTTCGTCTGTTTAATTCAAATGTTATCTCAGTGTTAACATACGGCTGTGAGAGTTGGAAAATAACAAAATCATTGGAGAACAAGCTGAATACATTCGAGAACAAATGTCTTAGAAAACTCATGAACATCAGTTGGAAAGAATTCAAGACTAATCGACAAATAAGAGAAGACTCTAGGCAGAAATATGTCTCCGACTATATAAGGAAAAGACGATGGTCATATATCGGTCATGTCCTACGAATGCAAAACAACAGAATACCACTACAGGCGCTCACTTGGGTTCCTGAGGGTAAGCGGAAAAAAGGAAGACCAAAAGAAACACTCAGAAGAACAATAATAAGAGAAGGAAGAACGTTGGGCCTAAATAATGTGCAAGAGCTAAGAGGAGTGGCGTCACAACGAACAACCTGGAGGCACTGGTTTCTGCCTTATGCGCCGTGTTTGGCGCTTAAAGAATTTATTATTATTATTATTATGCACAAAAGCATACATCCACAATTGACCACCTGTGGTACAATGTGGTAAATGAAATAAAAATCGCATATAGAAATATTGAATTAAACCCAATAGAAACGCAAAATGAAAAGAAATGTAAAAACTGATGAATAAACAGAAAAGTGATAGATATGTCTTAAAAATGACGAGTGAGAAAAAAAAAATGAAAGAATACAATTTAAACACATGTATAGATCAACACACTTAACCGTGTCTAAAAGTTCCTTTGTGGTACTAATAAAAGTACAAATGTTAAATCACTGCTCTTAAAGAGTGATAAATATTAAATGTTGACAATCTAATTAAATATTTCATAGTTACCTAACTTAATTCTTATACTCATTAACTAAGTATCAACGGTTACTAATCTACCGAATTATTTATTTTTAAAAAAAATTAACAGTGTCATTAAATTTCTTAGATTAAGAAAGTTCCATTGTTCTGTTAGGAAACAGTAAGATTATACTAGGTTCCGTTCCATGAAAAAAAAACAACCAAGTGTTCGCAATGTTATTTCGGTGAGAAAATATAATCTTTTTCCAACGTTATTCTCTCTTCAATATCCTGAGTAAGTGAATGTTATTTTCACAAATATAGTAATATACCTTAACGTTCCATGTTATTTTAATACATAATCATTGTAGATTTCACTTGACTGAATGTTAATGACTCTTGAAATAGAGGTGGCACACGTAAAAAATTACAATTGACGAACTGTCAGTGTCGAAGTTCAGTTGTCTGCAGTGCGTAGCTGTTAATGTGATTCGTTAGGACATCTCGACAAAACGTCTGCGAGAACATTCTGAGTACCAGGTATGGATCGAATCGTGAAACTATATGGTTGGAGAGCGATCGCATACCTAGTCGATTTGGCCGATTTCACGTCTTTCGTGTTGAGAGCAGTAAGTGCTTTTTGGTCTGATTCCACAATAAAGTGTGATCCAAGCAGATATCTCTGGAGTTTTGTTATTGACCAAACAAGTCCAAGAAGTTCCTTATCTAGGACTGAGTAATTTTGTTCAGTCGGAGTTAACTTCCGTGATACATAGAGAACTGGATGCAAGGTGCCATTATATTCTTGTAGTAACACGCTTCCCACGCCGTAGTTAGAAGCATCGCTGCGTAAAACAAATGGTAAGTTCGCATTAGGCAACCTTAAAACAGGAGCATCCGAAAAAAATTTCTTTATGGTATCCAACGCGATTTGATGTTCGTTAGACCACCGAATCACGTTAGCTGCACCCTTCCTAAGTAATGAAGAGAAAGGAGCAGTAATGGACGAAAGATGTGGTATGAATTTCCCATAATATTGTACTAGCCCTAACAGAGATCGCACTTGTTTCTTTGTTTTAGGTGTAGAGATATTAAGGATTTTAGAGACGTTACTGTCCTCTGTATATAACATACCGCGACCAATACGGTGACCCAAAAAAGAAATATCGTGGAAACCCACAAATGCCTTTGATGGCTTAGCAGTTAAGTTATGATATTGTAACGTGGACAGTAATGAGTTTAATCCTTCTATATGTTCTTCCCATGAGTCACTGAAAAGACAAATGTCATCTATGTACGCAATGACATTGGGATGATGAGATAGAATTCGACGCATCATGCGTACGAACATGGCAGGAGCGTTCACCAACCCGAAAGGCATAAAATTCTATTGGAATAGACCCCGAGGTGTCGAGAAAGAACTGATCTATAGAAAAGAAAAAATGATTAGTAAAGAAAAGAAATGATGACTGCATAGGCTGAGTCATCAAAGAATGTGATATCAATATCCAATATTAGTAGGTTACTATCTGCGTGACGCAGAATCAGGAACCAATTGTAATCGGAGAGAATGGTGGTGGAAATACACACCATTGTCCCGCTCGATTACCATGCGAACATCTCTATTGGTTCTAAAAGTAACCACGGCGTCACCATACCTGTTATTGGTATGTGATAACAGGCGCACGAACCTAACGTCTGCCGTGTAATTAAAGAAATTACCGAGTGCCTGCCATGTAGTTCGTTGTGGCAGATTTTGCACAAGGATGGTGCGAGAATATGCACCCTTACCAATATATGTGGTACCGTAGTCACCAGAATGTAAATAAGGTTTATGATTAACCTTAGTCCGTTGAGGTACATTATAATATTTATTATTTCTACATGTAGAATTATTGTTCTTAAATGTACCATACTTGTGTATTTGATTATCACTACTTACGCCAGACAAAGGTGTAGGTGTACGGCATGTCGTAGACACCTGCTGGCTGGGTAAAGTTAAAGCTTTGTTGACAATCTTATTGTTTTTACTTTTATTATCCGAGTTACGACTCTTATTTGTATTAGGGACATCCTTGACCTTTTTTTCAAACTTAACCTTTTTCTTACGATCAGTTGTCTGCTGATCATATCGAGGGAAGGTATATGTCCCATGGAATGACTTACTAGTCTTCACAGGTTGTGTTGAAACCTTAATGTCATTCTTAGGAATGGATGCATGTCGCAAAGGTTGTAACGAATTAGCAGCAGTGGCGTAATGAACAATGGAATCATTTTCAATGTTAGATTCCAGTACTTTAGAATTACACAGCAATTTAGCAGTATGTGCATGTGAAACAAATCTAGGAATAGTCGTAAATGCACGGGCATCATGTATATTTCGCTCTTCCCAATCAGCAATCTCACCCGTGTGTTACCGGGGCCCGAAAGGGGAGCAAAGAATGGTAACACTGCACCCTACCACGCATGTCGTAAAAGGCGACTAAGGAGGGTATGGGCATGGGGCTGTTTACCCCATCCCGTAAAAACTTCGCACAGTGGGCTGATCACCTGCTTGCCAACCAATCTGATTACGGAAACAATGATAGATTGTTTGGTCTGTTTTTGTTCCACAAAGACGCCACTAGGCGTGGTGGAAACAGCGATAGATTGATCAATTTGTTGTTGCCCTAAAACGCCACTAGGCGTACTGGCCACATACTGCTTTGCCGGTTGATGGCTAAGGATGGAAGAAGAAGAAGAATCAGCAATCTGCTGTGGGGTACACTCTTTAAACCCATGTATGCGGCCAAGTATAATATCACTTATAGGTGCAGGAAGAAGGCATGCGTGAATTTTTCCTGAAAAAAAAATGGTGTATGAAGGTTAACTATAGCTGTAGGAAAAATCTCCACAGTCCCACCAAAAGTCACGCACTGCACGGTCTTGCCAGTAGCGCAGGACGGATCTATCAATGATTGCCTGATGCCGACAATGCTGCAACCTGAATAAAAAAGAACAGAGCATGGAATAGAATTTAAAAAACCCCTATGTAACTTAAGGTTTCCTGTTCCAACGTGAGTAGCTGACGTGGCCGTACACGCCGCTGGTAGACTTGGTAAAATGTGCCCGCATCGCCGCGTCGTGATTGCCTTGGGCTGGAATAGCGTTGAGCATTCTTGACATGTTTTTACCTGCTCGAGATCGATACAAGACATAGCATTATGTTGATTAACATTATTGTCCTTATCTTTGTTAGTTTGTGCTTCAAGTGAAGCAACATTGGAATGTTGTCGTGGCCTGCTCGACGATCTATCTCTACGTCGCGATCGATTTTGACTATTGTCATTAAAATTGCTATAATTACCATTTCTGCTATCATTAAAATTTGGATGAGTACGCCAATGAAAGTTATCACTGTTGTGATGTTGGCTAAATGATTTATTCATAAATCTATGTCTATTTTCAGGATGATATGATTTAGATCTCCAATGTTGTTTATTATTATTCCCTTGATTATATTTAGAATTGTCGTTACCAAAATCTCGAGATCCGTGAGATTGGCACCATGAAACCTGATATGGAGAATTATGATAAAATAGTTTCCCTTTAAAAGAATTGCAATTCTTGTTATTTCCCTGTTACGCACGGATCATTATTATTTTTCGTTTGTATAAACATTTTTCATATGTATGATCATTTTTTTGACTGAAGTGTATATTATGTTTTCTATGGTCAAAGGGACATAATCCGAGTTATCGAAACTACAATTTTTTAGGAGTTTGCCTTCTCTTGTATAGAGACACGTTCGGTCTATAATTTCTTGAACGAAGCGTGACCACATCTCCTTATTTGGTAGTACCAGTCAACTATGGTAGATGTCTGAAACCTTTCTTAACGCTTCTTTTCATGACCATAAAAGGCGCGACTGTGTAAGACTTTTATCTCGAATGTTCTTAGAATCGTCTTATTGTGAACGGCAACTCAGAGATTGTCGTTCTGCGCATGTCAAAAGCTGGGAGTTCGTTCTGTGTGTTCCGCCCAGTTCGGAGTTGAGAAATGGTTTAAGAAGCGAGCAGACGCAACTGCGTCTTGTGATTTTCTGAGGGAAATACAGTGTCTTAGTGAGTTAGTTAGCTAACTAGACTATTTCCCAGTATTATTCACGCCTGCCTGGAGGCATATGTTCATGGTTGATTTTCCGAAATAAGGTAATTCCTCTTGTATCGAACTTTATGCTATCATCTAGAGGTTCGTCATTTTGTCGCCTATTTGCTCGCCTGTGTGATGCAAAATGGAGAGGTACTTTGACTAGGATTAAGTCACCGGTATCTGTATACCTGAACTAGTTAAATATATATGGGTCGCTCTAGACCAACAAGACTATTGTCTGTGTTCCAGGATTCGTTATATCAGAGATCACGTCCAAGTCAGATGGTTAGACTTAGGAACATTATAAAGGTCGAGCTGACCTGTAGCCCATGTATGCTATTCACGTGCAGACAGTGAACGGACTTATTGTATACAACTGATCTGCTAGCATCAGAATGGGAGCATTTATTATTGTTTATGAACATTGAAGATCTGTAGCTGACACTGTTGCAGAAGTTATAGAAATTATTATTATTTATACAGCTTCACGAACTAGAACTCTATGATTTATGAATTTCTGAATCTATTGAACTGTGATGTCTTATGACGCATATATACAACAGCTGTCATTGCTGACTACAGAAATTGTTTTCAATGTGCCATATCATCTTGCTGAACTCGTTAACTATGTTGATGTCATAAGTATCATGACTGTTTTGTGGCGTGCAATAAATGGAAGAAACTTATACAACGAAGTTACCCTTTCTATGACTCTACACGTCATGTTGCCTGTGTGATAACCCTGTGAACTGTTCCACTACCACATACACAGCAACATCCTAAATCAGAGAAGACACCTACATCTTACACTTTAATACCAGGTGTCGATAAGGGTGGCAAGTTACCACTTCAGCTCAAATCCACCCTTATCATTTTTGGTGGCCAGAGCTGGTTCTATCATCTGATATTTTGGCGCACCATATCATTTTTGGTGGCCATAGGTTGGTTCACTCTGATTCCAGCTATCAAGGGGGTCAGCAAACCCAGACATCATCATCATACTAGATACAACTACAGCATCAACTACCACCTTACAAGAAATTTTATTGAAAGTATCCGGATTTTCTGACAGTTGCTGATTTTGAAACTACCCGGCGCTGCTCGGCAATATTGAAGTTTATGTAAAATTAGAAGGACAAGTACCGAGCGAATGGATTTCCTGATCTGGTGAAAAGAAGGACAAGTGCCGTAACAACTGTTCCGGTCTCAGGGGTACTGTTGCGGGTTCAGAAGGTCAAGTGCCGGTTAAATCAATTTAGAAGATTCAGAAGGTCAAGTGCCGTAACAACTGTTGCAGTATTAGAAGCTCATTTCCTTCGTCATGGCTGTTTATGGGAGCAGAAGTTAATCAACGTTGGATCATTATCCTCAGAATGCTGATTACATCCTGTTCTGCACCGTGCTGACGCTGGATTTATAGAAGTTAAGTGGCCTGTTTTGTTTGTGAACTGTGCCCTTATGTTCTAACTGAGCCTTCTGTACTTTCACACTTTCTCCTATTGTTTTCATGATACATGTTTATATGTTATATGTTATTTGTTATTTGTATATTTATATGTTTATATTTCAGCGGGTTTTCTCGGTTGGGCGGAGTCTTTCAGTAGAAGATACCACGTCACAGAGGTTCTACTGTTAGCGTTTTCGTTAGGGACTGTGCGAATTTCCTACAGTGAAATTTGCTAGCGACAATCGTTGCTATATCTGTTTAGTTGTGACGAGTTGTGCTTTATTTTTGTTTCTTGTATATATATTTTTTTTTCTTTTTTCTTTTCTCTCTTTCTTTGTGTTTTTTAGTTTCGATTTCGATTGTTTGTATTTGTAGGTCTCCCCTTTGCTATTATTCAGTTCTTTACGTATATTTTTGTGTATACACTGTAGCGTCATTTGTTAGTCATATCTTCGCATATTTCTTTTTAGTTTTGCTGTTTGTGTATTTGACTTATGCGAATGTTTTCGTATTGTTTGATCTTTGTTGATTGTTTACATTGACTCTGATCTTTGTTATTGTTTACATTGACTCTGATCTTTGTTATTGTTTACATTGACTCTGATCTTTGTTGTTGTTTACATTGACTTTGATCTTTGTTATTGTTTACATTGTTGGTGACCTTTGTTATTGTTTACATTGTCTTGTTATTGTTTACATAGTTCTTGCATAGTTAGCTTTCACTATTGTTAATATATGCTCATGCACTATTGGTCTATAGTGCACTTATCATAACAAACTGGTGTTTTTTGCTTATGCACTATTGTAGTGCAGTTATGATAAATAACTGATGGTTATGCACTGATTTGGGTAGTGCACTGTTAATTAAGAGGTGACTTGTGATATTATTATACATTTGATAATACAAGTTGGTGTCAACTCCTGTTTCCCACAGAGATTGGGTTCAACATAGAGATTATACAAGCACTTTATTAAGTCTTGTTGCTATTTAACATTGAAATAAGATAATTAATTATTTCAGGTTCTGTACTCACATTTTAGACATCATGTCTACATTTGAGTACTTTATTGAGCAGGGTAAAGCCCTTGGGAAGACAGGTGATAAATTAGAAGAATTTGCGACTGTTCAATATGCCAAGGCATTGAAGTCGGAAGAAAAGAAAATGAAAGAACAAACTGAACAAAAGAGAATAGAGGCTGAAATAGAACAAAAGAAACTGCAGATGCAGGTGGAGGAAAAAAGATTTCAAATGGAAATGGAAAAACAAAAAAGAGAAGCTGAAAATAAGAGACTTGAAAAAGAAGCTGAAAATAAGAGACTTGAAAAAGAAGCTGAAAATAAGAGACTTGAAATAGAGGCTGAAGAAAAAAAGTTACAGGCCCAGGCTGAAGAAAGAAGTTACAGGCCCAGGCTGAAGAAAGAAAGTTACAGGCTGAGGCTGAAGAAAGAAGGTTACAAAGAGAGGCTGATGAGAGAAAAGCAAAAATGGAACATGATGAAAAAGTCTTAGCTTTAGAGTTAGAGAAGTTAAAGTTATTGAACACTGGTAATGCTAATGATGCAAATAAGGTGTCAAATAAGACTAATGCTAAGGATTTCAAGCTTAATCTACCAGCATTTAATCCCTCAATCGATGATATAACATTTTATCTAGATAGATTTGAAAGTGCATGTAATGTGCATAATATAGATAAAACATTATATGTGTATCATCTGTCCAAGATACTTAGAGGTGATGCTTTGACTTTGTTGAGTATGGTAGATGTGCCTGACAAAAACAACTATGAGGTTGTCAGGGCGGCATTGTTAAAGAAGTACCAACTTAACGAGGACGGATATCGTCTTAAATTTAAAACCATGTTACCAGAAACTGGAGTTGAATTCTCTGAATTCATCTCAGGCATCCGTCTTACTTTTTTACGATGGGTTGAGTTGTCTAAGACAGAAAATACATTTGAAGCTCTTATGGATTTACTACTTAGAGATAAGGTTATGTCTTCTGTTAATGAAGCTTTTCTATCTTTTCTTCATGAGCGTAAGCCTAAAAACATAAAAGAAATGGAAGAATACTGTAGCCAGTATGTTACTGCGCATCCGCACATAACCATTAGTAACTCTAAGGTGAAAGAAGGTCTGCCAGTTGCTTCGGCAGCACCTTATGGCCCAAATTTTATGCGTAAATTTCAGGGTAGCCAGAAAAATTTCAATAAAAAGAGTAATCGTAATTATGCCCAGAACCATAGTGATCAATTCCAGGGTGATTCTTCTTCCCAGAACTGGAGACAACCTAATACTACACGTTATTCTACTCCGGTTAACTTTAGAAATTTTCACAAAGGTAATCGGTATAGAGGGAAATATTTTATGCAGAGACCTCAATACCAAGATAATAGAGGTTCTCAACAGCATAGAGATAGTAATGACAGTTATGGAAACTGGAACTCAAACCAGGATAAAAATTACAGTAGGGACTTTAATGATAATTGCAGAGGCAATAATGGTCGCGGTAGATCGCAACATAAGAGAAAAAGATATCAACAGACAAACTCTGTTCAACAAGAATCTCAGGGAGCAGATAAACAGGTTAATAATGATAAAGACCATAATGCTATCGGATGCTCATCTTTTGATTTTGGTAGGGCAAATAAATGTATCCAATGCAGTACTTTATTTGATCCGAAAACCGTTAGTACTCTAAGCTGTGGTCATCCTTTGCCCGCTCTTCCTGCTAATGTTGCTCATGATGGGAGAGGTTCTCTTATATTACATAAGGGGCTAGTAAATAGTAATCCAGTCTCAGTGTTGTTTGATTCTGGATGTACTACTGTCGGCGTTAGGCAATCTCTTGTAGATCCATCCTGTGCTACAGGAAAAGTCATCAAATGTGTCACATTTGGTGGCACGTTAGAAAAGTATCCTACTGCTATAATACACATTGCTACTCCTTTCTTCACGGGAGAGGTCCACGCGTGTCTACTTCCAAACCCTATTGCGGACCTTATTATTGGTCGTATTCACGGAGTTAGGGAATGTACCCCACAGCAGATTGCTGTTTGGGAAGAGCAAAACATTGAAGCTACCAATGCGGTGGTCACAAGAGCACATGCTCTGGATCCACCTCAAACTTCATTAACTAATAATGATGAAGTAAATGACCAAGATAGTCACTTGACTATTACACGTGACTCATTTATCAAATTGCAAGAAGAAGATCCTTCTTTACAAAAATTCTTCATTCTAGCAAAAAAAGGTGATCCTAATCAGAACACTAATAGGAAATCTTGGATTTCTATGAAGAACGGCGTACTTGTACGTATGGTACAAGACTCGACTACGTCCACTCATTCACAAATTCTTGTGCCTAAGAGCATGAGATTGCAAATATTGCAACATGCTCATGACTCGCAATGTGCTGGACATATGGGTTTTTCCCGTACAAAGTCGAGGGTTCTTGCGGCTTTCTTTTGGCCATTTGTGAGCAAGGACATACGAATGTACTGTCGCTCTTGCAAAGTATGTCAGGAGGTCAAATCTAAAGGACCACGACATGCTGCGCCTATCCAGGCTGCTGACATTCCTATTCGCCCTTTTCAAAAAATGGCAATAGATATTATCGGTCCTTTTAGAATTAAGTCGGCTAGAGGACATCAATTTATCCTTACATGTGTCGATATGTGCACACGTTGGCCAGAGGCAATACCTCTCAAGAGCATCTCAACTGCTGATATCGCAGACGCTCTTTGGCTGATATTTTCTCGCTTGGGTTTTCCCGGAGAAATATTGTCAGACCATGGCACTCAACTTATATCAGACACTATGTCACAGGTAATGTCTATGCTACACATTAAAAGGTCTCTCAGCAGTATCTATCACCCAATGTCTAATGGGTTGGTCGAACGTTTAAATAGGACTCTGAAAACTTTACTTGGTAAAATAACTGAGGATCATCCTCAGGATTGGGACAGGGTCTTACCCGCGGCTCTCTTTGCGTATAGAGAGGTCCCCAATGAACATACGGGGTTTTCCCCTTTTGAACTTGTCTTTGGCGCGCAACCGCGCGGCCCTATGTCTTTACTTCACGATCTAATCACTGCCGATAATATTAGCGATGAGACTCAATCTTCTTATGAGTACGTCATTGCTCTTAGGCAAAAGATCATCGAGGCATGCAAACTAGCAACTTCGTCTTCAGAATTTGCTAAAGAAAAGGCAAGGCAGTTTGCAAATAAGAATAGATGTCTACGACAACTTTGTCCAGGTGACAAAGCTCTCGTTCTACTTCCTTCAAGGGAGAACAGACTTCTAATTGCATGGAAAGGTCCATATGCAATAGTCTCCAAAATTTCTGATGTCGACTATGTTGTCGATATTGATGGAAAGCATAAAACTTTCCACATAAATATGCTCACAGAATTTTATGAAAGACCTGACTATTTGCAGCCTATTTTCCAGGCTACGGACAATTCACAAGCAACTCATGGTCAGTACTCATCTCTGTCAGTTATACAGGATGAGGAAACTACTTTTTCTGATGTCAATCTTCCTCTTTCTATGGTCCCACTTTATTCTACGGAATCTTGGAAAAACGTGACCGTTTCTCCAAATCTTTCCGCTGAGGAACATCGACAAGTTTCTTCGATGTTGCAAACATTTCAGGATGTTCTTACAGACATCCCGGGACACACACATGTCATAGAACATGACATTGTGCTAACTGATCACAATCCTATCAGAGTCAGACCATATCCAATACCTATCCATTTCCAGTCTCAAGTCGAAAAAGAATTGGATGAAATGATACGTTTGGAAATCATTGAACCATCCACTTCAGCATACTCTTCGTCTATGGTTATTGTTCGAAAGAAGGATAATAACATTCGCATTTGCGTAGATTATCGCAAATTGAACCAAGTTACGAAGTTCGATGCTGAACCTATGCCTTCATTAGAAGAGCTACTCAATAAACTTTCTAATTCTAGATTCTTTACCAAACTAGATTTGTCTAAAGGTTATTGGCAAGTCCCGCTAACTGAACGTGCCAAACCTTTTACAGCTTTTTCTACACCTAGGGGTTTATTCCAATGGAATTTCATGCCTTTTGGTCTTATGAACGCCCCTGCTACATTCGTACGCATGATGCGGCGAATTCTCGCATATCGTACAGATGTCATAGCATACCTAGATGATATCTGTCTATTCAGTGATTCTTGGGAAGATCACTATTTGGGTTTATACGAATTACTGTCTACTCTTCGCGAGTATAACTTGACTGCAAAACCCTCTAAAGCCTTTATAGGATTTAGCGAGATTTCTTTCCTAGGTCATCGGGTTGGTCATGGTCTTTTAAAGACAGAGGACCACAATGTTTCAAAAATACTTAACATTTCGGTCCCTAAGACGAAGAAACAAGTAAGGAGTCTATTAGGTTTGATTCAATTCTACGGACGATTCATTCCGAATCTGTCCTCCATTATGGCACCGCTTTCTACTTTATTGAAGAAAGGGTCGCCTAATCTGATCCGCTGGTCTAAAGAATGTCAATCCTCATTGGACCAGGTTAAAGCCCTATTTTCATCTCCACCTATTCTTAAGTTACCTACTATTGAGAAGACTTTTGTTCTTCGAAGTGACGCCTCGTCAACAGGGATTGGGGCAGCACTAATGCAGGAGTATTCTGATACTTTGCATCCGGTGATGTATATCTCTAGGAAATTAAACGCTGCAGAAAAGAATTACTCGGTTTTAGACCGTGAGTTATTGGCTATGGTATGGTCTATTCTGAAGTTACAAAGATTTCTTCTAGGCGCACATTTCATTGTGGAAACCGACCAGAAAGCGCTTACTGCTATTCAGAGCAAAAACTTGAAGAGCTCGAGGTCCACTCGTTATGCCATAGCTCTTCAACCATTTCATTTCTCGGTTCGAGCTATCCGTGGTTCGGATAATGTAATGGCAGACATTCTGTCCAGATGTCCACACGATTCCACATGATTCTTCTGTCATATATATATATTTCCTGATATACAGTCCAATGTTATAATGACATGTTAGTAGATTTTGTCTCACTTTTTTTTTTTGAGGGAAATTTATAACATTGTACCATGTAATTATCTAAGAAGGCTTAGTTAGTGATATACGGGCCAAAAGATCACTCGGCCACATTTAAATAAATTATTTTCAGGATTGTATTAAGAAATTTACCAGTTGTCTTTAAGATTTGTGTTATTGATATTTTCGCAGCACATCATTGAAGTCTGCGAGTTTATGTCCATTGTGGAACTTTGAGGATATCAAGTCCTGTCCTACATTGGGAGCGGATGATGTCCACATCTTCTTCTATTGAATGTTTTATGTCACCGAAGATCAACACATGTATTACTTATTAATTACTGTTACTTTATATAATGTAATAATATAGTGCGGTATATTAGTAAATTACACCGCTATTTGCAACACATTGTATGATAACACATAATATATTTAATTTCATATATTGGTATGAGAATAATTTGATTGTCATTATGTTGTTGCCATCATTGTGGCGTGTGTTGGTGGCACCTTCCTGGAATATATCAGCGTATACTTAGATAAATTTTTTCTCTAAGGATCTGAGATATGATCTCAGTGTCGCTCCATGCGTTGAGCTAATTTGTTAGGTATATATCCACGCATCATACGTGCGTTAGGAGCCTAGATTTTTTCCGGCTCCAGGATTTAAAAAAAAAAATGTTTCATTTTTTTTTTCCAGGGAGGGTGCGGTAATGTTACGCACGGATCATTATTATTTTTCGTTTGTATAAACATTTTTCATATGTATGATCATTTTTTTGACTGAAGTGTGTATTATGTTTTCTATGGTCAAAGGGACATAATCCGAGTTATCGAAACTACAATTTTTTAGGAGTTTGCCTTCTCTTGTATAGAGACACGTTCGGTCTATAATTTCTTGAACGAAGCGTGACCACATCTCCTTATTTGGTAGTATCAGTCAACTATGGTAGATGTCTGAAACCTTTCTTAACGCTTCTTTTCATGACCATAAAAGGCGCGACTGTGTAAGACTTTTATCTCGAATGTTCTTAGAATCGTCTTATTGTGAACGGCAACTCAGAGATTGTCGTTCTGCGCATGTCAAAAGCTGGGAGTTCGTTCTGTGTGTTCCGCCCAGTTCGGGAGTTTAGAAATGGTTTAAGAAGCGAGCAGACGCAACTGCGTCTTGTGATTCTCTGAGGGAAATACAGTGTCTTTGTGAGTTAGTTAGCTAACTAGACTATTTCCCAGTATTATTCAGCCTGCCTGGAGGCATATGTTCATGGTTGATTTTCCGAAATAAGGTAATTCCTCTTGTATCGAACTTTATGCTATCATCTAGAGGTTCGTCATTTTGTCGCCTATTTGCTCGCCTGTGTGATGCAAAATGGAGAGGTACTTTGACTAGGATTAAGTCACCGGTATCTGTATACCTGAACTAGTTAAATATATATGGGTCGCTCTAGACCAACAAGACTATTGTCTGTGTTCCAGGATTCGTTATATCAGAGATCACGTCCAAGTCAGATGGTTAGACTTAGGAACATTATAAAGGTCGAGCTGACCTGTAGCCCATGTATGCTATTCACGTGCAGACAGTGAACGGACTTATTGTATACAACTGATCTGCTAGCATCAGAATGGGAGCATTTATTATTGTTTATGAACATTGAAGATCTGTAGCTGACACTGTTGCAGAAGTTATAGAAATTATTATTATTTATACAGCTTCACGAACTAGAACTCTATGATTTATGAATTTCTGAATCTATTGAACTGTGATGTCTTATGACGCATATATACAACAGCTGTCATTGCTGACTACAGAAATTGTTTTCAATGTGCCATATCATCTTGCTGAACTCGTTAACTATGTTGATGTCATAAGTATCATGACTGTTTTGTGGCGTGCAATAAATGGAAGAAACTTATACAACGAAGTTACCCTTTCTATGACTCTACACGTCATGTTGCCTGTGTGATAACCCTGTGAACTGTTCCACTACCACATACACAGCAACATCCTAAATCAGAGAAGACACCTACATCTTACACTTTAATACCAGGTGTCGATAAGGGTGGCAAGTTTTCACTTCAGCTCAAATCCATCCTTATCATTCCCTTTCTGACTTTTCTATCTCTAAGATTCATTATCATTTTTTTCTTTTGAGATGTAGTTTCTAATTTAAGGTTACTAATTTCTTCTTGGAGAAATTTGATAGTATCTAAAGCCCTAGCTCTCTCATGCACAAGTTCAAGTTTGAGTGCTTCGATAGCACTATGATGACTAGTCCTAAGTTCATCAATCTTCTCGTTCAAGACCATATTCTTTTCTTTAAATTGATTATTGAGATCTGCATTATTATTTTGTTGGGCCTCCTGCGCAAGATCTTTCACATGAACATTTGTATCCTTCATCTGAACTTCCGACTCTTTGATTTTGCTTAATGCTAAGTTCAATTCCACATGCGTATTAGCAAGTTCGAAATTCGATTTACGTAAATCATTCTCCAGAGACATTATGTATGATGTAGACATTTTAGTTTGTTCTAGCTCAATAACAAGAGCCTGTTCCTTACATAGATATTTGTTTTTAATTGAGCTCATCTCATCTTCCAGCTCCTTTTTCTCCATGAGTAATTTTTCAACATTTATCAGTTTTTCCTGAGTCACTTTCTCCTGTTGACACAGAAGATTTCTGAGTTCTTGATTTGCCAAAGCAAGATCTGCTACCTTCTTATCTAAAACTTTCATGTCTTGGCCCATCATGTTATGCATATTACACTTTTCTCTCAAAAGAGTTACCTCAGATGTCAGGCTCTGAATTTGAGCCACATGTGTATAGCAATCTATCTGTAAAGTAGTATTCATAGCAATAGGTTTATTTTCATCGTCACTCTCTTCTTCGAAAAATATGTTCATTAATGAGGTCACCTCATTCTCTAACTCTCTTTTCTGACTAAAAGAAGAGTCATGAAATTTCTTATTATCCTCTATCAACACCGTCACTTTATTCTTCAACTCAGCATTTTCAAAATCTATAGCCAACAACTTCTTCTCATATTCCCCTTTTTGCTGTAGCAGCTCATTCGTAAGGGCAATCTCCCTACCCTTATGCTTCGTTATGGTTTTCTTCAACTCATCCACCTCAACAACACTACTGTCGTGAGTAGTTATTTTTCCTTCATCATAAAAAATGGTTGATAATAATTTAGCAAGTCTCACTGCTTTCTCTTGTGAAAAGCCATATCCACACCTAAGAAAAGCAAAATTCTTGAGATCCTGGGTAATTTGAAGTAAGAAATGTTCAATGGCATATTCCTCACAACTTGAACCCCATTTACCTATTCTATCTCCTTCCCGGAGAAAATGATCCAAAATATCCATTATGTCTAATAATTTTTTCTTATACTCTAAGAAATGTTACTCGTTCATGTCCTAGAACGGTAAATTATTGTCATATAATAGTCAAATATATTAATAATTAATAAAGTAATTTATGCAATGAAATGTTATGAAAGCAACAACGTGATAGACAATAGCAACAATACAGACAAGACGAAATAATTAAAGACAAGTGAACACAATCGTAGAAATCAACAAAATTAAAATGTGAAACTGAAATAGGATGTCGTAAAGAATTACGATGACATCTACGATCAGATAATAAACAGGACAATTGACAACACAGTGTATAAACATAGGTTTTGTAAAAAACTCAACGATAGTCAGGTGAGGATGGACAATAATCACATGCAAGATACATCATAAAACTAAAGTACGGATAAAAATAACTACGAAAACTACAATAACAACTTGACGAAACAGCTAAACAGATACTATTATAAGAGACAAGTAGCGATCAGAACTACAGCAAGGTTTCTAGCCTTGAACCGGAATTATCGCTCAATTGAAACTTACAAACTAAATCCTATAGAACGTCTGACAAGAGCCCGAATTAGCTTCGAGATGAACCTCGTTTGTCAGATCGACCTCCCTACCGCCCACGATAAACATAAAACATAGAACATGAAATATGAATAAGAAAGTAGTGGACATATTACTAAGAGATAAGATGCAGCTAAACGTAAAACGGTGAAATAAACACGACGTTTTTACTTATCTCAACCGATAACAAAAAAGATATCCCTCGCATCCGGGACTGCATGTTTGAGCCATCTACTTGAAGTAATGTAATGCCAGAGTCCAATGTTGAAACTTGAAAGTTAAAGTCCCTGGGTTGTCCTTGACATGGGATGACCGTTAAAATTGCTGTAAAGTCCAGGATGTTGTCGCCTTGAAAGACAGCATTCTTCTATTCAACCGAGTTTGAATGTAAACTTGAGTTCGATTCCGCTACTGAAAACTGGATATTTTCAGAGCACACTGCGCCGCCATTTCTGTTAGATTCTTTTTTTTTTTGAAGGTGTTGAGTCTGTTATTATTGACCATAACGCGAATGAATCCCTTCTTGAATAAATGAAGCAATCAATCAAATAAAAACTGCCAACAATGGGCACATCAGCAAATGTCAAAGACGGTTTCAGTTAATACAATTTATTTGACGATGCACGATTGACGAGACAAACTTGTCAACAAGGATGACGGACGATTAACTGTCAACATTACGGTATACAGCGTAGGTTTCATATTTAAAGCAAAACGTAGTTAGTCCATTCCGCAAGATCATCTCTTTTGAAATGTCAGACTGGTTATACAGTATTTTTTAACATGGCATCCAAGTAAACAAATAAGGCAGTTATATGCGACAGGTCATCTTTCAAATTATCTGTGACCATGGCAATGACGAAGATCCTTATCAGGTCTTCTACATGATAGAAAAAATGTTCCAATATCTTTCCAACGTACTTTGCTGGTACTGGCCTCTTACTTTAATCCATGCTGAGTTACAATATTACAAATTCATGCCAACGACCTTCGTGGCATTAGAGCTTTTATATATATAATCCTTGAGTCACCTCTGTTATACGTAGTATGTATTCGTAACGGCCGAATACTGATTCACATCATAAAAGATACCAAGCCAATCCTGGATAATCCCAATGCAGGAATCCGTCGGATTTAAAATTTACATAATAAGTTCACGTAGGACTCCATTTTGAACCAATACGTCATTGGTCCAACTAGACGTCTACATGAGACAGAAATACATTAATATCTATATCATACTTGCTTCTCTTCCCGAGAAAAATCACCAGTATAATGTTGATCCAGGTCCTCATCTTCTTCACAGACGGACGGTCATACTAAAGAATAAATATTCCCGCAACACGGGTTCCAACGCCACAAATCAATGGACTGATTCTTGGGCACTAAACTTCTAACCCCCAGCTATGACGTAGACTAATCTTTTGGCAACACGTGCGGGCGGGGTAACCCATACTCGCATTAGTGCACAATCGTGCGCTACGAAAAATCAAACTCACCAAGAATACTTACTATCATGTAAGTCGGTGCGTAAAGTTTATTACAGAGGTAGGACCACATATTAATAAATATGAGACTACCCTCATCTGTAAACGACTGTAAAGGCCTACGAAAAGGGCTCTACACTCTCACAACAAGCAGAACAGAATAGAAACGCTCACAACAAGCAAAAGATAATAGAAGCTCTCACAACAAACAGAAGAGAATAGAAGCTCTCACAACAAGCAGAAAAGATGAGAAGCTCTCACAACAAGCAGATAGGAAAAAGAGATCTAACAAAAAGCAGAAGAGAAAAGAAGCTTTCACAACAAGCAGAACAGATAAGAAGCTCTCACAACAAGCAGAAGAGAAAAGAAGCTTTCACAACAAGCAGAAGAGAAGCTCTCACAACAAGCAGAAGAGAATAGAAGCTCTTACAACAAGCAGATAAGAAAAGAAGCTCTCACAACAAGCAGAAGAGAATAGAAGCTCTCACAACAAGCAGAAGATAAAAGAAGCTCTCGCAATAAGCAGAAGAGAATAGAAGCTCTCACAACAAGCAGAAGAGAAAAGAAGCTCTCACAACAAGCAGAAGAGAAAAGAAGCTCTCACAACACGCAGAAGAGAAAAGAAGCTCTCACAACAAGCAGAAGAGAAAAGAAGCTCTCACAACAAGCAGAACAGAAAAGAAGCTCTCACAACAAGCAGACGAGAAAAGAAGCTCTCACAACAAGCAGAAGCGAATTGAAGCTCAAACACAAAGCAGAAGAGAAAAGAAGCTCTCGCAATAAGCAGAAGAGAATAGAAGCTCTCACAACAAGCTGAAGAGAAAAGAAGCTCTCACAACAAGCTGAAGAGAAAAGAAGCTCTCACAACAAGCAGAAGAGAATACAAACTCTCACAACAAGCAGAAGACAATAGAAGCTCTCACAACAAGCAGAAGAGAAAAGCAGCTCTCACAACAAGCAGAGAAGAAAAGCAGCTCTCACAACAAGCAGAGGAGAAAAGAAGCTCTCGAAACAAGCAGAAGAGAATAGAAGCTCTCACACTAAGCAGAAGAGAAAAAAAGCTCTCGCAATAAGCAGAAGAGAAGCTCTTTAAAAAAGCAGAAGAGAATAGAAGCTCTTACAACACGCAGATGAGAAAAGAAGCTGTCACAACAAGCAGAAGAAAAAAGAAGCTCTCACAACAAGCAGACGAGAAAAAAAGCTCTCACAACAAGCAGAAGAAAATAGAAGCTCTCACGCTAAGCAGAAGAGAAAAGAAGCTCTCGCAATAAGCAGAAGAGAAGTTCTTAGAAAAAGCAGAAGAGAATAGAAGCTCTTACAACACGCAGATGAGAAAAGAAGCTGTCACAACAAGCAGAAGAGAAAAGAAGCTCTCACAACAAGCAGAAGAGAAAAGAAGCTCTCGCAATAAGCAGAAGAGAATAGAAGCTCTCACAAAGAGCAGAAGGGAAAAGAAGCTCTCACAACAAGCAGAAGAGAAAAGAAGCTCTCACAACAAGCAGAAGATAAAAGAAGCTCTCACAACAAGCAGAAGAGAAAAAAAGCTCTCACAACAAGCAGAAGAGAAAACAAGCTCTCACAACAAGCAGAAGAGAATTTCTCAAATGTAGCAGAAGAGAAAAGAAGCTCTCACAACAAGCAGAAGAGAAAAGAAGCTCTCACTAAAAGCAGACGAGAAAAGAAGCTCTCACAACAAGCAGAAGAGAATAGAAGCTCTCACACTAAGCAGAAGAGAAAAGAAGCTCTCGCAATAAGCAGAAGAGAATAGAAGCTGTCACAACAAGCAGAAGAAAAAAGAAGCTCTCACAACAAGCAGACGAGAAAAAAAGCTCTCACAACAAGCAGAAGATAATAGAAGGTCTCACACTAAGCAGAAGAGAAAAGAAGCTCTCGCAATAAGCAGAATAGAATAGAAGCTTTCACAACAAGCAGATAAGAAAAGAAGATATCACAACAAGCAGAAGAGAAAAGAAGCTCTCACAACAAGCAGAAGAGAAAAGAAGCTCTCACACTAAGCAGAAGAGAAAAGAAGCTCTCACAACAAGCAAAAGAGAAAAGAAGCTCTCACAACAAGCAGAAGAGAAGTTCTTAGAAAAAGCAGAAGAGAATAGAAGCTCTTACAACACGCAGATGAGAAAAGAAGCTGTCACAACAAGCAGAAGAGAAAAGAAGCTCTCGCAATAAGCAGAAGAGAATAGAAGCTCTCACAAAGAGCAGAAGGGAAAAGAAGCTCTCACAACAAGCAGAAGAGAAAAGAAGCTCTCACAACAAGCAGAAGATAAAAGAAGCTCTCACAACAAGCAGAAGAGAAAAAAAGCTCTCACAACAAGCAGAAGATAAACTAAGCTCTCACAACAAGCAGAAGAGAATTTCTCAAACGTAGCAGAAGAGAAAAGAAGCTCTCACAACAAGCAGAAGAGAAAAGAAGCTCTCACTAAAAGCAGACGAGAAAAGAAGCTCTCACAACAAGCAGAAGAGAATAGAAGCTCTCACACTAAGCAGAAGAGAAAAGAAGCTCTCGCAAAAAAGCAGAAGAGAATAGAAGCTGTCACAACAAGTAGAAGAAAAAAGAAGCTCTCACAACAAGCAGACGAGAAAAAAAGCTCTTACAAGAAGCAGAAGAAAATAGATGCTCTCACACTAAGCAGAAGAGAAAAGAAGCTCTCGCAATAAGCAGAAGAGAATAGAAGCTTTCACAACAAGCAGAAGAGAAAAGAAGATATCACAACAAGCAGAAGAGAAAAGAAGCTCTCACAACAAGCAGAAGAGAATAGAAGCTCTCACACTAAGCAGAAGAGAAAAGAAGCTCTCGCAATAAGCAGAAGAGAATAGAAGCTCTCACAACAAGCAGAACAGAAAAGATGCTCTCGCATTAACCAGAAGAGAATAGAAGCTCTCACAACAAGCAGAAGAGAAAAGAAGATATCACAACAAGCAGAAGAGAAAAGATGCTCTCACAACAAGCAGAAGAGAATAGAAGCTCTCACAAAGCAGAAGAGAAAAGAAACTCTCACACCAAGCAGAAGAGAATAGATGCTCACACAACATCAGAAGAGAAAAGAAGCTTTCACAACAAGCAGAAGAGAAGCTCTCACAACAAGCAGAAGAGAATAGAAGCTCTTACAACAAGTAGATAATAAAAGAAGCTCTCACAACGAGCAGAAGAGAATAGAAGCTCTCACAACAAGCAGAAGATAAAATAAGCTCTCGCAATAAGCAGAAGAGAATAGAAGCTCTCACAACAAGCAGAAGAGAAAAGAAGCTCTCACAACAAGCAGAAGAGAAAAGAAGCTCTCACAACAAGCAGAAGAGAAAAGAAGCTATCACAACAAGCGAATGAGAATTTCTCAAACGTAGCAGAAGAGAAAAGAAGCTCTCACAACAAGCAGAAGCTCACAACAAGCAGAAGAGAAAAGAAGCTCTCACAACAAGCAGAAGAGAAAAGAAGCTCTCACAACAAGCAGAAGAGAAAAGAAGCTCTCACAACAAGCAGACGAGAAAAGAAGCTCTCACAACAAGCAGAAGCAAATTGAAGCTCAAACACAAAGCAGAAGAGAAAGGAAGCTCTCGCAACAAGCAGAAGAGAATAGAAGCTGTCACAACAAGCTGAAGAAAAAAGAAGCTCTCACAACAAGCTGAAGAGAAAAGAAGCTCTCACAACACGCAGAAGAGAGTACAAACTCTCACAACAAGCAGTAGACTATAGAAGCTCTCACAACAAGCAGAAGAGAAAATAAGATCTCACAACAAGCAGAAGAGAAAAGCAGCTCTCACAACAAGCAGAGGAGAATAGAAGCTCTCACGAAAAGCAGAAGAGAAAAGAAGCTCTCACAAAAAGCAGAAGAGAAAAGAAGCTCTCACAACAAGCAGAAGAGAATAGAAGCTCTCACACTAAGCAGAAGAGAAAAGAAGCTCTCGCAATAAGCAGAAGAGAATAGAAGCTGTCACAACAAGCAGAAGAAAAAAGAAGCTCTCACAACAAGCAGACGAGAAAAAAAGCTCTCACAACAAGCAGAAGAAAATAGAAGCTCTCACGCTAAGCAGAAGAGAAAAGAAGCTCTCGCAATAAGCAGAAGAGAATAGAAGCTCTCACAACAAGAAGAAGAGAAAAGAAGCTGTCACAACAAGCAGAAGAGAAAAGAAGCTCTCGCAATAAGCAGAAGAGAATAGAAGCTCTCACAAAGAGCAGAAGGGAAAAGAAGCTCTCACAACAAGCAGAAGAGAAAAGAAGCTCTCACAACAAGCAGAAGATAAAAGAAGCTCTCACAACAAGCAGAAGAGAAAACAAGCTCTCACAACAAGCAGAAGAGAATTTCTCAAACGTAGCAGAAGAGAAAAGAAGCTCTCACAACAAGCAGAAGCATTCCCACATTTCTACCAATTCGACGTCGCAATGGCCCCGCAAATAAGAACTTATTTCCACCGTATTTGTGTACAACTCAGACACAGGTTTTTTGTTGACTGGGTTAACGGTCCGACCGGCGGTTAGTGGGCAGTTAGGGTGGCCGTGGAAAAGACACCCATGGAACTGGTAGGCGGTTCGAGAGTATTTGTCCCAACCGTCTACCCTAATGCATATATCACCCAACGCCTTCTCACGACCGTTAAACTGGGTTTTTAAGGTCACTTTATTTTGGTGGGAGACCCAAGCCAAATAATCGCGGCACTGCACGGTATATTTGTGGAGTTTGTGGTGCTTGAAACCATCCTCCCTAGACCGTCTAACGGGAAAGTCAGTTGGCATTTTCTGCATTAACGCCCACAAATAAAGGGCGTTGGGATCAAAACCTTTAATGGAATGAACCGTTTTGCCACCTCTAATGCGGGTTTTGCCTTGCTCGTAGAACCTGTGAAAAATAATTGACGGTCCCCCGACGATGTTTTGGCGCAAGGTGTTATGCAAATCTACCTCCTGCTTCGAACATAAAGAAAACATGACGTTGGGCGGGAGGGTTTTGAAAAGGTACTTTAGCGTGACACCGGGCATGTTTATCGCTTCTTTTAACATGTCTACACCTAGGTGCGCGTAAAAACTAACTTGTCGGTCTAACGCTGCCAGGAAGGGGACCACGTCTTTATTGTTGTACCACGTCAGAAAGTCGCGTAACGTGGTCATGTGGTTCTCGGCCCACACCTTCTGGCATTTGGCGTACTCGTCGATGGAAATGTTAGTATTTTTAAGGGCGGGAAAAAATGCCGAGTGGGGTGGTAACGCGGTTTCGTCTAACTTTGCTAAATCTGTTATGTATTCATAACAGAAAAATCCTTTGGTTTCTTTAATGTTGTACGCCGCGAGATATTTGCTATAGCTAAAACCGGGGGCTAAGTAGTTTACTATATCTAAAAACTTTAACTCGCTAGTGGCAATACACATAAAATTATTGTTTCTCTTGACTAAAAATTGGACGTCTTCCCCCATGAAATATTTAATGAGGTACGGTTTGATTACGTTCACGTCGTACTTACCCGAATTGAAACCTAATACGGGTAGCTGCCCCAAATAACCCTCTAATCTAGCAAGGAGTCCGTCTGAATTACCGATCGTCTCTAAAGCCTTGAGTTGCATGCAAACACCGTCAAAATACGCACGCAGAATCTCATACGAGGCCACGGCAATTTTGAGCAGATGGTCAGCCATCCTATTGACCAACTCCTGTGGATCACCCTTTGTGATAAAACACACGGGGGCTTCAAAACCGGGGACGTTAGAAGCCACCGAGCAAGACAGGGGGACGTGTTTGGCCGTATAGGTAGTGGCATTACCACTGGGCACTACAGTGTTCTCAAAAAAAAACACTCATAGTCAAATGTGGCGCGATACGGGAAGACGAATTTTTTGTCTACATTTATACCCTGCTCCTCGATTAATTCCCAAATGGTCTCTGGGGGATTATACACACCACCTTTAAATGTTTCTCTTCGCTTAGAGCCGGTACAGCGCTTTTCATGGCGCACCATATCCCTATAAATCTTCCACAACTTACCGCAATCGGGACACGAAAAAGAGTTACTGGCCCTATCGATATCTACAATGTACATAAAGTGGTTCTTAAACATTAACAGACGCAATGTATCTGGAAAAGTGTCACTACCTCTAAGTGTGGGGGTCAGGTTTTCCTCGTCGTCAAATTCAAAAACGTCAATATTTACGTTAAAACATGTTTCTAATTGGGGCATATCGATTAAACTAACCCCGGGGAAATCGACGAGGGACCTAAGTCCCTGCTGTGTTTGCCACTGTTAGATTAGCCGGCGCGTGCTTTTTCTAACATCTGTAACGGCACCACCCCTAAAAACGGCTAGACATCTAAAAAAGCAAAAGTTATCTCTGTACGGTTTGGAGTTTGAGTCGTGTTGTAGTGTATGGATGTGGTTATTGTCCGTGATGAAAGAGGGGATGTCTTGTAAGCAGCAGCCAATGGGGAAGTCTTGGATATGGTATAGATAGAAGGAAGTCGCTGGAATGGCTTCGATAAAATATTTTGTGTTTGGTCTGTTTAACTGTGCTTGTGTGACAATATCGCTGTCGTGTAATTGTGAGAGAAAAGCTTTGAAATCTGTAATGTTGTTGACTAAGTGTGGCTGATCTAAGACGACTGTGTTGTTATGTGATGCGTGAAAAAATCTTAGATCGCCTGTCTCTCTATGGCGTAAGATAATGTGGAAACTGTAGTTTATTTTGAATCTTTTTGTTTGTTGTTTGAAGATTGGTGTCAGGAGACGGTCCCAGCCCGTATTTTGTGTTGGTCTGTGGAAGAAAGTGAAAGTGGACAGATATTTATGTTTATTGGAGTGTGTTTTTATGGCTTGCCAGTTGTCAATGTATATTTGTTTTATGTCATCCTGTAAGTCATCTAACGAGTCTTCTTCAGTGGGCAGACGGGTTTTTTTTATATGGGACTGGTGGGTATTGGTCATGAGACGTTTCTTGGTCTGGCCTGTTTTTGGTGGTTGAGATGGGATGGGATTTGAAGTGGGTCCTGTATGTGGGGTGGAAGTTGTTGCTGTTCTCATCGAGTCTGTAGTCCCTGCTGCAGCAGATGATGTCTTTGTGCCTGTCTGTTGGTGCGTCGATGTTGATGGTGTGGTGTCTGCTGGTGATATCTGTTGATCCACCGAGCTTGAGTCTGTTGTTGTGACATCTGTTTTGGGGAATGATGCGGGGTATGAGGTCGAAAGCTGGTTAGGGGTGAGGTGTATTTGTTTTCTGTGGGTTTGTAAACGATCACCACGAGTGAATTTTTTGTCACAGACCTCGCAGGAAAACATAGGGGTTGAGTGTACTGTTTTTACGTGACGTGTTAAAATATCATGGCGTTTAAATGTCTTGCCACAACGGGGACACGTGAGATTGTGCCTTGGTGCAGTGGTGGTCCCCACTGAGGGGTTTGTAGCGCCCGCCGTTGCAGTGGTGGTCCCCACTGGAGTGTCAATACCGCCCCCGGTGCAGTGGTTGTCCCCCTGAGGGGTTTATAGCGGCCCCCGGTGCAGTGGCTTCCGCTATGGGGGATCTTGGTGCACCGGGTCCATGAACACTCTCAATATATTTTTGGAGTACCTCAGGACTGGAAAATATTTGAGGACAGACACGACAGGGGTGTGTCGGTTCAGCGTGGACTGTCCGCATATGTCTCATTAGATCACGATTCCTCGTAAAAGATTTATGGCATTGTCAACAAACGTACCCTTGGATTGACGCCATCTGTGAAGTAGAAACGAAAACACATTACTAACACATAAATATGTAACAATCAGTTAAATAGAGAGAGAGAGAGAGAAAGAGAGAAAGAAAAAAAGAAAGAAAGAAAGAGAGAATAAACACAGTCTTATATGTAACAATCAGTTAAATAAGACACAGACAAGTTGAGAAAGAAAGAGAGACAGAGAGAGAGAGAGAGAGAAAGAAAGAAAGAAAGAAAGAAAGAAAGAAAGAAAGAAAGAAAGAAAGAAAGAAAGAAAGAAAAAGAGAAAGAAAGAAAGAGAGAGAATGATAGAGAGAGAGAGAGAAAGAGAAAGAGAGAAAGAGAGAAAGAGAGAGAAAGAGAGAGAAAGAGAGAAAGAAAAAAAAAGAAAGAAAGAGAGAGAGAGAGAAGAGAGAGGGAGAAGAGAGAGAGAGAAAGAGAGAGAGAGGGAGAGAGAGAGAATAAACACAGTCTTATTTCTTATTCTATGTGAAAGAAATGCCCCGCGCGCGCTGTGACAAAAAAGATATCGATTAAAAAACCCAGCCTGCGCGTGACGAATTGATCTGTCATTAAAAATAATGGAGATATAAATATGAACTTGTTTCAATCAGGGTGTAATATGTTGATTGTATTATCTCTATATTTTTACATGTATAGTACTGTTAAAAAATATACTATGTTCTAAATATTCTTTATTGTGTTAACACAAAAAAAAAGATTCCTCACGCTCGAGTTTAGTTTGTAGAAATGTCCATGACCAATACCCACCAGTCCCATATAAAAAAAACCCCGTCTGCCCACTGAAGAAGACTCGTTAGATGACTTACAGGATGACATAAAACAAATATACATTGACAACTGGCAAGCCATAAAAACACACTCCAATAAACATAAATATCTGTCCACTTTCACTTTCTTCCACAGACCAACACAAAATACGGGCTGGGACCGTCTCCTGACACCAATCTTCAAACAACAAACAAAAAGATTCAAAATAAACTACAGTTTCCACATTATCTTACGCCATAGAGAGACAGGCGATCTAAGATTTTTTCACGCATCACATAACAACACAGTCGTCTTAGATCAGCCACACTTAGTCAACAACATTACAGATTTCAAAGCTTTTCTCTCACAATTACACGACAGCGATATTGTCACACAAGCACAGTTAAACAGAAAAAACACACAATATTTTGTCGAAGCCTATGTAAAAAAATAATGAAGTTACGGAAACAACATCAAATGAACAAACCTTGCTGCGGGATGGACATTCGGAGTCTGTGGCTCGTATGACTGTCAGTGGTGAAAGCCGAAAGGAAGCCACTGACATGAAAACGGATGTCCTGACCGCAAAACAGAATACAAGAATAGGATTTTGGAATGTCAGGACAATGTACGAGACAGGTAAACTAAGACAGGTCACGGCAGAAATGAGAAACTATAGGTTACACATCCTGGGGATAAGCGAGAGCAGATGGACAGGGGCAGGAAAAGTTAAAACAGCAACAGGAGAAACAGTACTTTACTCTGGAAGAGAGGATGGACAGCACAGTGAAGGCGTAGCCATTATTCTACAGAAAGGGATAGAAAGGACATTACTGGAATGGAAACCCATCAACAACAGACTGATACGATTGAGATTGAGAGGGAGATTCACCAACACTACAATAATACAATGCTACGCACCAACGAATGATAGCGATGAGGAGGTCAAGGATGAATTCTATCAACAACTGCAGAAAGAAATGGAGGACACACCTAGATATGATCTTGTTATAGTAATGGGAGACCTCAATGCGAAAGTTGGTACACACAATACATATAATGAAAGAACAATGGGGAAATGCGGCAGCGGAACAGCAAACGAAAATGGGGATAAGCTAATAAGTTTCTGTAGCATTAACAACCTGGTCATTGGAGGAACACTTTTCCCACATAAGGAAATTCACAAGTTAACATGGGAATCACCAAATGGTCGGGACAGAAACCAGATAGACCACATCATGGTTAACGGTAGATGGAGACATGCATTACAAGATGTGAAGGTAAGAAGAGGTGCAGATGTGGGAAGCGATCACCATTTAGTAGTAGCAAAACTGAAAGTGAAACTAAGAAGGGCTGGACCAACTGTAACTACACAGAAAAGGTTTGACATCAGCAAATTGAAGGACCCCCTTACCAGAAAAGCTTTTGCGGCCGACATTAAGAAACGATATCAATTTGCCAAAAGCCAGGAAAAGACATTGACTGATGATATAGACCAGAATTTCAACACCATTTCAACAATATATAAGGAAAGTAGCAAATCATGCTTAGGATTCCAGGAAAGGAAGAAGCAAGACTGGATAACACCAGAAACACTAAACACCATAAAGATGAGAAAGGAAATGAAAAGAAAGAAAACAGAAGCGAAGTCCCCCAGGTTAAAGCAACTATATAGCGAACAGTACAGTCAACTGGACAGGGAAGTTAAACGCCAAACCCGAGCCAACAAAAGGAATTTCCTAGACGATCTTGCAAAACAGGCAGAAGAGGCAGCACTGAGAAATGAACAAAGCACAGTATACAAAATAACTAAATTCATCAGCGGAAAACAAGGTGCAAACAATATTACATTAGTAAGAGATAAGCAAGGAAATCTCATCAAGACAGCAGAGGGACAGGAAACAAGATGGGCAGAGCACTTCAGAGAAACTCTGAACAAGGAAATACCAGAGACACAATTGAATGTTCCTGAGGCTGAAAACGATCTAGATGTAAATACAGACATTCCACGAAAAGAAGAAATCATCACAGCAATCAAAGGGTTAAAGAACGGTAAAGCTCCGGGCCATGATAACTTAAATGCAGAGCTATTTAAGACAGACCCTGAGCTAGCAGCAGAACTATTAGAACCACTATTTGCACAAGTGTGGAAAACGGGGACAACACCATCAGAGTGGAACAAAGGAATAATTGTCAAATTGCCCAAGAAGGGAGATCTTTCAGACTGCAATAATTGGAGAGGAATCACTCTTCTCTCAGTTCCCAGCAAAATACTAGGCAGGATAATTATACAGAGAATTTCAAAGGCAGTAGACTACAAACTGAGGAAAGAACAAGCAGGATTTAGAAAGAACAGAAGATGTGTAGACCATATATTCACTCTCAGGAACATTATAGAGCAGTGCTCAGAATGGCAAAGACAGCTTTACATAAATAAATTTTGTTGATTTTGAAAAGGCTTTTGACAGCATACATAGGGACAGTTTATGGAAAATACTGAGGGCTTATGGAATTCCAAGCTGCATAGTGTCAATCATAAAAAGCCTCTATGCCAACTTTACGTGTAGTGTTGGGCAGAGCAACCTAACCTTCGAGGTGAAGACAGGAGTACGACAGGGATGCCCCTTATCAACCACTCTATTTTTAACAGTCATAGACTGGGTGATGCGCCAGACAACAGAGGGCAGTCCAAGAGGAATAAGATGGACTACATTTTCTACATTGGAAGATCTGGAATATGCAGATGACATTGCACTGCTGGCACATTCACATCAACACATCCAGGAAAAAAACGGATAGACTTAATAAATTTAGCCAGCAGGTGGGCTTGAACATCAATTTAAAGAAGTCTGAGGTCATGACGCTCAATGTGAGCAACCCTGAGCCCATATCAGTAAGGAATCAGCAACTGGTACAGACAGATACCTTCACATACCTAGGAAGCATAGTAACACCAGACGGTGGGGCAGGCAAAGACATCAACATCAGAATGAATAAGGCAAGAACAGCCTTCTTTAGCCTAAATAACATCTGGAAGTCCTCCCAATACAGCACAAGCACAAAATTAAGATTATACCAGAGTTGCGTGCTTTCTGTGCTTCTCTATGGTGCGGAATGCTGGAGAGTCACAGAGAAGGAAATGTCAAAATTGTCCTCTTTTCACACAACATGCCTAAGAAAAATTCACCGAATCTTTTGGCCGAATACCATCACCAACCAAGATCTGCTTACTCGTAGCAAGCAAGAGGACATGCACACCATCATAGCTGGCAGACGCTGGAGCTGGGTTGGTCATGTCCTCAGAAGAGACCCCGATGCCATCACAAGAACAGCTATGCTTTGGACCCCTGAAGGAAAGCGAAAGAGAGGCCGACCAAAAACAACTTGGCGGAGGACTGTGGAGGCTGAGATGCAAAGAATGAACCAGAGTTGGGGCACTGTACGAAGGATGGCCACCGACCGTGCAAAGTGGAATCAATTTGTTGTTGCCCTACAAGACGCCACTAGGCGTGATGGCCACTGACTGCTTTGACGGTCGGTGGCTAAGGATCGAAGAAGAAAGACACTTAGAGGTAGTGACACTTTTCCAGATACATTGCGTCTGTTAATGTTTAAGAACCACTTTATGTACATTGTAGATATCGATAGGGCCAGTAACTCTTTTTCGTGTCCCGATTGCGGTAAGTTGTGGAAGATTTATAGGGATATGGTGTGCCATGAAAAGCGCTGTACCGGCTCTAAGCGAAGAGAAACATTTAAAGGTGGTGTGTATAATCCCCCAGAGACCATTTGGGAATTAATCGAGGAGCAGGGTATAAATGTAGACAAAAAATTCGTCTTCCCGTATCGCGCCACATTTGACTATGAGTGTTTTTTGAGAACACTGTAGTGCCCAGTGGTAATGCCACTACCTATACGGCCAAACACGTCCCCCTGTCTTGCTCGGTGGCTTCTAACGTCCCCGGTTTTGAAGCCCCCGTGTGTTTTATCACAAAGGGTGATCCACAGGAGTTGGTCAATAGGATGGCTGACCATCTGCTCAAAATTGCCGCGGCCTCGTATGAGATTCTGCGTGCGTATTTTGACGGTGTTTGCATGCAACTCAAGGCTTTAGAGACGATCGGTAATTCAGACGGACTCCTTGCTAGATTAGAGGGTTATTTGGGGCAGCTACCCGTATTAGGTTTCAATTCGGGTAAGTACGACGTGAACGTAATCAAACCGTACCTCATTCAATATTTCATGGGGGAAGACTTCCAATTTTTAGTCAAGAGAAACAATAATTTTATGTGTATTGCCACTAGCGAGTTAAAGTTTTTAGATATAGTAAACTACTTAGCCCCCGGTTTTAGCTATAGCAAATATCTCGCGGCGTACAACATTAAAGAAACCAAAGGATTTTTCTGTTATGAATACATAACAGATTTAGCAAAGTTAGACGAAACCGCGTTACCACCTCACTCGGCATTTTTTTCCGCCCTTAAAAATACTAACATTTCCATCGACGAGTACGCCGAATGCCAGAAGGTATGGGCCGAGAACCACATAACCACGTTACGCGACTTTCTGACGTGGTACAACAATAAAGACGTGGTCCCCTTCCTGGCAGCGTTAGACCGACAAGTTAGTTTTTACGCGCACCTAGGTGTAGACATGTTTAAAGATGCGATCTCCGTGCCCGGTGTCACGTTAAAGTACCTTTTCAAAACCCTCCCGCCCAACGTCATGTTTTCTTTATTTTCGAAGCAGGAGGTAGATTTGCATAACACCTTGCGCCAAAACATCGTCGGGGGACCGTCAATTATTTTTCACAGGTTCCACGAGCAAGGCAAAACCCGCATTAGAGGTGGCAAAACGGTTCAATCCATTAAAGGTTTTGATGCCAACGCCCTTTATTTGTGGGCGTTAATGCAGAAAATGCCAACTGACTTTCCCGTTAGACGGTCTAGGGAGGATGGTTTCAAGCACCACAAACTCCACAAATATACCGTGCAGTGCCGCGATTATTTGGCTTGGGTCTCCCACCAAAATAAAGTGACTTTAAAAACCCAGTTTAACGGTCGTGAGAAGGCGTTGGGTGATATATGCATTAGGGTAGACGGTTGGGACAAATACTCTCGAACCGCCTACCAGTTCCATGGGTGTCTTTTCCACGGCCCCCCTAACTGCCCACTAACCGCCGGTCGGACCGTTAACCCAGTCAACAAAAAACCTTTGTCTGAGTTGTACACAAATACGGTGGAAATAAGTTCTTATTTGCGGGGTCATTGCGACGTCGAATTGGTAGAAATGTGGGAATGCGAGTGGCAGGCATTGAAGAAAACCGATCCATCAATCCGTCGTTTTCTGAACGCCACCTTCCCTACCTCGAAACCGTCTTACACCAAATGTCGGTACCCCTTGACAAAAGAAAACATTCTCGCCTCGGTGCTGGACGAGACCTTGTTTGGCCCAGTCGAGTGTGACATACATGTCCCCGACTCTTTAAAAGAACATTTCTCTGAGATGACGCCCATTTTTAAGAATGTTGACGTTACGAGGGAAGATATTGGACCTTTCATGCGGGAATACGCCGAAAAACATAAACTCCTGACTATCCCCAGGCGGACATTGATCGGGAGTTATGTGGGCAAGAAAATTCTCCTGACGACACCTCTGCTTCGCTGGTACCTAACCAAAGGTTTAGAAGTCACCTGTATCTACCAGGTGATTGAGTATACACCCATGACGTGTTTCAAGCAGTTTGGGGACACTGTTTCGAACGCGCGTCGACAGGGTGATATTGATCCTGCCTACGCCATAACCAGCGAGACCATGAAACTGCTAGGTAACGCGGCCTACGGCAAGACATTAACCAATAAGGCGAAGCATGTGGATGTCTCGTACACGATGGGCGAGGGTACCTCTGACCAAATAAACTCACCCCGCTTTAGGAAAATGACGTTAGTGACGGACGACATATTCGAAGTAGAGAAACTTAAACAGACTATATGTTGGGACCTCCCCGTTCAGATAGGATTTTTCGTCTACCAATACGCTAAATTACGCATGTTAGAATTTTATTACGACTGTCTAGATAAATGTGTAGATAGGTCAGACTTTCAGTTGTGCGAGACGGACACAGACAGCCTTTACTTGGCCCTTAGCGCGAATAACTTAGCGGACGTTGTTAAGCCCGCTATGCGACGAGAATTTTATAGCTCCTACCACCAGTGGTTCCCCGCCGAGGTATGTCCCGACCATAGACCCGACTTTGTAGCTAGCGAGGGTAAAACGCGCGCCCTTTGTCAGAAATGCCGCGAACAAATATTATTCGACAAGCGGACACCGGGCCTTTTTAAATTAGAATACGAAGGCAGAGGGATGGTTTCCCTCTGTAGCAAGACTTACCACTGTTTTGGCGACTACGACAAAACCACCACCAAAGGCTTGAACAAACACCACAACAAAGTAGACAAACACACTTTCTTAGACGTCCTCAACACACAACAAGCACAGGGTGGGAAAAATATCGGATTCAGATCACACAAATCCTCCATCTACACATACGAACAACACCGCAACGCCCTATCTTACTTTTACATAAAACGACAGGTACATCCCGACAACGTCACCACATCACCACTCAACATTTAAACTGTCTTCCACTATGTACACACAACACCTCTATTTCTTACGACGTGACAACTATGTGACGACACCCCTCATGGTCTGGCCTGTAGCTGTGATATTTTTATTGTAAATATTGTATATTTTGAACATACATCCTTCCTATATAATTCCCTCTATGTATTATTGTACATATCACTATGTGTTATTTATCAAAATATCAATGTTTGATAATGTTAAAAAATACAAACTGTCTTTCATATATAATTATTTTACATTCATTTGCTAAAAAATTACTGCACAATGTATTATGTTAAAAAAGACTATATATGTACTCTTATATATTACCATGTATACTCCTGTTTGATACTACAAAAACACTATTGAATAAAAAATAAAAACTATATTAACTAAAACGCTTTTTTTGTTACCTATATCGTCTGTTGTTTGTCTAACTGTTCGTATGTCTCAATATATGTCTAACTGGTGTAAAATAACTGTTCGTATAAATATCGTCTTCTTGTTATCTAAATATATCTCCCTATTATATATCGTCTAACTATTGTCTAAAAGTCTAAATATATATCGTCTTCTTGTTATGTAAATATGTGTCTAAATATATATGTCTAAAAATACCTCTTCTTGTTATCTCAACTCTAACTACCGTCTTCCTATTATCCTCTTCTTGTCCTCGTCTTCTTGTTATCTCAAGTCCGCCATCTTGCCACATTTTCCTCATATAAAAAGTCATGCAATACAACATCCTACTTATCTCCCCCTTGTTATCTCAAGTCCGCCATCTTGCCACATTTTTCCTTATATAAAAAAACAACTCTAAAAATACCCCTCTTCTTGTTATCTCAAGTCCGCCATCTTGCGCCTCCAGCGCGCCACCACATTTTCCTTATATAAAAAGTCATCCCGCCATCTTGCGCCGCCCGCGCGCCGCCACAATTTCCTTATATAAAAAGTCACGCGCCGCCACAGAGCGCCGTCACAATACTAACTAAGTTGCGCATTGTATACTACTGCTATCAGACCGTTCGTAGAACTATGCTTCAGACTGTGAAGGGTCATCATCACAAAAGAATTGACAAAACCAAAGTTGCAGGACTCACGTATACCAGTTAAGTGCTTGTAAAAGGCACCAGGAAACGGACATTAAATTTTAATTCTAAATTTAAATCCTCAAACCAAGTCTCAAATGGCGAGAAATTTTATTGAACTCTAAAATTCACCATCATTTCATCACTATTTTAACTTGTTAAAACTAATTGATTATTAAATGTGTTAAAATTTATTTTAAACTAAACAATCATAGTTGATTCAGTTATTGTAAGTGTGAAAGCAAACGTATGAGCAAGACTTTTAATATATATGTATTAATATATACGAGGGCTGTCCGGAAAAGAATCGGCCATAATTAATATTAGAAAAACCGTTTGCGCGACATTGATGTAACTTGGCAGCCAAATAGAGTGGCCTATTATGCACATACGTGTGCAATGTTGACGTTGCTGCACCAGTCAGTGCGACCGTTAAAAGCCGTCTAGTGAGCACGTGCACTGTGTGGTCGTCGCATTCAAAATGGCTGTACGAGTAGAGCAAAGAATCTGCATCAAATTTTGCGTCAAGCTTCAACATTCCTCCATGGAAGCTATTATGATGATTCAGAAGGCTTTTGGAGAGAATGCAATGAGTGCTACACAAATAAAGGTGTGTCACAAACGCTTCAAAGATGGTCGAGAATCTGTTGAATGTGATCCCATTTCTGGAAGGCCTGCAACAAGCAGAACACCGGAAAATGTTGAACGTGTACGGGCTGCAATCAACATAGATCGGCCACTGACAGTGCGAGAACTAGAAAAAGATCTGGGAATTCAAAAAACTATTGTATCCGCGATTCTGACCCAGGATCTGGGTATGAGACGTGTCGTGGCAAAATTCGTTCCGCGGATTCTGCTACCAGATCAGAAAGAACTTCGTGCCACAGTTGCTAATGATTCGCTTCAAACCGCAACCAATAACCCAGATTTCATGAAGAAAGTCATAACCGGAGATGAATCGTGGATCTACTGCTATGATCCAGGCCAAACAATTAATAAGGAGTACTACCTCAAGTTCTCCGTCGGTTGAGAAATGCAGTACGATGAAAACGACCACAGTTGTGGGCAACTGGCGATTGGCGTCTTCATCACGACAACGCGCCCGCCCATGCATCACATCTAGTGCAAAGTTTTTTGTTAAAACATAACATTACCAGGTAATTCATCCCCCCTATAGCCCAGACTTGGCACCCTGCGACTTTTGGCTTTTTCCAAAATTGAAATCATGTTTGAAAGGTAGAAAATTTCAGACCGTCGATGAAATTAAAGAAAATACGACGACGCAACTGATGGCGCTTCCAAAAAAAGCCTTCGCAGAGTGTTTTAAAAAGTGGAAGAAACGCTGGGAGCACTGTGTGATGTCCCAAGGAGCCTACTTTGAAGGGGACTGAGCCATCATTGTGTTATGCAAAATGTTTATTGATTTATATTACATGGCCGGTTCTTTTCCGGACAGCCCTCGTATATATATATATATATATATATATATATAAATATATATATATATATATATATATATATATATATATATATATATATATATATATACACACACACACATCTAGACATACATTTACATTTATAGAGATACTTGTGAAAGGGAATTTTGCTGGATTTAAACCAGCTGGGTGGGGGGGGGGCCTTGAACGGGCTATAACCATTCCTTAATTCTTCACAAAAGGCGACAGACCGATATAAGTTAACAATTGTCCTGCCAATGCAGCATTGTTCTTGACTTCGGAAATATGTTATTAAAACTCCATTGAGATAGAAGCTTCTTTACCCTTCTATCTACAACTCTGCCAAGAGTAATCTTGTGCAAAGGTAGACACCTTTGAAGGCCCATATTAAATACTCTTAAGTTTTGGCCACTGTTGGACCACTACTGCAAAGCAGGAGAGACAATCTGTGACACATATTGATCAGCAACAAATGCAACAGAAGATATGAGCAGAGGAGTCTGTCTCAGCTTAAGCAATGGCACATACAAAAAAAAAAAAAAAAGCTGTCAGTAGCAACTGGAAAGTTCTGGTGTAACTTCAGAGAAACATTAACTCTAGTCACTTATTTAATTTCACACAATGAAATATAATGCGAATTCTATTCGGTCACTATCCGTTACGCTTAAAAACTGCTCAGAGAGACAAGTTGCTATTTTTTCAGAAGCGCCATCAGTAACTGCAACGCTAAAGAATCAAAATAATGCCGACCTGGATGACCCAAGAGTAACACTTCACAAAGTGTGTCAGAAATTCAAAAGAGTTGTTATACAGTGGATCCCGTCTCACTGCAACATTACATGAAATGAAGAGGCTGACAGATTAGCAAAGGAAAACTGCCTCATCTTGACACAAGCATAATTTATGAAGATTTCAAGAGTTTTATCAAGAGCAGATACAGGAGGAAGTGGGAAGCAGAGCATCCAGGTCATAATAAAAATGAAGCGTATTACCAGTAAGAAGAACAAGCGGCAATAGTCAGACTTTGCACAGGTCACAACAGATTAGGATACCATCTATTCAACAAGTTAACGATAGGAACTACTGATGAGTGTAACTGTGGCACCAGTATAATGACTGCTGAACATCTACCGGTACTTGAAAGGTTCCCAAAATAAGAGGCACAGAGAAAGTGCATATGGCCGTAACCAGTACCATTCCTAGGAAAGCTCCACGGTGATACCAACATTCTCACACTGAACACTGTTTTTTTTTTTTTGAACATATTCAAGTTGACCTCTGAGGGTGAACGAAGAAGTAGAAGTATTCCATTTACCCTCCATCTTCTTTTGAGATTCACGTTATAAAGCGTTTTGGGTATTAACTGAAAATCAAGAAGGCATCACGTTAAAATGACATTTTCTGTGATGATCCTAAACTGTTCATGGTAAGATATTGTCAAGATAATACGAGTTAAACTACATGACGTCAATTTATGACCTCATGGCAATTTTGCCGGAAATGAAGATGGAATAAAGTAGTACTTAATCAATGTAGACAGCTGTTGCGTACGTTTTTACCTATGGGGGTAGTCGTTCGGTCCTGCCAATGTACGCACCAGTCTTGAGATAGTTATATTATTTGTACGTGCGATTTATTCACGCACCGACGTGCACAATGCAGAGTATGTGTTGCTCATTGCGCACGGGTA
Organism: Oreohelix idahoensis; assembly: GCA_024509875.1. Taxonomy (NCBI): domain Eukaryota; kingdom Metazoa; phylum Mollusca; class Gastropoda; order Stylommatophora; family Oreohelicidae; genus Oreohelix; species Oreohelix idahoensis. Next base: position 54,124 of record JAMPIV010022184.1, read on the forward strand.
ACCTAGTTTTAGAAGGGAGTCTGACGTCATCATCTGAAAGGGGTAGACGGACCATATGTCCGTGGAATATTTCGTTTTATCATGGCAAGTCTGTGAAAGCCATTTCTGTATTGGAATATTGGTCTTCAGGTCGAAGCCAATATTGGGAGTAACATGTAAGTTATCGCCCCTTCGTATTCGTATGATTAGTATTTTGAAACTCCAAGTTTAAAGGCTTCTCCTTGATAAAGTCTAGCGGGAATCCATCTTGTTATGTCATTCCTAGAATGGACCAGCGGAGCTATTAGCCTTAATGATTTACCGTAGAAGGAGAATGCCTACGAGGGTACAAAGTTATGGGACTGTATTACTCTTATTTAAATGCCGATATGCCAATGCCAATGTTGTGGCATGAGTTTGAAGGAGAGGTTAGTCAACAGAAGGCTCTAACCTGTTTGTATTTTTGTGTATGACTTTGTTTGGATTATATAAGCTATATAAAGTATTAGAAGGAGAAATTCTGGGACTTTTACAAGTATTATATGGAAGATTCATCCTTGAGCATGAATTCGTTTACCATGATAGATGTCCTTGGAAGAAGGTCAACGGACATTACCTTACCGTATCTTAGATGGTAACGGTTAAGTGATTCATAGTCACTTGGATAGAAGAGGACTTGATTGTTAAAGAATCTCCAAGAATTTAATATTATTATCAGCAACTTTAAAGTATGACATTCGCATCTGTAACCATGATCATCCCGTTCAACTCCGTCTGTATCACGTCAATAAATAATATGTACTTTTATCAACGACTTGTGTACAGTCCTGAATTGGCTAATTACCTACTACTTGTTGGAGTTTGCTTGAAAAACACTTTTGACATTTTCATTGAAACCAATCGCGTGTTTAAGCTAGAACATTGACACACCTATCACTAGCTTACTATTACATCATCACAAAAGAACCCAACAGTAATTGGCGGCCAAGTGTGTTTTGGACAAGCTTCAAAGGGAACGTACTCAATAAATTTTTCAAGAATCGTTATACAGAAAGACCCGTGTCTTCATCATGGAATCAACAAGACGGTTAGCAGAAAGTAAAGGTCATCAGTGAACCTCAACATCAAGTTCTCCAGTGACTAACTACGTTGGACATCATCCTTTAGTCCTCATCACGTGCGAGCTTTACTCATATACTCAAGGCGAAGTATTTCAAAGTCTCAAACGTACACATACGGAGACGAGGCACATTTTTTGTTTAATCAGCCGAGATAAGTATAAACGTGGTATCGTTTATTGCTGTATTGTGTTTGGCTGTGCCTATTCTCTTCTATGTCCACCTATATATTTTTCATGTTGCATGTTCTGTGTTTTATATTCTTCGTCGTGTTCAATCTGACAAACGAGGTTCATCTCGAAGCTGATTCGGGCTCTTTGTCAGATGTTCTATAGGGTTTGATTTATAAGTTTCAATTGAGCGATAATTCCGGTTCAAGGCTAGAAACCTTGCTGTAGTTCCGATCGCTACTTGTTTCTTATGATAGTATCTGTTTAGCTGTTCCGTCAAGTTTTAATTGTTGTTTTCACAGTTTTTTCACTCGTACCTTAGTTTTATAATGTATCTTGTTTGTATTATGCGCCCGTCTCACCTGACTTTCGTTCAGTTTTTTACAAAACATATGTTTTTACACTGTCTTGTCAATTGTCCTGTTTATTATATTATCGCAGCTATCATCGTAATTTTTTACGACATTCTATTTTAGTTTCACAATTTTATTTTTATTGGATTTCTGCGACTGTTTTCAATTGTCTTTGATTATTTTGTCTTGTCAGTATTGTTCCTATTGTCTATCACGTTGTTGCATTCATAACATTTCATTACATAAATTAATTTATTGATTATTAATATATTTGACAATTATATGAGTATGATATACCGTTCTAGGACAGGAACGAAGACCACTTGGTGTATTAACAAGGTTAATTAATTTACACTAATTAATTATCATTTTAGAAATCAAGAGTATTGTGACTACTTATATAGTATAATGTATTCACTAGATTATTTCATTAAACAAGCAAAAGCCCTTCAGATGGCTCCTGATGAGGCAAAAGCATTCGCACTTTCAGAATATAGGAAAGCTCAAGAGATAGAAGCCGAACAGAGAAAGTTAGAAACTTTAAGATTAGAAAAACTTCAGATTGAGACAGATCATAAAAGGATTGAGGCTGAGGAAAATGAGAAAAAAATGAGATTGGCCTCTGAATTAGAAGAGAAACGTGCTGAGGAAAAAGAAAGACTACTTAAGATTGAAATGGAAAATAAGCAAAGGGATGCTGCAGAAAAAGAAAGACTACTTAAGATTGAAATGGAAAATAAGCAAAGAGATATGGAAATTAGGCAAAGAGAGATGGAGGAGAGGAAATTTATTGCTCAGGAAAATGCAAGGAAATTTCAACTTGAAACAGAGGAAAATGAAAGGAAACGACAGCATGATCTGAAATTGGCAGAAGTAGAATATGATAGAATTAGGTTAACTCAAGAAGCTAATTCTCAGAGAACTTTTGAAGGCCAAGCGTCAGTCAGACATGATAACTTTAAGGAAGTTCACCTTAAATTACCAAAGTTTAATCCCCCATCTGAAGACGTAATATTCTTTTTAGACAGATTTGAGGCCACTTGCAGGTCTTACAACGTGGATAAAGCACTATATTGTACATATTTATCCAGATTGCTTACTGGGGATGCTTTAGCAGTTTATCATACCACCAGTACTAGTGATAAAAATGATTATGACGCTCTTAGAGCTTCTCTTCTTAAAAAATTCCAAATGACTACCGCAATCAAGTAGAAATTTTAGTGATTTTCTGTCCCAAATACGGCTAAGCTTAGAAAGATGGATCGAATTGTCCAAGATAGAAAAGTCGTATGAAGGCCTTTTTGATTTACTACTGCGCGATAAGGTGCTATCGTCAGTAAATCCTGCGTTTCTTGCATTTTTGCACGAACGTAAACCTTTATCTGTGAAAGATCTAGAAGAACATTCTAAAAATTTCTGCACTGCTCACTGTGGTAAAGTGGGATGTTATAAATATTTATAGGGGACTTAGTGTACTGACTGAGATCAGCTGTGAAGGTATCTATATCTAATAAGAGTAGTGTATTATAGATAACCTTACTTGCTGCCACATATATTTATACCTCAGTCAGAATTATTCTGGAATAGTGTGATGACTACGTTATATGTCTAGGGTATGTGTATGATGAAGTGTAAGTCATAACAACAACAGACAGATAAACAATTTAATTTATTCCACCACACTTGACAACACTGTGACACTCTCATACATAAAACACTCTACAAGGATATCTTAAAGGAGTCACTGATAACTTTTCAAATAACAATATGTATTCAGTGTTGTCATGAATGTATATGTGTCCTGATTCAAATACAAAGGGAACCAGGAATCACAATCAATTTTAATTACAAGTTATATGTACAGAAGTTATCAATATGAATATTGTAGTGACATATATTATTAATAGTATCCTATGTGTGTCAGTTGTGTAGTAGTAATCTGAGGTAATACTGGTTTTGTTTTGTTCAAGCTCTGTTGGTATTTGTCATCATGACTTCAATAGTTTGTCTTTATTGGAACTAGTATTGGAGATGTTCTCAGTTCCTGATATTAAAACAATTAAATTCCCCTCTTAATTGTATTTTACACTGTCATTTTAAGATGGGGGTACATAATGTTGAGCTCCATGGCCACACTCTCTTATCTTTGGTGATGACTGCAGAAAAAGGCTCCCCTGCTCGATTACTTTAATGAGTTCTGGAGTCACCCCACTGGCTGCTATATGGACCAAGGAGTATGCTGTCCACCTCTGGCTTCAGCAAAGCTCTGACCAGGTGCTGCTCAATAATGTTAAGACCACGGTCCCTGAAACAAGAAGGATGTACCTTCTACTTCATAACTAATTGATACTCTAGTTCTACACTGAGCACAATACATCACAAACATTGAGTTCAGAGCGTTAGGCCAACTGTCAGCTTCATCTGAAATACTTTATACCAGTATTTCCCTCCCTAATGGTTACTACGCCTCTGCAATTCCAGCATTATTTCTTTCTAGTCAATCATCTAGGTGTCAGTGTACTGTTTGGCCATTCCATGCAGTTTTACTTTCCTCCGACACCTTCTGTTCAGGCTGGAGCATTATAGGCTTTACATCATGTTTGCTACTGAACTACACATATATACAGGCATAAATTAACAATTTACATTCAATTTTCATTAAAAGATATTGAATATTTCAAGCTTACCACAATTCATAGAATAATAAACAGTTTCGTTGACTGGCAATGGATATAGCACAACTCCGATCTGCCGATGTCCCAGGCTTTATTTTATATAAAATATACACTGGTGCTCAACGCACTGCTTCTTAGTAGGTTTATTACAAGATGTGGCAATGAACAGACTCTCTGAATCGAGTATATTCGCAGCTCTACCCAATGAAACCATGTCCACACATCTTTTCAAAAAAGTACTCCTTTTTCACGTTTCCCCTGACAACACAAGATAGTATTTATAGCCTGACCAATCGTGTTTAGTCTTACATTTGTGGCGCTCCAATCAATTAGGAGTTAACATGGTAGGCTATTTCCGTACAATGGTGGCCTAAAATTCTGCCACTGAGCGATTCTGAGTTTGGTGCTGTCTGACACCCTCACTATTTTATTTTGGCTATAATTTGGTAATTCCTAGACTATTTGCGTAACGTTTTACATATTATTTGTCAGCAAGTCCTAAGGAACCCAAATATACAAATTTAATGGAGCTAAGTGGCTGCGTTCAAAATATGCAATTTCTTCTACCTCCTGTTTCGAAGATGTGCTGTCTGGGTACTGTAATGTTTTCAAACGTAAACCAGTATAATGTCATATTTCCAATAAGCGTTTTTCAGGATTTTAAAACCTAACTCTCGGATGGGTAGTGTATTTTATCACTGTCGATTTGAAAAAGTTAGTGCTAGTAGCCTTACACGCGGGATGGCAGCAATTGTGTATCGCGCGACGCGTGTTTCGTATTGCATGCTTCCTGCCTTCATTCGCCCCTCTCTCTATCCTTTAGTCCATCTGTCTTTTGTTTTTGGTAACTTAGTGTAGAAAAAGATATGAATGGAATTTTAAATCTAGGTCAACTTGCGTATTTCAAGGTTTTTCTTAGAAAGGCAGCACATTTTATTGTGTGTTTGGGAAACGCGTGTATGTTGCAGAAGGCTTTTACTATCAACGTGAAACGTTACAATTTGCATACGCATGTAGAAAACAAGGGGATTTCGATTACTGTCATTGTGACAGCACTGTTCTTATACCATTGCTCTTTTCTTTATTAAATGTATTTGTTAGGCTTTTTATTTACCTGATAATTTATATATGTGGATTAGAATATTCCACGACATCTCCCCTCTTAAAACAGACATTATATGTCAGTCCTTTATTCTATATACACATAGAGAAATTTATTATTATTTCTGGGGTTTACGGTGATTCTCATCACACGGATGGCGACTTAAAAAATCCGCTCCCAAATTGGTTTTTCCAGATATATACTCAATGCTAAAATTATATGGAGCCAAAAGTAAAGACCATCGGAGTAACCTAGAGTTCTCATGCCTAGCCTGTGCTAGAAACGATAAAGGTTTGTGGTCTGTTTGCAACTTAAATGCCTTCCCATACAGATAAATATTGAATTTCTTTATTGCCCATATTACTGCAAGACATTCTTTTTCGCTAGTTGAGTAGTTGATTTCAGCTTTATTCAACTTTCTGCTAGCATATGCCACTGGGCTTAATTCCCCATCCAATGCATCTGATTTCTGTAGTAGAGTTGCACCTAACCCAATATTACTGGCATCCGTCATTACTATGAATTCTTGACTTAAGTCAGGTAATTTCAAAATAGGTTTACTTGTGAGCTTTTCCTTCAATTCTTGGTAAGCCATTTCACATTGTGGTGTCCATGTAATGCGATCTGGATGTCCTTTACGTGTCAAATCAGTTAACGGTGCACATATGGAATTAAAGTTTTTGATATACTTCTGGTAGAAACCACATAATGAGACAAAGGATCTCACGTCCTTCTTGGTTTGTGGTCTCGGGGCTTTCTGTAGTTTCTCTAAATTCTTTGGGTCAGGGGTCATGTTTCCCTGATAAACTGTGTGTCCCAAAAATTCCAATTCTTTACATCCAACGCAACATTTGGTTGGTCGGGCTGTTAAATTTGCTTCCCTAAGTCGATTAAACAGCATATTCAGAGAGTCAATGTGTTCCTCAAATGTTTCTGTTGCTATAAGGATATCATCCATGAAATTTGTTATATATGGATTATTCAGAGGGTCCAATAATTTTCTCATCATTCTAGAAAAGACACTAGGCGCATTCTTCAATCCAAATGGCAATCTATTAAACTCATAGTGTCCTTCTGAGGTACTAAAAGCTAGGTATGGTCTAACCTCAGGCTTTACTGGAATCTGATAATATCCTTTACTCAGATCCACTTTTGAGAAATATTTAGCTTTATTTAGTCTGGCAAACAGCTGATTTGTATCCGGCAATGGATCCACCTGTCCTTCTGTAATAGCATTCAGTCTCCTGTAATCTATACAGAGTCTATGTTCTCCAGAGGGCTTCCTTAAGAGTACAACACCGGAACTATACGAAGATTCACTGTGTGAAATAATTCCTTCCTTCAACAGATAGTCTATCTCTTCCTTCAAAGCTTTCTCCTTAGCAAACGGAATCGAATATGGTTTCATACAGACAGGTGTGGGGTCTATCAGTTTCATATCATATTCCAATAGGTTTGTATGCCCTGGTCGGTCTGTTAACACCTCTGCATGATTATTTAGAACCTGTTGCACTCTCTCTTTCTGAGTTTTCGTTAAATGTGTACTGATTTTCACCTGTGCTGCTGTCTCACAGGGGTGTAATGGATATTCAAATGATGAAAGTGGTTCCTTTTTCATCTCCATGGCGATGGACAAGGTCAACAAGTGTGTCTCTTCCTGATGTTCTCTTTCCAAATATTTCTTCAGGAGATTCACATGATAGATTTTTTCTTTCCCCTTCTTATCTATCTTATAATTTGTTCTAGACACCTTCTCTAAAACTGTATATGGACCCTGCCATCCAATTTGTAACTTATTCTGACTCCCGGGCAAAAGAAGCAGTACTTTCTCTCCCACAGCCAAATTTCTGTCTTTCGCCTTCCTGTTATAATAGGCAGCATGTTTCTTCCTGGCTTGTTTCAAATTTTCATTGGCAAGTTTCCAGCCAGTTTTTAAACGAGTGGTCAGCTCATTCACATATTGGTATGAAGATGTAATGTTTTCCTCTGCCTTTTCATCAGTCCACGTTCTTAACAAAGCTTCGAGTGGACCTTTTATTGGCCTTCCAAACAATAATGTTGCCGGGGCCATACCGGTTGAACTATGGGGTACCTCCCGATAAGCAAAGAGGGCGGCGTGCAGGTACTGGTCCCATGTATCTGGTTTTTCGTGTGCCAACTTTCTCAGGATCGACATCAATGTGCCGTTAAATCTTTCCACTTGGCCGTTCCCTTGGGGATGGTACACACTACAATGGAAGTGTTTGGCCTGGAAGATCCTGAAAACTTCTTCAGTTAGTTTCCCCTTGAACTGAGAGCCATTATCAGTCAAGATTTGATTGGGAAAGCCTAACCTTGTGAAAATTGTGAGCAATGCCTCTGCCACATGTTTAGAATCAATCGATGACAGGGCTACTGCCTCTCCCCACATAGAACAAGTGTCCACCAGAGTCAGAATGTAGCTGTTCCTTCTCTTGGTTCGGGTGAGAGGTCCCACAAGATCCACGGCAACTCTCTCAAAGGGTGTTCCCACTATGGGCATTTCCCCCAGAGTTGCTGGTGCAGTCCAATGTTTAGGTGCTACTCGTTGGCACTCTGGACAGGATTTTACATATCGTTTGATATCTTCAGTTATTCCTGGCCAGAAATAGTGACAAGCTATTCGCTGTCCTGTTGCGCTGATTCCCATATGACCACTGAAGGGAATCGCATGCCCTAGTTCCAACACTTTAGTCCTATATGAAGTGGGAAGGACCAGCTGTCCGTGACCATTGGATTCAGATCCAGCCTTCCTATATATCAGTTTGTTCTTCATATAAAACTCTCCCTTGCCTGGAGGTGTATGAGATTTGGGCAACTTCTTGAAACATGGCTTGAGTGTTTTGTCCTCAGCCTGTGCCTTCCTCATCTCATCTGGGTGAGTATTTATGGGATTATCCTCCTCCTTTTTTGACTGTGATCTGGTCTGCACTGTTGCCAATATCACAGGTCTCTTGGGATTCCCCAAGAAGACATATCTACACCCCAATATTAGAGGGTAGATTGGCTCATTTATCACTGCTGCTTTTATGATTCCTTCCACATATCGCGTTTTCACTTTTATTCGGGCGACGGGAAGTGTCATGGTAGCTACATCCTTGGTTGCAGTTTGAATCTCCACTGTTTCTGTGGTGTATTGATCGGCCTGCACCAGGTGAGAACTCACAACGGAATCGTAATCTAAACCGGTATCATATAAACACCTTATAGTGACACCATTACAGATGACATCTTCACACACTGGGGGGTGGTATGGTTCCTGTAGTTCTTCAGGTTTGACCTTCTTTTCCTTTTTCCCCGATGTCATAGCAGCACAATGAGGAGGTTTCCTTCTACAATGGTCAGTGTCATGATTGTTCATCTTACAATTTTTACACCACCTTTTTCCTTGGTTGAAAGATTTTCTTTCATCATATTTCCTTTCATCGAATTGTGGGGTTTTATTTTTATTTTCATACCGTGGCCTATCAAACTGGTGCTTACCTTTGTTTTGATCCCTAGGATCAAATTTATTAAAGTTCTGTGGTGCCCTAAAGTTATCCACTTGTTTCTTTTTATTACCTGTTACCTCTGCTTGAGCTGCTTGATACCTTTCAGCAACATTTAGCAACTCACCCAGCCTCTCTGCACCTTGTTCCATGAGAAACTTTCTCAGGTCTGGAGCCATGGACTCTCTTAGTTGCTCTATAAGGACCATTTCCTTAAGATCTTGGGTTTTCCCCAGAGAAGTCCATTTCTCCAAGTATGTCTCTATTCGTGCAGAGAACTGGTGATAGGTTTCACCTGACAGTAGTTTAGCATTCCTAAATTTTTTCCTATAAAATTCTGCATTCTTTTCATATCTTAACAAAAGAGCCTGCTTTAGCATGTCATAATTTTCCTGATCACCTCTGCTCATTTTTGCGAAAACTTCATAAGCTGCCCCACGAAGACCTTGAGATAACTTTAAGCTCCACCTTTCTCTCTCTAACCCATATGTGGTAGCCAATAGTTCATATCTATTTAGATAGCTCTCTATATCATCGTCTTTCTCAACAAAATGATCTAAATGAAAATTCATAGCTGAGGTTGAGGCTCCTTGGCTAGCAGTGGCATCAGAGGCAAAGGGACTGGCACCATTTTCAGGAGCATGGCCCTGAAACTCAAACTCCCTTAGTCGTAACTCATGTTCCCTTTGTAATCTCTTCTCCTCCTTTTCTGCTTCCCTCTCTGCAGTCAATCTTCTTTCTTCTGCTTCCCTTTCTGCAGTCAATCTTCTTTCTTCTGCTTCCAATTTCTTAGCCTCAGCCTCAATCTGCAACCTCTTAGTCTCCCTTTCAGCCTCTAACTTTCTTTCGGCCTCTTTTTCTAATCTTCTTTCTTCCCGTTCAATAAATTTGTCACATTCAGTAGTGACATAGGCAACCATAACTTGCCCATCTAATCCTAACTCTTTTGCAGTCTGAACAGCAGCAGATCGAAATTTGGCCAGGTCCGCCATTGTCTATCAGGTAAGTTTATAAAATGTCTAACTAACAATTCAATCTCTAAATATATATCTAATGGACAACACAGGCACCGAGAGCTCAACCTTATTTAATTCCACCCAAGGATACCTTTTAATTCTTATATTCCCTGAAGTGAATTACCCCCAATATTTGTAATAGGGAAAGATTCAAAATCCCAAGAGCGAGACCCCAATATATGTGGTGAAGTGGGATGTTATAAATATTTATAGGGGACTTAGTGTACTGACTGAGATCAGCTGTGAAGGTATCTATATCTAATAAGAGTAGTGTATTATAGATAACCTTACTTGCTGCCACATATATTTATACCTCAGTCAGAATTATTCTGGAATAGTGTGATGACTACGTTATATGTCTAGGGTATGTGTATGATGAAGTGTAAGTCATAACAACAACAGACAGATAAACAATTTAATTTATTCCACTACACTTGACAACACTGTGACACTCTCATACATAAAACACTCTACAAGGATATCTTAAAGGAGTCACTGATAACTTTTCAAATAACAATATGTATTCATTGCTGTCATGAATGAATATGTGTCCTGATTCAAATACAAAGGGAACCAGGAATCACAATCAATTTTAATTACAAGTTATATGTACAGAAGTTATCAATATGAATATTGTAGTGACATATATTATTAAAAGTATCCTATGTGTGTCAGTTGTGTAGTAGTAATATGAGGTAATACTGGTTTTGTTTTGTTCAAGCTCTGTTGGTATTTGTCATCATGACTTCAATAGTTTGTCTTTATTGGAACTAGTATTGGAGATGTTCTCAGTTCCTGATATTAAAACAATTAAATTCCCCTCTTAATTGTATTTTACACTGTCATTTTAAGATGGGGATAATAATGTTGAGCTCCATGGCCACACTCTCTTATCTTGCGTGATGACTGCAGAAAAAGGCTCCCCTGCTCGATTACTTTAATGAGTTCTGGAGTCACCCCACTGGCTGCTATATGGACCAAGGAGTATGCTGTCCACCTCTGGCTTCAGCAAAGCTCTGACCAGGTGCTGCTCAATAATGTTAAGACCACGGTCCCTGAAACAAGAAGGATGTACCTTCTACTTCATAACTAATTGATACTCTAGTTCTACACTGAGCACAATACATCACAAACATTGAGTTCAGAGCGTTAGGCCAACTGTCAGCTTCATCTGAAATACTTTATACCAGTATTTCCCTCCCTAATGGTTTACTACGCCTCTGCAATTCCAGCATTATTTCTTTCTAGTCAATCATCTAGGTGTCAGTGTACTGTTTGGCCATTCCATGCAGTTTTACTTTCCTCCGACACCTTCTGTTCAGGCTGGAGCATTATAGGCTTTACATCATGTTTGCTACTGAACTACACATATATACAGGCATAAATTAACAATTTACATTCAATTTTCATTAAAAGATATTGAATATTTCAAGCTTACCACAATTCATAGAATAATAAACAGTTTCGTTGACTGGCAATGGATATAGCACAACTCCGATCTGCCGATGTCCCAGGCTTTATTTTATATAAAATATACACTGGTGCTCAACGCACTGCTTCTTAGTGGGTTTATTACAAGATGTGGCAATGAACAGACTCTCTGAATCGAGTATATTCGCAGCTCTACCCAATGAAACCATGTCCACACATCTTTTCAAAAAAGTACTCCTTTTTCACGTTTCCCCTGACAACACAAGATAGTATTTATAGCCTGACCAATCGTGTTTAGTCTTACATTTGTGGCGCTCCAATCAATTAGGAGTTAACATGGTAGGCTATTTCCGTATAATTGTAGTGGGTTTGATTGTATTGTATGGTGGTGATGGTACTACGTGTGATGCATGAGGTCAGCTGTGAAGGCTCCTGAGATAAATTGTAACTGAGAGTTGTCAGAAGGCCCTTCTCGCTACCACTACGACCTCACACTTAATTTTTTTTTTTCTAATGAATGTGGCTACGTTAAAATCTAGGGTACTGAATGCAATGTGTTGTATGGACATATACAAACACACACAGATATTAATTAAGTCTAATACTATCAATAAAATTTATAACACAATGAACTAAATTCAGCTGGTCAAATTTAGAATAGAAAATCTTTTTTAAATTTATTTGTTCTGAGCCAAGGTTTATTTTGGCCAGAACTTATGCAAAGATTTTGAAATTTATGAATGAATGGCATGAATAAATGGCATGATAAATGAAAGATGTTTACATATGCAATCTTCAAGATTAATTATAGTATTACTGTTCGTAATGTTAATTTTTCTGGGAAAACTATGAATGGATGCGCTGTTGGGGTGGCTTCACCCCTCCCTGTTTATGCCTACAAAACATTGTCCATTAATGATGGAAGGTAATGTGATGCTTCAGTAGTAAATTCTCTTGGGTGCTAGTTTTATGAAGTTGGTGTAGGTTCAGCAGGCCAGCTAGCCTACTTAACTTTAATAGATTTGTTCTGGTGCTGGAATCTGATGGCCCCACCTCTCCGTGCTTGAGCAATACAAAGATGTTCTGCCGAAATGTACACTGCACGGGTCCTCACTTCAATTATTAATCAGCATTTGACACCACCTTAGTGTCAAGATCGAACTCACAGCTCTGAAATAAAGTATTGGTTTTTGCTCAGAACCTTACCTAATAAGCCACTTCTACACATAACACATTACAATAACACCACATAAACAGGGTCAGTTCTCTCTGACCAGACAGCACATCTTACCTAGTTGGTTTCGCATAGGGTAAGTTCCCCAGTCTACAGATTCTGAAATAGGTGCATTATCTCACTGCCATACAATAGGATAAGTGATATGATTCACTGTTCTCAACACTTGATCACCCCTTCCTAAACCTTGCTGTAGTTTATTTTTTGTTTGTCCCTAGACCCTGAACTAAGGCGGGGGGTCCAGAGCGAATCCTTACTTGTTTGTAAGGCTAGATTTCGATATGGCAGTATCAAATCACTCGAAACCTTAAACAATATTCAAAACATGCAAAGAAATAATTTCAATCTTACCAGATTATGAATAAAGAACACAGAAATGCTAGCAAAACTCAGCTGAGCTGCTGGCTATAGTATGGCGTCCCTGAACTTATTTCAATTTATTTCATTTGGAAATCACCACACTTGAAATTACTGTGTCTATCACTGGACAACTATTGAGGAATGGCAAAAAAGCTCGTCTGAGCGCGGATAATATGATTGTCTGTGGCCAATCAATGCCTAGGTTTTTTTAAATTCAAATTTCCTACACTAAAGTCATTTCAGTCATGCTTCAGTCAAGTATGGATTTTTATCTGTTAGTCTGTCCGTCTCTACTTGCGTTTTTACAAAAACGTACTTGATTTTTGAACCAACCTTTCTCTCCCCTCCAAAATTTTGTCGTTAAAAGTTATTTTTAGACACAGCTTCCACCAATATCCCTTCTCTTCCATGCTAAGTAGATTTGAACACCTGCGTCTCGAGGTCGCGATTTTTTTTGCAAATAGCCACACTTTTGATTCAATGCAGTCTTTCGCTGCTGTGAACAACACTGTCTTTTGTCATTATCTTCATTATTATCTATCCGTCTGTAAAATTAAAAACATATTATTTCACTGCTCAGAATGGGCCATCCGGCCAGCTAATTTTTATATTCCTAACATTAATATTAAGAAAAAGTTACTTTTTAAATTTTGTAATATTTCAAGCATCTGCGTTTAGCCGCTGAATTCAAATCAAAGGCTTGGTATCGCAAAAGCGTCCGTTTCCGTACCTCGTGTCAATTTGGGGGACGTGAATTTTTACTTTCCCCTCCCCTCCCAATTGCGTCTCCTTAGCCTTGCTAGTCTCACGCAAGTTTTCAGTCATATTTTTTTCCTTTTGATCCGCCGTTCAATTTTTATGGAGGGTGATGACCCGCGGTCAGGGCGATCATGTACTATCAGCAGCTTACGCATTATGTTTTTATCCTTACATTTTATCCTTTGGAGATATTTTTACGTTGTATCACTTGTTAATTTTATGACACATCTCCCCACTTGAAAACATGCCTACGGCAAGTTCTAAAACCAGTGATACACATAGATAAAATCTCTCCTCCCGTCTGCCATTACTCTAATTTTGATCACAGGGGTGCCGACTGAGGAAATCTGCACCGACATTCAATTTGCCTGGGATATATTGGATACTAAACTGATAAGGTTGAAGTAATAAAGACCACCTCAGCAATCTTGCGTTTTCATGCTTAGCCTGAGATAAGAATACGAGAGGCTGATGATCCGTCTCCACCACAAAAGTCCTACCATACAGATAGATTTGAAACTTCTTTATTGCCCAGATTAACGCTAAACATTCTTTTTCGCTTGTGGAGTATCCTTGTTCCGCCTTATTCAATTTGCGGCTTGCATAAGCGACTGGTTTCAGTTCCCCATCAGGTGAAGATGATCTTTGCAACAAAGCCCCTCCGAGTCCTACATTACTTGCATCGGTTCTTAAGACAAAGTCCTGTGTCAAATCAGGCAGTTTGAGAATAGGCCTGCTAGTGAGTTTTTCCTTTAACTCTTGGAACGCTAGTTCACATTGTGCAGTCCAAATAATTTTATCTGGAAGTCCCTTGCGAGTCAGATCAGTCAGAGGAGCACAAATAGCGTTAAAATTTTTGATGTATTTCTGATAAAATCCGCATAACGACACGAATGATCGCACGTCCTTTTTTGTTTGTGGTCTAGGTGCTCTCTGCAGTTTTTCCAAGTTCTTAGGATCAGGGGTCATGTTACCCTGATATACAGTGTGTCCCAAGAATTCCAACTCTTTGCATCCAATACAACATTTTGTTGGCCTAGCAGTTAAGTTCGCCTCCCGAAGTCTATTAAATAACATCTCCAGAGCTTCAATGTGTTCTTCAAATGTCTCTGTGGCGACGAGAATATCATCCATGAAATTCGTGATACATGGGTTATTCAGGGGATCCAACAATTTGCGCATCATCCTTGAAAATACACTCGGAGCATTTTTCAGTCCGAATGGTAGCATATTGAATTCATAATGTCCATCCGAAGTGCTAAAAGCCAAATAAGGTCTCACTTCAGGCTTCACTGGGATCTGGTAATAGCCTTTACTAAGATCCACCTTTGAAAAGTATTTTGCCTTGTTCAGTCTGGCAAATAACTGTTTTGTGTCTGGTAATGGATCCACTTGTCCTTCTGTGACAGCATTCAGTTTCCTGTAATCTATGCACAGTCTGTGTTCCCCAGACGGTTTTCTCAACAAAACGACACTAGAACTAAAAGATGATTCACTGTGCGAAATAATCCCCTCCTTCAGCAAATAATCTATTTCTTCCTTCAATGCCTTCTCCTTCGCGAACGGAATAGAATAGGCTCTCATACAGATTGGGTTTGAGTCTACCAGTTTCATGTCATACTGTAGCAAATTTGTATGGCCTGGTTTATCTGTTAATACATCTGCATGTTCCTCCAGAACCTGTTGAACTCTCTCCCTCTGGTTTTTAGTCAGGTGCTTACTGACTTTTACCTGTGCTGCTGTTTCACAAGGATGTAATGGGTATTCATGTGAGGTGAGTGGTTCCTTTTGCATCTGGGTTGCAATAGCCAAGGTCAATAAGGGGGTGCTTTCCTGGAGTGGTCTGTCCAGATACTTCTTTAACAAGTTTACATGATAAACTTTCTCCTTCCCCTTTTTGTCAATTTTATAGTTTGTTCTAGACACCTTCTCTAGAACCGTATATGGACCTTGCCAACCAATTTGTAATTTATTCTGGCTTCCGGGTAGTAGAAGCAGCACCTTCTCTCCGACTGCCAGTTCCCTGTCCTTTGCCTTCCTATTAAAATATGCTGCATGTTTCTTCCTGGCTTGTTTCAAATTATCATTTGCCAGTTTCCATCCAGCTTTCAAACGAGTGGTCAGTTCGTTCACATATTGATAAGATGAGGTAACAGGTTCTTCCGCCTTCTCATCCGTCCAGGTCCTTAATAAAGCTTCTAAAGGACCTTTTATTGGCCTCCCAAATAGCAGAGTTGCGGGAGCCATCCCGGTTGAACTATGTGGTACCTCCCGATACGCAAACAATGCGGCGGGCAGGAATTGATCCCACAGATCCGGTTTTTCGTGTGCCAGCTTTCTCAGGATAGAAATGAGAGTCCCGTTGAACCTCTCTACCTGGCCGTTCCCTTGTGGATGGTACGGACTACAATGAAAGTGTCTGGCTTGAAATAGTTTAAAAACTTCTTCCGTTAGTTTCCCCTTGAACTGAGATCCATTATCCGTCAAGATTTGATGCGGGAATCCTAATCGGGTGAATATTGTAAGTAGTGCCTCTGCTACATGTTTTGAATCAATTGATGGCAGGGCTACCGCCTCTCCCCACATAGAACAAGTGTCCACCAGAGTAAGGATGTAACTGTTCCTCCTCTTGGTCCGAGTGAGAGGTCCTACAATATCCACTGCAACCCTCTCAAAAGGTGTTCCCACTATGGGCATTTCCCCTAGAGTTGCAGGAGCAGTCCAGTGCTTTGGAGCTACCCTTTGACATTCTGGGCAGGATTTGACATATCTTTTTATATCCTCCGTTATCCCTGGCCAGAAGTAATGACAAGCTATACGCTGTCCTGTGGCGCTGATCCCCATGTGACCACTGAAGGGAATCGCATGCCCGAGTTCCATCACTTTATCTCTATATGAAGTGGGAAGAACCAGCTGGTTGTGACCATTTGTTCCAGTTCCGGCCTTCCTGTATAATAGTTTGTTCTTCATGAAATATTCCCCCTTGCTCGGAGGTGTGTGGCATTTGGGCAATTTTTTAAAACATGGCTTGAGTGTCCTATCCTCAGCCTGCGCCTTTCTCATCTCCTCTGGATGAGCATTTATAGGTTCACCTTCTTCCTCCTTCTTCTGTGACCTGGTCTGCACTGTCGCCATGATCACAGGTTTCTCGGGATTCCCCAAGAAGACGTATCTACACCCCAATATCAGAGGGTAGATTGGTTCATCTATCACTGCTGCTCTGATTTCTCCTTCCACATAGCGAGTTTTCACCGTTATCCTTGCGATGGGAAGTGTCATGAGTGGTATGTCCTTAGTCGCCCCTTGTATTTCCACTGTTTCTGTGGTATACTGACTTGGGTCCACTAGGCTAGACTTCACAACTGAATCATAATCCAAACCTGTATCATAAAGGCACCTTATGGTGACCCCATTACAAATAACATCCTCACAAACTGGGGGGTGATAAGGTTCCTGTTGTCCATTAGGATTAACCTTTAATCTTTGCGTCCCCGACTTCATTGCAGCAATGTTTGAAGGTTTCCTTCTACAAAATTCGGTGTTATGGTTATCCTTCTTGCACCATTTACACCATCTTTTTCCTTGGTTCAACGGTTTTCTTTCATTGAACTTTTGGTCATTGAACTGTGAGTTTCTGTCGCGATAGTCATTTCTTGGCCGCTCAAAGTTTGTCCTACCTTTATTTCCCTGCTCTCTATTATCAAATTTATTAAATTGCTGTGGAGCTTTAAAATTGTCTATGTGCTTCTTTTTAGCACCACTTACCTCTGCCTGGGCTGCCTGATACCTCTCAGCGACATTTAAAACCTCTCCCAACTTCTCTGCACCTTGTTCCATGAGAAATTTTCTCATGTCTGGAGCCATGGACTCTCTCAATTGCTCAATCATGATCATTTCTTTAAGATCTTGGGTCTTCCCCAGAGCAGTCCATTTCTCCAAATAGGTTTCCAGTCTAGCAGAGAATTGGTGGTATGTCTCCCCAGACAACAGTTTGGCATTTCTAAATTTCTTACGATAAAATTCACCATTCTTCTCGTACCTTAATAACAAAGCCTGCTTTAACATGTCATAATTGTCTTGGTCTTCCCTGTTCATTTTAGCAAATACTTCATAAGAAGTACCTCTCAATCCCTGTGATAGCTTTAAACTCCACCTCTCTCTCTCTAACCCATATGTAGTAGCTAATAACTCAAAACGTCCTAGGTACCCCTCTATGTCATCGTCTTTTTCAACAAAATGGTCTAAATGAAACCCCATAGCTGAGTTTGAGGCTCCCAGACTGGGCGTAGCATCTGAGGCAAAAGGGCTGGCACCATTTTCAGGAGCCTGGCCTTGTAATTCCAGCTCCCTTAGTCGTAATTCGTGCTCCCTTTGCAACCTTCTATCTTCTGCCTCCCTTTCGGCAGTCAATCTTTTTTCTTCTGCCTCCCTTTGCTGTCGTTTTTCTTCGGCCTCCAATGCCTTTGCCTCTTTGTCAGCCTCAATCTGCAACCTCTTAGTCTCAGCCTCAATTTGTAACCTCTTCTCTTCAGCCAACCTTTCAGACTCTAATTTTCTTTCAGCCTCTTTTTCTAATCTCCTTTCTTCCCGTTCAATATATTTATCACATTCAGCCGTTACGTATTGAATTAAAATCTGACCATCCATTCCCATCTCCTTTGCGGTCAGCACAGCAGCTGATCTAAATTTTGCTAGCTCCGCCATACTTTTTAGACAATATAATAATATACAAGATAAATCTCTAACCAGTAAATACACTAAGTACTTCTTATGACTATAGTCTAACTAATTCTAACTAACCAGTTAACTAATTAATTATTACTGGCTGTGAAGATTCACCAACTTCTACCCGTCCTTTTAATTTAAAGGGACACTTTTAATTTTAAGGGAATTTTACAATTTTGTTCCCCTAATTTTATTTCTCCCACCAGGAGATCCTTATATTACTGTTTATGCTAATTATCCCTGGACAAGACCCCAATATATGTAGTGGGTTTGATGGTATTGTATGGTGGTGATGGTACTACGTGTGATGCATGAGGTCAGCTGTGAAGGCTCCTGAGATAAATTGTAACTGAGAGTTGTCAGAAGGCCCTTCTCGCTACCACTACGACCTCACACTTAATTTTTTTTTTCTAATGAATGTGGCTACGTTAAAATCTAGGGTACTGAATGCAATGTGTTGTATGGACATATACAAACACACACGGATATTAATTAAGTCTAATACTATCAATAAAATTTATAACACAATGAACTAAATTCAGCTGGTCAAATTTAGAATAGAAAATCTTTTTTAAATTTATTTGTTCTGAGCCAAGGTTTATTTTGGCCAGAACTTATGCAAAGATTTTGAAATTTATGAATGAATGGCATGAATAAATGGCATGATAAATGAAAGATGTTTACATATGCAATCTTCAAGATTAATTATAGTATTACTGTTCGTAATGTTAATTTTTCTGGGAAAACTATGAATGGATGCGCTGTTGGGGTGGCTTCATCCCTCCCTGTTTATGCCTACAAAACATTGTCCATTAATGATGCAAGGTAATGTGATGCTTCAGTAGTAAATTCTCTTGGGTGCTAGTTTTATGAAGTTGGTGTAGGTTCAGCAGGCCAGCTAGCCTACTTAACTTTATTAGATTTGTTCTGGTGCTGGAATCTGATGGCCCCACCTCTCCGTGCTTGAGCAATACAAAGATGTTCTGCCGAAATGTACACTGCACGGGTCCTCACTTCAATTATTAATCAGTGTCACGTAGCGTTTAAAGGATAAGAGAATTATTTAGAGGAAATAATAGATCTGATGTGGAAGATTTGGCTCAAGGAATCCCTGCTGGGTTTTCCCACTTCCAAAGGGTGACGAAGAGGGTAAATTCTCCTAACTCGACAGGTCTGGAAAAGATTGTAAGGAGATATTTGGTCTCTCGCTACCGTCGTCCCCTTCTCAGTTATCTATTATTATTATTCTTTAAATTATATTATATTTTACGAGCCCCCCTCCCTTATAAAGGAAGATAAACATAGACAATATTCAACATCTAATGGAAGGAACAAAGCGTGGGGTACAGTATATACACCCAATTGGTTTATTGCAATAAAGTGAATAGATGGTGAATGATAGTATTGTCGATGGAATTAGTGTCTGCTGTATGTATTATGTGTCTCACAATTCACGTGTTTTTCATCATGGATGACTAAACTTTGTGGCATTGATTAGGTGAGTTTCCTTTGTCGTGGACTTAGCTTTTCAGCCCCCGGCTGATAGTGAAGTGTGGTTAGTTCTCCGGTCTCCTGACGTTGCCCCGGTAGGTCTTGAATGGTTCGGATTTGCCTTCTCTGTGCTCGACTCCGTATTCTGCGCTGAGATTGGACTGTCGTGCAAGGCTCCACCATAGACTACTCAAAGATGGACGCTAACCCGCAATTAGACACGTGGCTTCAGTGCTTTTAATGCGAGAATTCGCCGATAATTGGGTTAGACCTAGCTGTCTCAAGGGTCCGGGCAAGTGAAGATTGCCCGTGTTTGGCGCACTTTTAGCGGGACATTTCCGCTTGGACACGTGATCCATAGCGTGCATCATGTGACATTAGCGTCAAATAAACGCTCCAATCAATAGCGTTAAAAGTCACGTGGGGTCTTCCTAAAGTGGCATAAACTGGTTTTATCAGCTTAAGCAGTCTTAAATTAAAACAGGTTCCTAGCTACCGAGGTCATTGGTCAACAATGACGTCGTATCTAAAAACAGCGAGAAAATACTGAATACTAGGAGAATTTCCGCAAGTGACACTTCCCGGGACTTTGCGATCATGCATTGAGGATGAGAAAAAAAACGATGTCCGTAAATAATAAAAAAAATGAAGAGAAGATTGGGCAAGTTGTCACACAAGCCCCTCCTCAAGTTTGACGTTCCGTCCAACTCCTCTTGTCCTGTCTTCCTCTTCTTTTCCAGTTTCTCATATCTCCTCGGTTGCGTCCGGATGTCTGCTCAAAAAATCTGCCCCTACGTTGTTCTTCCCAGGTATGTATTCTATGTGAAAGGAATATGGCTGCAACAGGAGTGACCATCTCATAAGCCGGGCATTAAGGTTCTTCGACGCTGCAAGAAATATCAACGGTTGGTGATCACACTGCACCGTGAACTTTTTCCCGTATAAATATGGTTGAAACTTCTGCACAGCCCATATTAGCGACAGACATTCTCGTTCGATGGTAGAGTAGTTCTGTTCAGCAGGGTTCAATTTCCTACTAGCATATGCGATGGGGAATAGAGTTGCAGAAGGTCTATCACTAGGCTGCAGGAGAGTGGCTCCTATCCCTATATTGCTAGCATCTGTTCGCAGCGTAAAGTTCAGAGTTAAGTCAGGCAGTCGCAGAATTGGCCTAGCTGTGAGTTTCTCCTTCAGCAGCGTGTAGGCATTTTCGCACTCCGCTGTCCAGGTTACTTTGTCCGGGTTCCCATTCTTGGTTAATGCGGTCAATGGCGCACTCAGGGTATTAAAATCTTTAATATATCTCTGGTAGAAGCCACATAGAGACACAAATGACCTTACATCCTTTTTAGTCTGGGGTCGTGGGGCCCGCTGTAACTTCTCAATATTACGCGCATCTGGGAACATGCATCCATGCGAGATAGTGTGTCCCAGGAATTCTAGTTGCTCGCAGGCAATTTGACATTTTGTAGGGCGAGCGGTGAGTCCTGTTTCTCTAAGTCTTTCGAAGAGTAGGGAAACTGCGTCCAGGTGCTCCTCAAAGGTGTTCGTGGCAATAAGTATGTCGTCCATGAAATTACTTATCCCAGGGTGGTTCAGGGGTTCCAGTAGCTTCCTCATCATACGAGTAAAGACGCTTGGGGCGTTGCTTAGCCCAAATGGCAATACATTAAACTCGTAATGGCCTTCAGAAGTACTAAATGCTAACATATGTCGAATTTCCTCTTTTACCGGGATCTGGTAGTACCCTTTGCTAAGGTCTATCTTCGAAAAGTATCGTGCTCTACTCAGCTTGGTGAAAAGCTGATTCTGATCCGGTAAGGGCTCCGCTTGAAATTCCGTTACAGCGTTGAGCCTTCGGTAGTCTATGCAGAGGCGATGTTCTCCTGTGGATTTTCTAAGCAACACTACACTCGCACTATAAGGCGACTCTGATTTTGAGATAATATTTTCCTTAAGCAGGTACTCGATTTCCTCACTCAATGCCTTTGCTTTAGCATAAGGAACAGGATAGTTCTTAACTCGTACCGGGGCGAGGTCTGTTAGCTTCATATCAAATTCTATCAGGTTGGTCATGCCAGGTTTATCCGTGAGTGTACTAGTGTGTTTTCTCAACAACTGTTGAACCCGTGCCTGCTGATCCTCCGTTAAAGTTGAACTAATCTGAACATCTTGATGAGTTTCGCACTGACGAAGAGGGTATTCACAGGAGGTCAGGGGTTCTGCCTCAGTTTCCGTCGCAATAGCCAGTGTCAGGAAATGTGCTGGTTCTGCACCTGGTCTTTCATAATATCGCTTCAGCAGGTTTATGTGGTAAATTTTCTGCTTCCCCTTTATGGCAATCTTGTAATTGGTGCGCGACATTTTCTCAACAATTTTATATGGACCTCTCCACCCGATTTGCAATTTATTATTGCTACTGGGCAGGAGTAATAATACCTGTTCTCCTACTTCTAGCTCCCTATCCTTCGCAGTGCGGTTGTAGTAACGCGCATGTTTACGACGGGCACGGCGTACATTTTCCTTTGCCAGTTCCCATCCTGTTTTAAGGCGTTGGGTCAACTCCTTCACGTATTGGGATGCAGAGGTGACCGTCTCATCAGCTTTATCATCTGTCCAAGTACGTAACAGTGCCTCTAAAGGTCCTTTTATAGGTCTACCAAACAGCAATGTGGCAGGAGGCATCCCAGTAGAATTGTGGGGTACTTCGCGGTAAGCAAATAGTGCTGCGGGTAAGTATTGATCCCAGCTCTCTGGTTTTTCCTGCGCAAGTTTCCGAAGGATGGAAATAAGGGTCCCGTTAAACCGCTCCACCTGGCCATTTGCCTGGGGGTGGTAGGGAGAGGTGTGGATATGTCGGGCCTGAAATATCCTAAACACTTCCTCGGTGAGTTTTCCTCGGAATTGGGAACCATTATCTGTCAGGATCTGTGACGGAAACCCTAGCCGAGTAAATATGGTGAGCAGAGCCTCAGCAACATGCTTAGAATCACAGGCGGGCATAGCAATTGCCTCTGCCCACATGGAGCAACAATCCACTAACGTGAGTATATAACTGTTTCTCTTTTTGCTACGAGTAAGTGGACCCACAATATCCACCGCTACTCGTTCGAAGGGTGTGCCCAAGATTGGCATTTCTCCCAGAGTGGCTGGGGCCGTCCAGTGTTTCGGCGCTGTCCTCTGGCACTGCGGGCATGATTTCACATATCTCTGGATATCGGCGTTGATACCTGGCCAATAATAATGACATGAAATACGCTGAATCGTGGCACTTATGCCCATGTGGCCACTAAACGGAAGGGCATGGCCCATTTCTAGGACCTGGGCTCGGTATGCTGATGGAACCACAAGTTGCCCATGTTCCTGTCCTCCATTTCCTGCTTTCCGATGCAACAGCCCATTTTTCTTGTAGAAGTCTCCCTTTTGGAGAGGAGTGTGCGCTCTCGGTAGTTTTTTGTAGCAGGGTGCTAGAGATTGATCCTCCGTTTGTGCCTTTTTTAATTCCTCAGGAAGGATGTTGGGTGGGGATTCCAACTCCGTATTCCGTTTGGCCTGTCCTCTAGTGGTGACAGCCGCCACAACCAGAGGGTGAATGGGTTCTCCCAAGAACACATACCTACACCCTAAGATCAAGGGATAAATAGGGTCGTCCAAGATCGCTGCACGGATTTCCCCAGTCACATATTTTGATTTGACCTTAATCTTGGCTATGGCCAAACGCATAGGTGCTGCACTTTTAGTAGGTCCTTGTATTTCTATAGTGTCTTCTGTCATCTGGTCAGGCTTGACTAGGGATGCACAGACAACTGCGTCGAATGCAAGGCCTGTATCATAAAGGCAGGTCACCTCTTGGTCATTTACGAGGACTGTCTCAACGACCGGGGGATGTCGGGGTTTGTCCAGAGGTTCTTCCGGTCCATTTCCCCTTGCGGCACTTTTACGTAAGCAGGCAGCATGATGAGGTGGGTTTTTCCGGTTGCACTCCTGCGTATTGTGGGTGATGGTTCTACAGTGCTTACACCATTTTTCCCCTTGCCTCTGCTGCTGGAAATTAGATCTCTGAGTAGTCTTGTAGTCTGGCTTGTCATGCTTTTTGAAGTTAGTATACGGTGGTTTCACTTGGGGGTCCATGTGTGACTGAGCTGTCTGTCTAGGTACGTAATCTGGTTGTTTCCGTCTGGGTGGTGGATTCTCTGATAGTGCTGCCTGATATCGTTCCGCTAACTGGACTATGGATTCTAAAGTGCTGGCCCCATTCTCTGTCAGGAATCTTCTCATGTCGGAAGTCATGGTGTCCTTCAGTTGTTCGATCATGACCATTTCCTTCAGGCCTTCCCAATCATGAGTAAAATTCCCTAGGGCACCCCACTTCTCCACGTAGGAATCCAGTCTCGCAGCAAACTGAGCAAAGTTCTCTCCGACTTCCCTCCTAGAGTTACGGAACCTCTTCCTATAGGCGTCAGCATGTAGCTCATAACGAACCAATAGTGCCTTTTTCAAAGAGTCGTAGTCATCCTGTAAACCTGGAGGAAGCTTGCTATACACGTCATAAGCAGTTCCTCTAAGCCCTTGCGACAGTTTCAGGTTCCATTTGCTCTTCTCCAAACCAAACGTGGTGGCAAACTTCTCAAATTTGTCGAGATACCTATCGATCGAGTCGGCTTGTTCCGAGAAAGCTTCAAATGGAAACGTCAAAGGTCCCAAAGTTGACATGAGTGAGGATGGCAAAGGTCCGGTGCCCCCTGCGTGCAAGGAAGGCATATCATCTGACCGTGGCGATAGGTTGCCTGAGGAGGTAGATGCGGTCGCACCGGCTACTGGTTCAACTCTTTGAGCTTGTCCCTGCATCTCTAACTGCTTCATCTTCAATGCATGCTCGCGTTCATCTCTCTCGCTTCTTTCTCTAGCGTCTACAGCTTTTATCCTCTCATCTATTTCTGCTAACTTTATTCGCTCTTCTCTTTCAGCTTTCGCTGTTTCTCGAGCGTAATACTTATCAGTCTCGACACTGACATAATTTGCAAGGTCCACCCCACTATAACCTAGATCTCGACCGGCCTCCCCTAGTGCTGCCTTAAGCTTAACTATTTCAGCCATCTTTTGCAGTTAAAGTCCACACTGAGTAAGCTAGTGCTACCTTCCAATAGTATTTCTAGCAACAAGTAAATACTAATTATTTATCCGACTGCTGTAGAATGAAATTACTACAGTTATGGAGACTTAAGGTCTGTAATTCAATGAAATACAAAATCAAGAACTAACTTAATTAAACACAACATATATAAAGGGATTCACCAATCAATGCCTGAATTTCTAGAAAAAATGTTTTCTGTCTTTCTAGAGCTCACTGTGTGAAAATACATGTGTTAAAATGGTATACTGTAATGACTGAATGGATGATACTATCCCAGAGGTATGATAAAATACATAAGTTCAAATCCCGGACCGAGACACCAGTGTCACGTAGCGTTTAAAGGATAAGAGAATTATTTAGAGGAAATAATAGATCTGATGTGGAAGATTTGGCTCAAGGAATCCCTGCTGGGTTTTCCCACTTCCAAAGGGTGACGAAGAGGGTAAATTCTCCTAACTCGACAGGTCTGGAAAAGATTGTAAGGAGATATTTGGTCTCTCGCTACCGTCGTCCCCTTCTCAGTTATCTATTATTATTATTCTTTAAATTATATTATATTTTACGAGCCCCCCCCTCCCTTATAAAGGAAGATAAACATAGACAATATTCAACATCTAATGGAAGGAACAAAGCGTGGGGTACAGTATATACACCCAATTGGTTTATTGCAATAAAGTGAATAGATGGTGAATGATAGTATTGTCGATGGAATTAGTGTCTGCTGTATGTATTATGTGTCTCACAATTCACGTGTTTTTCATCATGGATGACTAAACTTTGTGGCATTGATTAGGTGAGTTTCCTTTGTCGTGGACTTAGCTTTTCAGCCCCCGGCTGATAGTGAAGTGTGGTTAGTTCTCCGGTCTCCTGACGTTGCCCCGGTAGGTCTTGAATGGTTCGGATTTGCCTTCTCTGTGCTCGACTCCGTATTCTGCGCTGAGATTGGACTGTCGTGCAAGGCTCCACCATAGACTACTCAAAGATGGACGCTAACCCGCAATTAGACACGTGGCTTCAGTGCTTTTAATGCGAGAATTCGCCGATAATTGGGTTAGACCTAGCTGTCTCAAGGGTTCCGGGCAAGTGAAGAATGCTCGTGTTTGGCGCACTTTTAGCGGGACATTTCCGCTTGGACACGTGATCCATAGCGTGCATCATGTGACATTAGCGTCAAATAAACGCTCCAATCAATAGCGTTAAAAGTCACGTGGGGTCTTCCTAAAGTGGCATAAACTGGTTTTATCAGCTTAAGCAGTCTTAAATTAAAACAGGTTCCTAGCTACCGAGGTCATTGGTCAACAATGACGTCGTATCTAAAAAATAGCGAGAAAATACTGAATACTAGGAGAATTTCCGCAAGTGACACTTCCCGGGACTTTGCGATCATGCATTGAGGATGAGAAAAAAAACGATGTCCGTAAATAATAAAAAAAATGAAGAGAAGATTGGGCAAGTTGTCACAATCAGCATTTGACACCACCTTAGTGTCAAGATCGAACTCACAGCTCTGAAATAAAGTATTGGTTTTTGCTCAGAACCTTACCTAATAAGCCACTTCTACACATAACACATTACAATAACACCACATAAACAGGGTCAGTTCTCTCTGACCAGACAGCACATCTTACCTAGTTGGTTTCGCATAGGGTAAGTTTCCCCAGTCTACAGATTCTGAAATAGGTGCATTATCTCACTGCCATACAATAGGATAAGTGATATGATTCACTGTTCTCAACACTTGATCACCCCTTCCCAAACCTTGCTGTAGTTTATATTTTGTTTGTCCCTAGACCCTGAACTAGGGCGGGGGGTCCAGAGCTAATCCTTACTTGTTTGTAAGGCTAGATTTCGATATGGCAGTATCAAATCACTCGAAACCTTAAACAATATTCAAAATATGCAAAGAAATAATTTCAATCTTACCAGATTATGAATAAAGAACACAGAAATGCTAGCAAAACTCAGCTGAGCTGCTGGCTATAGTATGGCGTCCCTGAACTTATTTCAATTTATTTCATTTGGAAATCACCACACTTGAAATTACTGTGTCTATCACTGGACAACTATTGAGGAATGGCAAAAAAAGCTCGTCTGAGCGCGGATAATATGATTGTCTGTGGCCAATCAATGCCTAGGTTTTTTTAAATTCAAATTTCCTACACTAAAGTCATTTCAGTCATGCTTCAGTCAAGTATGGATTTTTATCTGTTAGTCTGTCCGTCTCTACTTGCGTTTTTACAAAAACGTACTTGATTTTTGAACCAACCTTTCTCTCCCCTCCAAAATTTTGTCGTTAAAAGTTATTTTTAGACACAGCTCCCACCAATATCCCTTCTCTTCCATGCTAATTAGATTTGAACACCTGCGTCTCAAGGTCGCGACTTTTTGTGCAAATAGCCACACTTTTGATTCAATGCAGTCTTTCGCTGCTGTGAACAACACTGTCTTTTGTCATTATCTTCATTATTATCTATCCGTCTGTAAAATTAAAAACATATTATTTCACTGCTCAGAATGGGCCATCCGGCCAGCTAATTTTTATATTCCTAACATTAATATTAAGAAAAAGTTACTTTTTAAATTTTGTAATATTTCAAGCATCTGCGTTTAGCCGCTGAATTCAAATCAAAGGCTTGGTATCGCAAAAGCGTCCGTTTCCGTACCTCGTGTCAATTTGGGGGACGTGAATTTTTACTTTCCCCTCCCCTCCCAATTGCGTCTCCTTAGCCTTGCTAGTCTCACGCAAGTTTTCAGTCATATTTTTTTCCTTTTGATCCGCCATTCAATTTTTATGGAGGGTGATGACCCGCGGTCAGGGCGATCATGTACTATCAGCAGCTTACGCATTATGTTTTTATCCTTACATTTTATCCTTTGGAGATATTTTTACGTTGTATCACTTGTTAATTTTATGACAACAATGGTGGCCTAAAATTCTGCCACTGAGCGATTCTGAGTTTGGTGCTGTCTGACACCATCACTATTTTATTTTGGCTATAATTTGGTAATTCCTAGACTATTTGCGTAACGTTTTACATATTATTTGTCAGCAAGTCCTAAGGAACCCAAATATACAAATTTAATGGAGCTAAGTGGCTGCGTTCAAAATATGCAATTTCTTCTACCTCCTGTTTCGAAGATGTGCTGTCTGGGTACTGTACTGTTTTCAAACGTAAACCAGTATAATGTCATATTTCCAATAAGCGTTTTTCAGGATTTTAAAACCTAACTCTCGGATGGGTAGTGTATTTTATCACTGTCGATTTGAAAAAGTTAGTGCTAGTAGCCTTACACGCGGGATGGCAGCAATTGTGTATCGCGCGACGCGTGTTTCGTATTGCATGCTTCCTGCCTTCATTCGCCCCTCTCTCTATCCTTTAGTCCATCTGTCTTTTGTTTTTGGTAACATAGTGTAGAAAAAGACATGAATGGAATTTTAAATCTAGGTCAACTTGCGTATTTCAAGGTTTTTCTTAGAAAGGCAGCACATTTTATTGTGTGTTTGGGAAACGCGTGTATGTTGCAGAAGGCTTTTACTATCAACGTGAAACGTTACAATTTGCATACGCATGTAGAAAACAAGGGGATTTCGATTACTGTCATTGTGACAGCACTGTTCTTATACCATTGCTCTTTTCTTTATTAAATGTATTTGTTAGGCTTTTTATTTACCTGATAATTTATATATGTGGATTGGAATATTCCACGACACTCACCCATCCATGGATCTAAGTAATGCACAAATTAAAAGTGAATTGCCAGTTGGCTACCCTGGGCACTCAGTATAAAGTGGTGTCGGGGCTGGGGGTGGAAAAAACGTTATTTTTTCGCTATAAGGTTCGAATTTTCTTCTGCTGTGATGCAATTCGCTCAGGCCGAAACACGAAATGCAACTCTTTAAAAATAAAACACTAAAACTAGTGGGACAAATTTTTATCATTCGTATTTTTAGTTGTTGTCGTGTTTTTTACACTGTAAGCAATAACTATCTAAAACAGATCTGCAATTTTATTCAGGAAACGCATTTAATGTTGCAGAAGAATTTAACTTTTGTAGCTAGAAGTGTCGGGGGAGGCCGCGCATATAAAACCACTTGCACCGACACCAAATGCTCTAAGGCCGGCTCTCCTGTACATCAATGACTAATGCAGACCCCCCCCCCCCCCCATTTTCCCACCAATAGTTAACATCCCTGGTGGTGTGAGCCACTTAACTAAAAAGGTAAAGGTAGTCTCATGGCAGATACTGCCGTAGGGGAATGAAGTGTTAGATACTTCAATATACTATTCCCAGCATCGAGAGGGGGGGGGGGGGGGTGAGACCAGGTTCCTTCCTCGCCGCCTTTTTCTTCACTAACTCAAGAGAAAAACCAGATACCCATTAACAGCTCTGTAAACTGAAGCGTGACGGCACCGTGAATAGAGCCTGGCACCTGTTCTGTGAGAGTCCAGCGTTGCTATAACTACCTGGATTAAAATGGCGTGCCGGTTCAGTCGTTCTGGTACGTTGCTTAGGAATAAAACCACTTTTCTTCCCTTTATTTAATTCTAACACATTGGGTAGGCCTGAATGTTACAGGCCCTGATAAGTTTTCGGCTATTCTCCATAGCATTTTTTTGTCCATCAAGAAATATTGATGTGTAAAAGTTATCTGACCCCGTGTAGTCCCTGGAAATCTCGAAAAAGACGGGAAAAGAATGTAACTACTGCTTACTCAAGCATGTCGTAAGAGCCAATTAATATGAGGTTGAGAATGTTGCTAGCATCCTTATCCTATTAAACAAAGTGCTACGGATTTACCATTGCAAGCCAACATGCTTGGGGCCAGGTTTCCTACATAGGGGATTAGTTGCAGTGGCTGCTTCATACTTATAAGGTGTGAAAATGGACATGAATGAATGAAGCGCCATCTGACTTAGCGTGTAATGAGTGTACTGCCCTACATTGGCGTACTGACAAGGAGGCGGTCCGCCCCGGGTGACAACCAGGAAGGAGGTGCCATCGGACATCATTATGATTGCACGTACTGTTTATAATACACGTTGAAGTGTGTTCCTTTATAGGGACTGGGGGTGCCAAAGGTAGGATCCTCAACTGATGCCAAATACTTTAAGGACGCCCCTGCTGCCTTCAAGAAATAGAAAATACTAAAACGGGCACTAGCTTTGATGTGCGTTGCTGTTGTTCTCGTTCGCTTGACTATATCTCAGTCTTCATGCTGGCCTTTTTTTGAGCGGTATTGTGTGTCGTAGTTTACAGCTGTGCTGTGATATCTGCGCCTTTCGTCCTGACACATCCGATTTCAGCACGCAACCTTTACGGGTTTACTTTCACTGCCACCCCACGCCTATTTGTATGCTTTACCTCAGGTGCTTTGCTGTGTGATTTCAACAATGATATGCTAATTTTAGACGCCATATTGTACACTTTTGTTCCTCAATGCTGTGACAGAATGGGGCGTCCCTTCTCGATCTGTTTCACGACGGCAGTATCAGTTACATTTTTGTACTGATATTTATTGCGTGCTTTCAAATGTCGCACTTTCTTTCTTTCTCTGCAATGTGTAGCAGATATTTGGTATTTTCCATCTTACACCCCTCTCTGGGATACATTAGCATGTCTGTTATCTATTTAAATCACGGGCGAAGCCGACATCAGAATACAGATTAGCCATACAAATCGCCAGCGTATTTGCTAATCGCTGATAACGGCCAGGGTGTGTGACAGATAATAGATTACTTGTCTCGGTCACACGTTTTTGACAGACGTGGATGACCTAATCGCTTCCTGTCCGACGTGTATGGCCAAGATTACCTGTAATCGTGACAATAGACGTGAGAACTCCAGTGACCTATCTGCACAGAGCCCATCAGCGGGAGCAGAAACTACTATTGGCAGCTAAGTGAAAAGTATAAGCTGCCAAAGTGAACTTTTTTCATAAAACCTATTATCATTCAATGATGAACCTTTTCTTTTGAACTATTCAATTATTTTAACCCTTGTTAAAACTAAATGATTATTAAATCTGTTATTTGTAATTATACAAATTTAACTTCGATTTAATCATTTTAAATGTACTGCATGTTTGTCTCAGTCAGTTTACTAAACTCACTCTAAACAGAGCTATACCAGAATAATAAGAATTCCACTGAGTAAATCAGAGGTGGGGGCTTAACGAATTGAAAGTAATAATTGCTTAATCCTTCACAAAAGTTGTTTATAAACTAATAAAACGGTATTGAATCAGTTTTACAAATAACAGTTCACATTTATTTATTTACAAAAGTTGTTGGCAGATCATAGAATTAACGTGCTCAGCCAATGCAGCATTGTTTTCGCTATTCTGAATATCTTGTGAACACTCCCTCGAGATAGAAGCATCTTTATTCCTCTATCTACAATTCTGCCAAGAGTAATCGTGTGCGAAGGTAGACACCTTTGAAGCCCATATTAGATACTCTTGAGTTTTGGCCACTGTTGGACTACTACTGCAAAGCATGGGAGGCAATACCGTCACAAATGCCCCATGTAGTCCCGGGGTCATTGAAACGACAAAGAAAGAATGGGACTACTAAACCTGCAGGCATGTCGCAAGAGGCGACTAACATGAGGTTGTGCAAATGTCTGGCAAAATCAAAGTGTCAAGCAATTAGCTACCGACTGATAGCATTACAAGACATTCCTTATTCTAGTTTTCCCAGGGTAACAGCGGGACAGTGAAACAGCAAAACACAGGCAGATAGGAACGGGAGACAGATATGACAGAGAGGCAGATGGGAAGGATAGTGAACTGGCGGCTGCCATATTGGTCTATTTTTGTCAAGGCAACAATGGATATACCTTGAACAGATACCACAAGACAAGAAGACGGTGTGAACTCGTTGAAGGCCTATGATCCGTAGGGAACTGAAGGATAAAGAATTGATTTTTTCCCCGCTTATATGTGTGAAATTTTGTTTTTGAAATTCTGTGAAATGGCATACATTTGTTGTGTTCAATTTACCACTGTGGGTAATACTGAGTAACGGTGTACAGTCGATATAAATGCTAAATTTCCTTACTGTGACCGCTGTTTAAAAATCTGTTTAAGACGAGGCGCCAGGTAATATGCTCAGCAACGTTAACTATCCACAGAATAATATCTCTAGGTGGAACACCGTGTCTAACGGGTTTGTATAAAGTTTACAGTAATTTACTGCAAAAACCGCTAGCCGTAACTGGGATGTTATAGTTTTTAATTTCACAGAAAATTTGTTGAAAACTAAAATTGAGCTTAAAACGAAATAAATTTACAGGTCAATGATTTGAATTTTGAAAGAGTTTGTTGTAAACACTCGTCCTATTCTCTCTCTCTCTCTCTCTCTCTCTCTCTCTCTCTCTCTCTCTCTCTCTCTCTCTCTCTCTCTCTCTTTCTTTCTCTTTAAAATACTGTCTAATTGTGTGTGTATTTTTTTTTAATACATTATTATCACTTCATTATTTGTTGGATGCCAATTTCTTTCCGTCGACGCTGTTGTTGTGTTCTTTTGTGATGATGTAATAGTAAGCTAGTGATAGGTGTGTCAATGTTCTAGCTTAAACACGCGAATGGTTTCAATGAAAATGTCAAAAGTGTTCTTCAAGCAAACTCCAACAAGTAGTAGGTAATTAGCCAATTCAGGACTGTACACAAGTCGTTGATAAAAGTACATATTATTTATTGACGTGATACAGACGGAGTTGAACAGGATGATCATGGTTACAGATGCGAATGTCATACTTTAAAGTTGCTGATAATAATATTAAATTCTTGGAGATTCTTTAACAATCAAGTCCTCTTCTATCCAAGTGACTATGAATCACTTAACCGTTACCATCTAAGATACGGTAAGGTAATGTCCGTTGACCTTCTTCCAAGGACATCTATCATGGAGAGTTTAGCTCAGCAGCATGGTCATCAGCTGCTAACTCACATCTGCAGTCTTTGGACAAGGTGCAAAATCAACTCTCAGGCTCATTACAGGAGCCATGAAAACTACACCAATAACAGAGATGCAGAAGGTTGCTGGATTACAGACATTGTCCCATAGAAGAGACACAAAAACCATGATCCAGATGGAAAAGTACAACTGCTAATTTTCTGAGTATGCCTTTCCTTCTGCATTTTCAATATGCTTATTCCATGTAAGCCTTTGGTCAAATGTCACCCCAAGATAGGTGGGGTAGCTTTCTTCCTTGATCATGGTTGTCCCTAGGTGTATGTTAGCTGATTTGTCCTTGGGGGCGAGGGAGAACAGTGTTGTGGAGGTTTTGTCTGTGTTTATTGTGATAAGCCATTTCTCTGCCCATGACACTAGCATGTCTGCTGCCCGCTGCATTCTATAATTTGCTGTGGTGACATTTTCATCAGTGCACCAGAGTAGTAGGTCATCTGCATATAAGGCAGCTTTCACTCCTGCAGGGAGATCTTTCACCAGGTCATTGATGTAAACAAGGAAGAGTGTTGGGGAAATTACTCCTCCTTGAGGTACCCCCTGATGGAGCAACACTTTTCTGCTCTGCAGACCGTCAAGAGTGACTCTAGTTCTCCTATTATGCAAGTATGACTGGATCCATTTCATCATGTTGCCTTGGATTCCACTTCTCCTAAGTTTTGCAATGAGGCCATCTTTCCACACCTTGTCAAAGGCCTGCTTGAAGTCGACCCAGATCGTTAGGACCTTTTTCTTCTTCTGGAAGGCATCTTCTATTGCTTGAGACAAGTAAGTAACTTGGTCTTCCATACTGTAGCATTCTCTAAATCCAGCTTGTTCCGACACCAGGATCTGCTCAGACTCTAAATACCATTTCAATCTGTGGTTGACTATTCGCTTCATAGTCTTCCCAACACAGCTTGTGAGACTGATTGGCCGGTAACTTGCAGCCTCGGTCTTACATTTCCCTTTCTTTAGTATGGGTATTGTGATGGCTTCTCTCCATGCTTGGGGTACCGTTCCTTTCAACCAGCTGTGGTTGAATATCTCAAGCAGTTTTGTCTTTGCTGCTGAGCTCAGATTTACTAGCATTTCGTTGCTGATTTTGTCTGGGCCGGGTGACTTTTGAAACTTAAGCTTGGAAATAGCCTTCTGTAGTTCTCCTAGTGTGATGGGTTCCCTCATTGGGGCAGGAGTATCTGTCTGTCCCATGGTTGCCAGTATTTCTTTTCTTATCTCTCTCTGATGGTCTATGTTAATGGGTAAGTTGCTTTCTGAACTGTATCTTCTAGCAAACAAGTCTGCAGCTTGTTTTCCTCTGAAAAGTTTGCCACCTTCATCCAATGTGATAGTCTGCCTTGGTGAGGAACGCTCTTCATTTAGAGACTTGTCTAATCTCCAAAGTTTCCTGCCGTCTTTCTCAAGGTTCAGCGATGACGTTTTAGTTCTCCAGCTTTTCCGTTTTTCTTCTAGCTTTGTTCTCTGAAACTCTGCTACAGCCTTTTTCCATTTGTTGTGAGTTTCAAGTGAAGGCTGAGACTCTGCGTCCTTTCTAGCCCTGTCCATAGCTTTCTGACGTTCTTTGGGTGTGCTGGACTAGTATGGTATGTAGTTACGCCGGCATCCTTTGGGAATGGTTTCTTTTGCAGCTTGTAGTATGCATCTGTTAAAGTCTTTTACCACTTCATTAATGTCTCTGTTCTGTACCTTGAGGGTAGACAGCAGCGTGTTCACCTGATGCCTGAATAAACCCCAGTTGGCTTTTTTGTAGTTCCATCTTGTAATGGCTGGGCCTGTACTGAGAGTTGCACTCTGGACAGTAAGAAAGATTGGGCGATGGTCGCTTCCCCCTAGTTGGTCTCCTACTTCTCTACTAATAGATCCAGCTATATCTGGTGTGGAGAAGGCAAGATCTGGTGTTGAAGTTGTGTGCCATCCTCTGGAGTAGAAGGTAGGAGTATCTGTGGCATTATTGACTAGGATTAGGGAGTGATCATCTTGCCAAGTTTCAACCTCTTCACCTCTGTGATCCAGATGGTTATAGCCCCAGCTCTGGGAGTTGCTATTAAAGTCTCCAACTGCTATAAAGTTGGTGGCTGGTACCTGTATAGAGCTGAGACTCAGGGGTTTGTTGTTCGGACAGTAATAGTTCAGGAGTTATATTTCCATCTTGTCTACCTTTATCTGCAACAGCTGATATTCTGCTCCATCCATGAAGGTTTTCCTTTCGTGTGCAGGAATGTTATTCCTTACAAGAGTAAGTACTCCTCCTTTTCGTCTATCTTTTCTGTCGGATCTGAAGCATTGATATCCCCTTATTTTAAAGGTTTGATCTGCTTTCAAGTAAGTCTCTTGGATACAGCAAACACTGACTTGCTTCTCATACAAGATGTTTTCCAGCTCTGTCTTTTTGCTGTATCCAGCCTGCTTGCTGTTCACTCTCTCTGCATTCCAGTGCATCATGACAAGTGGCACTCTGGGTTTCTCTTTTTCTGTTTTGTTTTGGTCAGTAGTTCTCCTCCGCCGTCTGCTGACTCCACAAGACGGTCTAGAGGGTCCTCCAGTAGCTGAGGGTGGGCTCTGTCGAGGCTGAGAGCCCGGCACTGCACCTGCCTGGTGGAGCTCCACAGGGCGAGCACCAGTACGAGATTTATTTGACGGTGTACTCTCCATAGAAAAAAAAGCGAGTTGCGTGATACTGTGGTTTCCGGTGCGCCTTCTGGCCCAGTATCGACGACTTTAGCACCTGTTCAACGGGAGAGTGGGCTCATCCCTAATCTGTTTATGTTCCCAGTAGTAGACTATTCGCAAGCAGCCTAGGGGTGTCACTGCTCTGCGCGGACCTTGTTTACCGAGGCAGCGTCCGAGCTCGTATGGTGAAAATATGGTTGCATTATCTTCAAAATAGACCTGTCTTTCCCGTGGCTTTTCTGCCATCCTGCAACTTTGAGTTAGGGAGTTCTGAGCTCCAGTCTCTTTCCCAAGCATTTTATCCTGGCCCGGCACGCATACAGAGGACCCCACTTCTGGTTCTAAGTTAGCAGTTGGGGATAGGTGGGGTGGCACACTGTGCATTCCCCGTCATCCAGGGGGGGGGGCTTTCCAACTATGCAGAGCTTGCACAATGCTGTGCTCTGGTTCTGGGCTCTCCCAAGGAATCCTCACGTCCTGCACAGAGCCACTTCCAGATACCTACCACCTGCCATCCCTCCACTGTAGAATCTCCTGCATGCGGCCATCCTGTCAAGAGCCAGTATTAAGTCTGGTGCCCATGTGATCCCCCCAAGCCCAGTGTGAAATGCTGGTTTCTCAACATGCTGCAACACAGGGGGGATTGTGATGCTCAGCCATCTCTCTCAACTCTGCACCGATAAGTGACATCGGGGACTTAACTGTGCCTCAGTACTGGGAGGCTCCGTTTCCGGGTACACCACACACAGCCAATTGAGGAACGGTCGTCGTGGGCGTTTATCTGGACTAATTAATGAGACATAAACAGAAATCCTAATTACAGTAACGAAGTAAACGTTCCCCGAAGAAGAGGATTTAATCAGTCTTTGAGGAGCTGGGGTTTATTTTGCCAAAATAACACTGGATTTGCTGTGTGTATCCTAAAGATTGTTCCAGACGTTGCTAATCAACAATTAGGTAAGAACGAATGAACGTGGCCACGGGGTGTCTGGAGAGAGAGAAAGAAGGAATGAGTAATTCTTTTTGACGTATAAGCTTTGTACTCACTTTGTTTTGCTTTTCTTTTAGTTTGCTAGTACTGTTATTTTATTTTCAGAATAGATCCATTTGTTCTTTACAGTATAGTAAATTTATATACCACCGTGCTAATCTTTTGACCTTTTGGGGGTTAATAACTTCTTCTAACGGGGTCTTGTCTCAACAGAGGGAATTGCACTTACGGGTCTATTTCTTTTATTATTTCTGTAGCATTTGATTTTTTTGTATTTTTCTATCTTGATATTAAATGTTGTACGGTTCTTTGTGATAAATAAACTGAACATAAAAACTTAAGTACCTGTGTGTTGGTCAGCTCGGTCCAATATCCCTACACCATTAATATAGTTTCACGTTTGTGCGCCAAGTCGTCGTCACTTATCTGTGCGTGTGTACGTGAGTGGTTAATAGTGTATATGTCAATATATATATATTAAGGTAAACTGTCTGATAAACAAATTTCAGTCGTAAGATAGGCTGGACTAGAGTATCTTCTAAATCCAGGGACAGACTCTACCTTTCCACCATTTCACTCGTGAAATCTATTTCTTTACCTTATCTCTCACTGAGTTACCACCTTTTCCAGTTCTATTCAGACGGGACCTATCTATCTTAAATACCTATCCTAAATCTACGACACACTGTCATATATAGAAATAATAACATGTTAGTGCTATGAGGTCTACCACTATCATACACAAGAGTATAATAATTTCACTACTACAAGGTCTATCAATTATCACAAACATGAACAGTATACTTTTAAAAAAAGGTCTACCCCTTTCACGCACAGGAAATACATATAAAAATATAGTGAATCGACGAAAACCGTTGCAAATTAAAAAACAACAAACCACTGTATCCCCGAAGTGAACACATAATATGAGAGGTTACTATCTTAACTTGTACTACAAACTACACAAAACACTCAGCACACCAGAACACTCGAATATGCTGCAAACGTTTGCTTGAGAACAAGGCCATCTCAAACAATAACGCACCACCAAGACAACAATCCTCTTAAGCAGAGAAACGGACGAATAGAGAAGACACTGAAACGTGCAGCTAGTTAACACTATACAGCTTCATAAATTATTGAAAAGTTTAATGGAATTCCCATATGACGGGTTCTGGAGAAACTATGAAGCCACCAAGCCCATGTAGATATATACTCACACAGATAACACATACACTCACACAGGCAAGCATTTAGTTACGTATGTGGATTATCGTACGCAGAAGCTTAAATTTAGACAATCCCTTTGTTTTTGTTTTTTAACACCACCCTTCTCTCTCTCTCTCTCTCTCTCTCTCTCTCTCTCTCTCTCTCTCTCTCTCTCTCTCTCTCTCTCTCTCTCTCTCTCTCTCCCCTCCCCCCAGTATATTTCATCACAATGAGAAAAGGCAGTATACTTCACTTGTCTTTTCTAGCATGCGTGGCGTGCTTGCACTCATGCACATAGAATTGCGTCTGATCTTAGTAGTAACTATTTGTTTACGTAGTCAGTCTTACGTGTTACTTTATGCAACAACTCTATGTCAATGAAAGTAAGAGATCTCTTCAGTTATTGTTATTTTTGTTCAGAATCGACATCATTGCACTCCAGGCAAAACCCATAGGTGCTCAGTCTCCCTCAGCAAACGTCGAAAGGTATGAATGCTAATTGTTCCTGTCGCGCACTGGTTGTATAAAAACCGGATGCATCCTCTCATACGTTCATCCCTGCCAGTTTTACGACTAATGCCAAACTCCAGCAATCTTAGCCTCGTTTAAGTGATCGATGCAGTGTCATTCTCTAATAAGCGATCATTAATTGTTCTCAGTATCTCTCAGTGTTATATAGAACCAACCCTAACAAACGGAAGTGACTCATGGACAATTAGTAAACAAGCAGGAAACGCAAGTAGTATACAATGTTGGACTTAGGTATTATTCAGGCGGCGGCGTGTGACTTTTATATAGCAAAATACTCCGATCGATTTCAGGCGTTCTCAGGCGGCGTCGCATGACTTTTATATAGCGATATATTTTAACTTAGGTATTATTCAGGTGGCGGCGCATGACTTTTATATAGCGATATATTTTAACTTAGGTATTATTCAGGCGGCGGCGTGTGACTTTTATATAACAAAACTTAGGTATTATTCAGGCGGCGGCGCATGACTTTTTATATAGCGATATATTTTAGCGGCGAGGCTTCCTCTGACGATCAGACGTATGACTTTTTATATAGTAATATACGATAATGGTATTGTGTATACATGTAGACAATATATACATAAAAAATCGATAATGACGGAAAATTTAAAAAATCGATAATGTTGGGTTACTAAGAGGGTTTTTGAAGTGCCTTTTTTGTGCTGGCGTGGGTGAAGATGTAACTGGCGGGGTGGGTTAGGGTGGCTTTTGTGTGTGATGTATTGTACCGGTAGAGTGTTTGGTTGTAGGTGTCTTAATTGTGTATTGTAGTTTGAGGGGCTGTTGAATCGTGGGGTGTGTTGAGGTATGGGTTTTTGTGTGCGTGTATTTTAATCGTTGTATATACAATATATATATATAATAGTGAAGTGAAGTGTTAGCGTCCTGCACTAGGTCTACCATCGAAAGTGCGTCACGGTATTGTTGTGTATTGTTTATTTTACATATAGACATATTTTACAACAGTTATACGAACAGTTAGACGATAGACTTAGATAATAAGAAGACGATATATTTAGACTTTTAGACAATAGGACGACGATAGTTAGACGATATATACATATAATAGGGAGATATATTTAGACAATAGGAAGACGATAGTTAGATGATATATAATAGGGAGATATATAGAGACAACAGGAAGACGATAGTTAGACGATATATAGATAACAAGAAGACGATATATACATATACATTTAGACATACATATGTTACAACAGTTATACAAACATTTAGACAAACAGTTAGACGATATAGGTAACAAAAAGCGTTTTAGTTAATATAGTTTTTATTTTATATTCAATAGTGTTTTTGTAATAGCAAACAGGAGTATATATATATAGTATTTTTTTTACAAAATGTACATTGATATTTTATCAAATGAATATATAATTATATGGTGTATATGGTGACATTATAAAACATTGATATTTTCACATATGAATGTACAATAATACATATTTATATAGGAAGATGTATGTTCAAAATAAAAATATCACAGGGGTACAGGCCAGACCTTGAGGGATATGTGTCGTCACATTGTCGTCACGTCGAAAGATATAGAGGTGTTGTATATCTGTAGGTATCTGTGTGTATTGTGTTTTGTGTGTACATAGTGGAAGACAGTTTAAATGTTGAGGGGTGATGTGGTGACGTTGTCGGGGTGTACTTGTCGTTTTATGTAAAAGTAAGATAGGGCGTTGTGGTGTTGTTCGTAGGTGTAGATGGAGAATTTGTGTGCACGGAACCCGATATTTTTCCCACCCTGTGCCTGTTGTGTGTTGAGGACGTCTAAGTATGTGTGTTTGTCTACTTTGGTGTGGTGTTTGTTCAAGCGATTGAGTGGTCTTGAATATGATATAGATAGAAGGATGTGGCCGGGATTGCTTCAACATAATATTTTGTATTGGGTCTGTTTAATTGTGCGTTTGTGATAATGTCGGTGTCGTGTAAGTTTGAGACAAAAGATTTGAAATCTGTAATGTTGTTGATTAAGTGAGGCTGTTCTAACACACAACTATTATTATTTGAGGCATGAAATAATCTTAATTCGTTTGTTTCTCTGTTTCTCAAAACTACGTGGTGACTGAAGTTAATCTTGAATCTTTTTGTCTGTTGTGTAAAGACAGGAAGCAAAAGACTTTCCCATTCAATTCTTTGGCTATTATGGAAAAAAGTGAATGTGGACAGATATTTTTGTTTATTTGCGTGTGTCTTGATCGCACTCCAATTCTGTGTATATATTTCTTTAATGTCAGCTGGTAAGTCACCTAAACTGTCTTCTTCAGACGTCAAGCGGGGTTTTTTGATATGGGTTTGGGTACTGGTCATGGGGCGTTTCTTGATCTGACCTGTTTTTGGTGGGTGAGATGGGGTGGGACTTGTTGAATAGGGGGCTCTTGGTAGTGTGGAAGTTGTTGTGGTGGTAGAGGCCACCGTAGATGATGAGTCTGTTATGCCACCGGTTGGTGGTGTCTGTTGGTGCGTTGAGTCTGTTGTTACACCTGATGATAGTGCGCGGTCATTATGGTGGGGTGGTATTGGTGGGTTCTGTGGTGTTGCTGCGGTGTCTGCTGCTGTTGAAGAGGTGTGTTGGTGTTTTTTGTGGATGCGTAAATTGTCACTACGAGTAAATTGTTTCCCACAAATGTCACAGCTAAAACCAGGCATTGAGTGCCTGGTCTTGCTGTGTCGTAATAGGTCGGCGCGCCTCGTGAAGGTCTCCCCACATCTGCTACATATCAGCTTGGTTTGTGCCACTGACGTGTCTGTTTGTGCTGAGCCGGACCCGTGTTTATTCTCTATGTGACGTTTCAGCGTATCGGGTCTGGTAAATACTAAACCACAGAAAGCGCACTCATGATTGTGGCGGTCGTGTGCTGTGGACATATGCCGAGTAAGATCATGACCTCGCTTGAAAACAGACTGGCAGCGTAAACAGGCATAGCCCCGTCGTTGAATTGACTCCATCTGTAAAAAGATGAACAAAAAGCCGTTAGGCACACATAAATAAAATTAAATACATGTAATGAGAGAGAGAGAGAGAGAGAGAAAGAGAGAGAGGAAGGAAGAGAGAGAGAGAGAATAAACAGATAAATAAAACACAGACTTATAGTATACACACGCCTACTCTTCCTTATAACCAGTCTTATTGTTTAGTCTGTTATC
Source organism: Oreohelix idahoensis (assembly GCA_024509875.1). Taxonomy (NCBI): domain Eukaryota; kingdom Metazoa; phylum Mollusca; class Gastropoda; order Stylommatophora; family Oreohelicidae; genus Oreohelix; species Oreohelix idahoensis. The sequence continues at coordinate 95,722 of JAMPIV010022184.1, forward strand.
AAAGGAAATAATTTTGTTTAACATATCAGAATGGTCCACGCGTGCGCGCGCTGTGGAAGTAAAGATATGGATTTAAAACTCAGACCGTTCGCGAGTACCGAGTTGACCTGTCCTTTTTTAAAATAACGAAAATATAAGTATTTATTAAAGTGTATGTTAGTTTCAATCATGGTTATACCAAGGTGACTTAATGTAATATGTTGATTGTATTATCTCTATCTTTTTCCGTGTGTAGTTCAGTATTGTTTTAAAAGCCAAAATACGCTATTTTCTAAACTATTAGATTGTCTAATTTTCACTGGTTGGTTAGGTAGTTTGTAGTGACTCGAGTCCTTAGTTATTTTTAACGTAATATGTTTGTAGTTACTATGAGAAGTTCTTTATAGAAGCAGCTTGTGAGTACAGAAATACGACTCGAACGCATGTGTTGTGGAATCAAATCAATTTATCGATCTACACAAACATCTTTGCGCTACATCCAAGCAAGTATTTGAAATAGACTATTAGTATATACAAGTTTAGAGTGTTGTTATCAGAAAGTATTACAAGTTGTAAGTATCACGGATAATTTTTCAAAACCCAAATATAATTCGCTTTCACACGAGTTTAACAATAGACGAGAAACGTAGATAAGGATTAAACTAAGGAATTTTTCTCACTACTATACCCACCACATAAAAAATAAGTCGGATAATTCTTAACTTAGCTAAACCATACACACATGTAAGAATTTAACAAACAATACCTATTAGTCTAGATATATTAACTTTGAAACAGCCTTTACCAACACTGACTACCGAAAAGGCGAATACACAGAGATGTCTTTTAAATAGAAAACAGATATTTAATACAACACACGGATAAGGAATAATAAGTTAGTCTCAGAGTTAACCTCTTAACAAAACACACAGATAAAAATAACATAGATATTTATTTATATTTAACACCTTAATACAAAAACACGAAGACCGAAAACAAAGACGAAAACAAACGAATACAACCAAAACAGATATTTTTAAACATAAAGATATTTATTGTATATATCCTAGTGAAAACAAACAGCTATATAAAAAATATTTATTTTTTATACATAAAGAAGTGTTATATATTTTAACTCCCTATTATTATTTTTTTATATATTATAGGGAAAAACAGACGAATACGCACATATACATATACCGAGTTTACATTTAGAACTTTGCATAGGGTTTTCTTCCAGTCTCTGATTGTTAAGAAAATACCCCTAGGAAAAAAAAAATGAAAACACAAACACATACCCAGATATTTTTCCACAGAGTCTTAATACCCTTAAAAAGACACAGACATATATCTCTTAAAGACCAGAGATATTTAACACAAAATACGAATGAAACAGAATAACTTACGTTTGGTGGTGAGCTGTTGCTTTTTCAGAAGTTTGATATGAGAAGGGTTTCACAACGTTTTTTCAGAGACGTTCACCGGTCCAGGTCTGGTTAAAGAATGAGACATGTCTAAAACAATTCGTGATTAAGACAATGACTTTCCAATAAAAGTAGTCCGAGCGTATGAATTTCGTGATGGAGCCATAGTGGTTGTTGTGTAGAGATACTGTTTCAGAAAATAGTTCGCGCGCAAGCGCTTCGGCATGGTTTGGTCGATAAAAACGGTATCATAACGTATGAACAGGAAAATTGACCCCACCCTGGATTGAAACCAGATCACTGACCCGCACAAAAAACATCACGCGTAAATTTCTGTTCACGTCACTAGGGCAAAACACAATCGAACAATAGTAGGAAATTTATAAAAGAAACATTCCTTCGTTCACGTGTTCAAATCCGCTACTTAAGGTTTTCACTTTTATTTTTTTATTTTTTTTATTTTATTTTACAAGTGGGGGATGCGGTGATAGGTTTTTATATTGTCTCCCAATCGTGCCAAACAGGAGGCTACCATGGAAATATAGTACATTAAATAAATAGAAATATGTATGTGAGGTGATAGAAATATCCCGGCCGGGTTATAGAAATATGTCCTCTAGACGACAGAAATACCCCCTCGATTTGATAGAAATGTGACCACCGGACAAACAATATTACAATAGTAAGAGATAAGCAAAGAAAGCTCATCACGACAGTAAAGAGACAGGAAACAACATGGGCAGGGCATATCAGAAAAACTCTAAACAAGGAACCACCAGAGACACAGTTCAATGTTCCTCAAGCTGAAAACGATCAAGCTGTTAATACAAACATTCCACGGAAGGAAGAAATCATCACGGCAATCAAGGGGTTAAAGTATGGAAAAACGACTGACCACGATAACTTAAATGCAGAGTTAGTAAAGTATGAACGTGTGTGTGTATAACCAAGGGCGTTAAAAGAAAAAGAAAAAAACAAAACAAAACTACGTGTGTTTTGAGTTTTATTAAACATGGATGAGAGAGAAGAGAGAGAGAGAGAGAGAGAGAGAGAGAGACAAACAGAGAAAGAAAGACAGAGAGAGAGTTAGGGAGAAAGAAAGACAGAGAGAGAGAGAGAGTTAGGGAGAAAGAAAGAAAGAAAGAGAAAGAGAGAGAGAGAGAGAGAGAGAGGGTAGAGAGAATAAAATACATATATGTAACAATCAGTTACGTAAGACACAGACAAGTTGAGAAAGAAAGAGAGAGAAAAGAGCGAGAAGAGATAGAGACAAACAGAGAAAGAAAGACAGAGAAAGAGAGAGAGAGATAAACAGAGAAAGAAAGACACAGAGAGAGAGTTAGAGAGAAAGAAAGAAAGAGAAAGAAAGAAAGAGAAAGACAGAGAGAGAGGGAGAGAGAGGGAGAAAGAGAAAGACAGAGAGAGAGAGAGAGAGAGAGAGAGAGAGAGAGAGAGAATAAACACAGTCTTATATGTAACAATCAGTTAAATAGAGAGAGAGAGAAAGAAAAAAAGAGAAAGAAAGAGAGAGAAAAGAGCGAGAAGAGAGAGAGAGAGAGAGAGAGAGAGAGAGAGAGAGAGAGAGAGAGAGAGAGAGAGAGAGAGAGAGAGAGAGAGAGAGAGAGAGAGAGAGAGAGAGAGAGAGAGAGAGAGAGCGAGAGAGAGAAGGAAAGAGACAGAGAGATAGAAAGAGAGAGAGAGAAAGAGAGAGAGAGAAAGAGAGAGAGAGAGAGCAAGAGAATAAACACAGTGTTATTTCTTATTCTATGTGAAGAAATACCACACGTCAGCTGTGGCAACATAGATATCGATTAAAAACTCAGTCTGTGGTTGACCCAACATGTTTGCTAGACATGTGACGCCCTTTCGTTTCAGTAATAAGTTTTATTAACGTGTTTTGCTACTTTGTAACAAGGAATTTTTCTTTGTGTAGCTAATGGTATGTTCTGAATATTATTTTTAATGTGATAAAAGTGTTTATTAATTTTTGAGGTATCAGATTCTGTCTTTTTATATTTGTTGTGTTAACACAAATAAATCTCGCAAAAATGAACAAAATACTTGTCTAACAGTAGGTGAGAAAATAAGGAAAATCTTTTTTCCTAGTACATAATCGGTTAATGCTTATCAACCACTCTTTAAAAATGTTATGTCAAGATAAAAAATACAAATTTAGTATCTGAGTTAACACAGATAAAAATAACAAACAGATATTTGGCTACAGAGATATTTTTACAGCCTAACACACGAAAAACAGATATTTTTAAAGTTATTTATGGTCTCCTAACGAATACACTTATATTTTTAAAGATATACATCATAATATAGAGTACCGAATACACACACACACACACACACGCACACACACATTTAGACCTTTGTGTAGGTTATGTCTTCACAGTGTCTGTTAAGAAAAATATGCCTAGCGAACAACAATGGTCAGATATTTAAACAGAGAAATAACAGCTATATATTTAACATTCTAACGTGTTTCTCACTTTTTTTGTTAAGTTTTTATTTCAAAGATACTTTGTTTGATACTCTATTTTATTTTTGTAAAACTTTTGTTTAAAATGGTTGGTCGCAAAGAAAAAAGTTAACTCTAAGGGCTTTCTTTCCCCGTCAACAAGACATCTGTCTGTATTACAAATAAACGATAATTGGATTTATGCTGGAACGTAACGAAACAGACATCAAAGTATTCACATCTGTCACTAGGTAAATAACGGCTATCGATTTTTCGAAGGGCTCAAGTAGTAGTATACAATGTTGGAAACAGGTAGTATTCTACCCCTCCATCTTACCCCGCCTCTTCTTGTTATCTCCCCCTTGTTAGCTCAAGTCCGCCATCTTGCCCCAAATAACCTCCCCTTGTTAGCTCAAGTCCGCCATCTTGCGCCACCTCTTCTTGTTATCTCCCCCTTGTTATCTCAAGTCCGCCATCTTGCCCCTCCTCCCCTTGTTATCTAAAAATACCTCTAAAAATAACCTCCCCTTGTTAGCTCAAGTCCGCCATCTTGCCCCAAATAACCTCCCCTTGTTAGCTCAAGTCCGCCATCTTGCCCCTCCTCCCCTTGTTATCTAAAAATACCTCTAAAAATAACCTCCCCTTGTTAGCTCAAGTCCGCCATCTTGCGCCTCCAGCGCGCCGCCATTTTTTGCTATATAAAAGTCACGCGCCTCCAGGCGTTTTTGCTATATAAAAGTCACGCGCCTCCATGCGCGCCTCCATGGCGCCTCCATAATAATACCTAAGTCCAACATTGTATTAGCAATTCGAAAAATCGATAGCCGTTATTTACCTAGTGACAGATGTGAATACTTTGATGTCTGTTTCGTTACGTTCCAGCATAAATCCAATTATCGTTTATTTGTAATACAGACAGATGTCTTGTTGACGGGGAAAGAAAGCCCTTAGAGTTAACTTTTTTCTTTGCGACCAACCATTTTAAACAAAAGTTTTACAAAAATAAAATAGAGTATCAAACAAAGTATTTTTGAAATAAAAACTTAACAAAAAAAGTGAGAAACACGTTAGAATGTTAAATATATAGCTGTTATTTCTCTGTTTAAATATCTGACCGTTGTTGTTCACTAGGCATATTTTTCTTAACAGACACTGTGAAGACATAACCTACACAAAGGTCTAAATGTGTGTGTGTGAGTTGTGTGTGTGTGTGTGTGTATTCGGTACTCTATATTATGATGTATATCTTTAAAAATATAAGTGTATTCGTTAGGAGACCATAAATAACTTTAAAAATATATGTTTTTCGTGTGTTAGGCTGTAAAAATATCTCTGTAGCCAAATATCTGTTTGTTATTTTTATCTGTGTTAACTCAGATACTAAATTTGTATTTTTTATCTTGACATAACATTTTTAAAGAGTGGTTGATAAGCATTAACCGATTATGTACTAGGAAAAAAGATTTTCCTTATTTTCTCACCTACTGTTAGACAAGTATTTTGTTCATTTTTGCGAGATTTATTTGTGTTAACATAACAAATATAAAAAAGACAGAATCTGATACCTCAAAAATTAATAAACACTTTTATCACATTAAAAATAATATTCAGAACATACCATTAGCTACACAAAGAAAAATTCCTTGTTACAAAGTAGCAAAACACGTTAATAAAACTTATTACTTAAACGAAAGGGCGTCACATGTCTAGCAAACATGTTGGGTCAACCACAGACTGAGTTTTTAATCGATATCTATGTTGCCACAGCTGACGTGTGGTATTTCTTCACATAGAATAAGAAATAACACTGTGTTTATTCTCTTGCTCTCTCTCTCACACTCTCTCTTCTCTCTCTCTTTCTCTCTCTCTCTTTCTCTCTCTGTCTCTTTCTTTCTTTCTCTCTAACTCTCTCTCTCTAACTCTCTCTCTCTCTGTTTGTCTCTCTAACTCTCTCTCTCTATCTTTCTTTCTCTGTTTGTCTCTCTCTCTCTCTCTCTCTGTGTCTTTCTTTCTCTGTTTGTCTCTCTCTCTCTTCTCGCTCTTTTCTCTCTCTTTCTTTCTCTTTCTTTCTTTCTCTCTCTCTCTATTTAACTGATTGTTACATATAAGACTGTGTTTATTCTCTCTCTCCCTCTCTCTCTCTGTCTTTCTCTTTCTCCCTCTCTCTCCCTCTCTCTCTCTGTCTTTCTCTTTCTTTCTTTCTCTTTCTTTCTTTCTCTCTAACTCTCTCTCTCTGTCTTTCTTTCTCTGTTTGTCTCTCTCTCTCTTTCTCTGTCTTTCTTTCTCTGTTTGTCTCTCTTCTCGCTCTTTTCTCTCTCTTTCTTTCTCAACTTGTCTGTGTCTTATTTAACTGATTGTTACATATACGTATTTTATTCTCTCTACCCTCTCTCTCTCTCTCTCTCTCTTTCTCTTTCTTTCTTTCTCTCTAACTCTCTCTCTGTGTCTTTCTTTCTCTGTTTATCTCTATCTCTCTTTCTCTGTCTTTCTTTCTCTGTTTGTCTCTATCTCTTCTCGCTCTTTTCTCTCTCTTTCTTTCTCAACTTGTCTGTGTCTTACGTAACTGATTGTTACATATATGTATTTTATTCTCTCTACCCTCTCTCTCTCTCTCTCTCTTTCTCTTTCTTTCTTTCTTTCTCCCTAACTCTCTCTCTCTGTCTTTCTTTCTCCCTAACTCTCTCTCTGTCTTTCTTTCTCTGTTTGTCTCTCTCTCTCTCTCTCTCTCTCTCTTCTCTCTCATCCATGTTTAATAAAACTCAAAACACACGTAGTTTTGTTTTGTTTTTTTTCTTTTTCTTTTAACGCCCTTGGTTATACACACACACGTTCATACTTTACTAACTCTGCATTTAAGTTATCGTGGTCAGTCGTTTTTCCATACTTTAACCCCTTGATTGCCGTGATGATTTCTTCCTTCCGTGGAATGTTTGTATTAACAGCTTGATCGTTTTCAGCTTGAGGAACATTGAACTGTGTCTCTGGTGGTTCCTTGTTTAGAGTTTTTCTGATATGCCCTGCCCATGTTGTTTCCTGTCTCTTTACTGTCGTGATGAGCTTTCTTTGCTTATCTCTTACTATTGTAATATTGTTTGTCCGGTGGTCACATTTCTATCAAATCGAGGGGGTATTTCTGTCGTCTAGAGGACATATTTCTATAACCCGGCCGGGATATTTCTATCACCTCACATACATATTTCTATTTATTTAATGTACTATATTTCCATGGTAGCCTCCTGTTTGGCACGATTGGGAGACAATATAAAAACCTATCACCGCATCCCCCACTTGTAAAATAAAATAAAATAAAAAAAAATAAAAGTGAAAACCTTAAGTAGCGGATTTGAACACGTGAACGAAGGAATGTTTCTTTTATAAATTTCCTACTATTGTTCGATTGTGTTTTGCCCTAGTGACGTGAACAGAAATTTACGCGTGATGTTTTTTGTGCGGGTCAGTGATCTGGTTTCAATCCAGGGTGGGGTCAATTTTCCTGTAGATACGTTATGATAACGTTTTTATCGACCAAACCATGCCGAAGCGCTTGCGCGCGAACTATTTTCTGAAACAGTATCTCTACACAACAACCACTATGGCTCCATCACGAAATTCATACGCTCGGACTACTTTTATTGGAAAGTCATTGTCTTAATCACGAATTGTTTTAGACATGTCTCATTCTTTAACCAGACCTGGACCGGTGAACGTCTCTGAAAAAACGTTGTGAAACCCTTCTCATATCAAACTTCTGAAAAAGCAACAGCTCACCACCAAACGTAAGTTATTCTGTTTCATTCGTATTTTGTGTTAAATATCTCTGGTCTTTAAGAGATATATGTCTGTGTCTTTTTAAGGGTATTAAGACTCTGTGGAAAAATATCTGGGTATGTGTTTGTGTTTTCATTTTTTTTTTTTCCTAGGGGTATTTTCTTAACAATCAGAGACTGGAAGAAAACCCTATGCAAAGTTCTAAATGTAAACTCGGTATATGTATATGTGTGTATTCGTCTGTTTTTCCCTATAATAATATAAAAATAATAATAGGGAGTTAAAATATATAACACTTCTTTATGTATAAAAAATAAATATTTTTATATAGCTGTTTGTTTTCACTAGGATATATACAATAAATATCTTTATGTTTAAAAATATCTGTTTTGGTTGTATTCGTTTGTTTTCGTCTTTGTTTTCGGTCTTCGTGTTTTTGTATTAAGGTGTTAAATATAAATAAATATCTATGTTATTTTTATCTGTGTGTTTTGTTAAGAGGTTAACCCTGAGACTAACTTATTATTCCTTATCCGTGTGTTGTATTAAATATCTGTTTTCTATTTAAAAGACATCTCTGTGTATTCGCCTTTTCGGTAGTCAGTGTTGGTAAAGGCTGTTTCAAAGTTAATATATCTAGACTAATAGGTATTGTTTGTTAAATTCTTACATGTGTGTATGGTTTAGCTAAGTTAAGAATTATCCGACTTATTTTTTATGTGGTGGGTATAGTAGTGAGAAAAATTCCTTAGTTTAATCCTTATCTACGTTTCTCGTCTATTGTTAAACTCGTGTGAAAGCGAATTATATTTGGGTTTTGAAAAATTATCCGTGATACTTACAACTTGTAATACTTTCTGATAACAACACTCTAAACTTGTATATACTAATAGTCTATTTCAAATACTTGCTTGGATGTAGCGCAAAGATGTTTGTGTAGATCGATAAATTGATTTGATTCCACAACACATGCGTTCGAGTCGTATTTCTGTACTCACAAGCTGCTTCTATAAAGAACTTCTCATAGTAACTACAAACATATTACGTTAAAAATAACTAAGGACTCGAGTCACTACAAACTACCTAACCAACCAGTGAAAATTAGACAATCTAATAGTTTAGAAAATAGCGTATTTTGGCTTTTAAAACAATACTGAACTACACACGGAAAAAGATAGAGATAATACAATCAACATATTACATTAAGTCACCTTGGTATAACCATGATTGAAACTAACATACACTTTAATAAATACTTATATTTTCGTTATTTTAAAAAAGGACAGGTCAACTCGGTACTCGCGAACGGTCTGAGTTTTAAATCCATATCTTTGCTTCCACAGCGCGCGCACGCGTGGACCATTCTGATATGTTAAACAAAATTATTTCCTTTGATAACAGACTAAACAATAAGACTGGTTATAAGGAAGAGTAGGCGTGTGTATACTATAAGTCTGTGTTTTATTTATCTGTTTATTCTCTCTCTCTTCCTTCCTCTCTCTCTTTCTCTCTCTCTCTCTCTCTCTCTCTCATTACATGTATTTAATTTTATTTATGTGTGCCTAACGGCTTTTTGTTCATCTTTTTACAGATGGAGTCAATTCAACGACGGGGCTATGCCTGTTTACGCTGCCAGTCTGTTTTCAAGCGAGGTCATGATCTTACTCGGCATATGTCCACAGCACACGACCGCCACAATCATGAGTGCGCTTTCTGTGGTTTAGTATTTACCAGACCCGATACGCTGAAACGTCACATAGAGAATAAACACGGGTCCGGCTCAGCACAAACAGACACGTCAGTGGCACAAACCAAGCTGATATGTAGCAGATGTGGGGAGACCTTCACGAGGCGCGCCGACCTATTACGACACAGCAAGACCAGGCACTCAATGCCTGGTTTTAGCTGTGACATTTGTGGGAAACAATTTACTCGTAGTGACAATTTACGCATCCACAAAAAACACCAACACACCTCTTCAACAGCAGCAGACACCGCAGCAACACCGCAGAACCTACCAATACCACCGCACCATAATGACCGCGCACTAGCATCAGGTGTCACAACAACAGACTCAACGCACCAACAGACACCACCAGCCGGTGCCATAACAGACTCATCATCTATGGTGGCCTCTACCACCACAACAACTTCCACACTACCAAGAGCCCCCTATTCAACAAGTCCCACCCCATCTTACCCACCAAAAACAGGTCAGATCAAGAAACGCCCCATGACCAGTACCCAAACTCATATCAAAAAACCCCGCTTGACGTCTGAAGAAGACAGTTTAGGTGACTTACCAGCTGACATTAAAGAAATATATACACAGAATTGGAGTGCGATCAAGACACACGCAAATAAACAAAAATATCTGTCCACATTCACTTTTTTCCATAATAGCCAAAGAATTGAATGGGAAAGTCTTTTGCTTCCTGTCTTTACACAACAGACAAAAAGATTCAAGATTAACTTCAGTCACCACGTAGTTTTGAGAAACAGAGAAACAAACGAATTAAGATTATTTCATGCCTCAAATAATAATAGTTGTGTGTTAGAACAGCCTCACTTAATCAACAACATTACAGATTTCAAATCTTTTGTCTCAAACTTACACGACACCGACATTATCACAAACGCACAATTAAACAGACCCAATACAAAATATTATGTTGAAGCAATCCCGGCCACATCCTTCTATCTATATCATATTCAAGACCACTCAATCGCTTGAACAAACACCACACCAAAGTAGACAAACACACATACTTAGACGTCCTCAACACACAACAGGCACAGGGTGGGAAAAATATCGGGTTCCGTGCACACAAATTCTCCATCTACACCTACGAACAACACCACAACGCCCTATCTTACTTTTACATAAAACGACAAGTACACCCCGACAACGTCACCACATCACCCCTCAACATTTAAACTGTCTTCCACTATGTACACACAAAACACAATACACACAGATACCTACAGATATACAACACCTCTATATCTTACGACGTGACGACAATGTGACGACACATATCCCTCAAGGTCTGGCCTGTACCCCTGTGATATTTTTATTTTGAACATACATCTTCCTATATAAATATGTATTATTGTACATTCATATGTGAAAATATCAATGTTTTATAATGTCACCATATACACCATATAATTATATATTCATTTGATAAAATATCAATGTACATTTTGTAAAAAAAAATACTATATATATATACTCCTGTTTGCTATTACAAAAACACTATTGAATATAAAATAAAAACTATATTAACTAAAACGCTTTTTGTTACCTATATCGTCTAACTGTTTGTCTAAATGTTTGTATAACTGTTGTAACATATGTATGTCTAAATGTATATGTATATATCGTCTTCTTGTTATCTATATATCGTCTAACTATCGTCTTCCTGTTGTCTCTATATATCTCCCTATTATATATCATCTAACTATCGTCTTCCTATTGTCTAAATATATCTCCCTATTATATGTATATATCGTCTAACTATCGTCGTCCTATTGTCTAAAAGTCTAAATATATCGTCTTCTTATTATCTAAGTCTATCGTCTAACTGTTCGTATAACTGTTGTAAAATATGTCTATATGTAAAATAAACAATACACAACAATACCGTGACGCACTTTCGATGGTAGACCTAGTGCAGGACTCTAACACTTCACTCCCATATATATATATATTGTATATACAACGATTAAAATACACGCACACAAAAACCCATACCCCAACACACCCCACGATTCAACAGCCCCTCAAACTACAATACACAATTAAGACACCTACAACCAAACACTCTACCGGTACAATACATCACACACAAAAGCCACCCTAACCCATCCCGCCAGTTACGTCTTCACCCACGCGAGCACAAAAAAGGCACTTCAAAAACCCTCTTAGTAACCCAACATTATCGATTTTTTAAATTTTCCGTCATTATCGATTTTTATATATATATTGTCTACATGTATACACAATACCATTATCGTATATTACTATATAAAAAGTCATACGTCTGATCGTCAGAGGAAGCCTCGCCGCTAAAATATATCGCTATATAAAAAGTCATGCGCCGCCGCCTGAATAATACCTAAGTTTTGTTATATAAAAGTCACACGCCGCCGCCTGAATAATACCTAAGTTAAAATATATCGCTATATAAAAGTCATGCGCCGCCGCCTGAATAATACCTAAGTTAAAATATATCGCTATATAAAAGTCATGCTCCGCCGCCTGAGAACGCCTGAAATCGATCGGAGTATTTTGCTATATAAAAATCACACGCCGCCGCCTGAATAATACCTAAGTCCAACATTGTATACTACTAACGCAATAGTGGCCACAGATGTGTGGTTTTACAGAAGTGTTAAAAATATCATAGACTAGTGGTTCTCAACGGGGGCCACTGTAAGATGGTAAAGTACCTTTTTTCCAGCTAACAGCGACTATGAGGGGGGAGGGGGGGGGCACAGAGGTAAATGTGGCTTAGAATGGGGGCCATGAGCAAAAAAAGGTTGAGAACCCCTGCCATATACAGCTACAACGAATAATAAAGACGTCCGGAAAGAGGCCAATGTGCGAAGGAAGATAATTCTTCATGTTAGAAGGCCGTCCACTTTGTTTGGGCACGTAATGAGAAGAAGAAAGCAGGAAATTATACTGGCAGCAGAAAGGGCTGAAGAATAAAGGCACGGAGGATTTCAAAGATAAAAGATAATGAACAGTTTGATGTCATGACATTGAAGGAAATCACAACTAGAACTGATAATTGGTACTGGAGACCGGAAGTGATGGAGGGGCATGACTGCCTAGGTCATCAGGCATGGTGCTCGAAGAAGACGCCTTACGTGTAACACAAGCATTTGAAGTAATACACGCACTCACAAATAACCAAGCATATAGTCAGGATCAGAGATAGTCGTATCTAGTGCCCTGTATATAGAGAGTTACGACAACTAAGGTTAGCCAAAAAATGGCGGCCAAACCCGTATCGCTGGAAAAAGGACCTTAGATATAAATATGTGCTACTGTATTTGTAGCTAATTTTGAAAGTCGCGATTGGGTCCTTTTTCCAGCGATACGGGTTTGGCCGCCATTTTTTGGCTAACCTTAGTTGTCGTAACTCTCTATATACAGGGCACTAGTCGTATCCATCCATTTATTACGGTTCCATCCCCTTATTACTATTCCATCCATTTATTACTGTTCCATCCATTTATTACAGTGATGTTCTGTGAGGTTCAGAATAAATTGCCTCATTGTTTGCCTACTTCCCCCCCCCCCCTCCCCCACCCACCCCGTACCTTAAATATGAGGAACAATTTTATTAATTCGACTTAATAGCAACTCTTTTTGTCCCAGACAATTGTGTCACAGCGTCCTCTGAAAGGGCATCTATGCATATATGTACCGCAGAAATCCAGGCAGGTTCAAATCCTGGACTCACGGCAACAAAACAACCCCCTCTTTTCTTGCGTTATGATGTCTCTCATTGTGTACTTCTACGTTATGGTTTGTAGGCCGTTTCTATTTAGTTTTTCTGAACGTTATTGGTGAACAATTCGCTGGACCATGGGGTGGGAATGTATATTCATTGACGATAATGGCTCCTCAACGTACACTGTTCAGTTTGAAAGTTTATTTGCTATGTCTTTTCTTATCTCTTCTTATTTTAGATTCACCTCGTTTCTCATGATAAGTGTTCTCCTAATTAGTTCTTTATTTTGGAATTAATCATCAGTTCCCAACAATCCATTTATAAAGTATCTGAATCAGTCAACTCAACAACTAGGACACTCTGAATGTCAATGAACTCAAGACCTTTTTCTCAACTATCACAATATAAGTCTTAGGCCAATTATAACTGAATTAATTTAATGGATTTCTTGGTGGCTTGGACATCATTCTATTGTCACTATAACATTTCAATTCCCCTAGTTTCGAACTACAGATGTTAGTTACAATAGAGAGGGCAACTTAAGTAATGAACCTATGACCTTATGTTCAAGTTCAACCGTTACTAAATCTCCATCCTCAGATTCTCTGTTAATCCCATGATCCCTTCCTCGACGTAATCTCTTAACAACGTCTTTTCTTTCTACCAAGGAAAGGAATAAAAGAGGTCTAATAACTCGACCAACCTTGAAGGATTCTCACGTCTTCTCTGGATTCTTCCGTCCTTTGTTGAACACTGATCGGTGGGGCTCTCATCCTTGACGACCTTCATTATTTCGTTATCTTCCTTTTCGTTTGGTCTGCTTGTTGTGGGGACGTAACCCTTTTGGTGCTCACTTCACCTTTCAGGAATCTGTCTTGTATTACTGGGAGCTAACATCTCCCTTTCAATCGTTTGTCATTCATTGAACCAGAAAGACATTCTCAGTCCGTGGGTTGGGTCTTCTTCTCCGTTGCATCTTGATGGATTCCGTCTCTGTGTTCTTACGTCTACGTTGTTGTAATATGACGTAGCGGTCTCTCGAATTCCTTACCTTTTTCCGTAACTCGCATCGAGAGTATTTATTTACTTCTTACAGTCGGTTCATTATTCTCTACTTTACGTCATATTAACTTGTATGTCACTGCTCCTGTGACAATTGTTAAGCTTCACATAGGCCTTCAAAATGGACGCTAGTTCTTTTCCACAGGTGATGTTTTAAGACGATTTGTAAACATACATTAATGAAAAAACATTCCATTATATATCCATGGAGGCAGTCCGGTTACCTGGGAGGCTAAGAGACAAGGAGGCAGCATATGGCGATAGAGGTGGGTCCCTCTGAAAGTGTTTGCTTATTTACGATTGACTAAGAGTTGTAATTACAGAAAGAAATTTCTCATTGCTGTTATGCACTATGGACAATGACCCATATGCCATTGTTGCATTTCTAACAAAATATTTATTGAAACGTGGTTTCAATGTGATCATCAAACTTCTCTCCAAGCAAAGAAATCAATTTCAGATTCCTAAAAGTGGCCATTTAAAACTCCTGCTAAGTTACTTTAGACCAAACAAACATTGAGAAACTGGTATTACTTCATTAAGCCTATTCATCGCATTAAGGTGTAATTGAAAGTGAAGCATGTACTAGATACACTATATAAGATTTTAAATTAAATAACTACCATACTGGGGAAAAGCTGATATCACAAGCTCATCGATTCTGCTTAATAAATTAATGTGAAATGTTCTGATTTGATATTGAATAATGATTAATTAATTGTTAATGTTTGAATTTTATTGTTATTTTCTTCCTTGATGGGTTGTATGAAGCGTTTTATTGAAGAATGTTTTTCATAAGGTAGAGTGGGACGACCCCGAGCTCGCTGGGAGGATAACAGACAATCTCGGAAGGACCGAGGACTAGATTGGAACCATACCAGGAGGAAGACAGCCAATAGGATAGTACGATGCTCTCTCTGGCAAATCTCTACACTCCAGGGTAGAAGAGAAACGACTAAGTAAGTAAATAAATAAGTAAGTAAGTAAGTAAGCAAGTTAAATGGCAATTATTGCGTCTTGGTTTATTGCATCATGTAGATGATAATATCAAGATAAACTGGCGCCGGACCCTCTTCTTCTTTAATCCTTAGCCGCCGACTGTCAAAGCAGTCAGTGGCCATCACGTCTGGTGGCGTCTTGTAGGGCAGCAACAAATTGCTTCCACTTTGTTCGGTGTCGTAGATTTTCGATAGGGGGATTAAGACTTGGGTTGGTCCCTTCTGAATAGATTAGAATAAGTGATAGTCACAGTGAGAAGTAGCAATAGCAGTAGAATTCCACGAGTGAGATGGTAGAAATGTGATAGAGGCTGTCTCTGAAATCAAGAAATCTTCTCTCTTTCACCTATCTTCTACGACAGATTTAGATGAGTCAGACAGTCTACACACATATATATGAAATATATATTTATCCACTCACGTGCACGCACATTCAAGTGACGACAGGTAGACACACAGACGTGGGAAAACTATAACAATGATTATATAGATATTTAGAACGAGCTGACCAACACGCTGATTAATTTATTGTTAAGTTTATTTATCATAGTAAACTTACGTCACAACATGTAAAATTACATCAAAAAGGCATATACACAAAGTCATAAACAAGTCAAGGAATGCTACAAGAACTGATAGACCCACAGTTATGATCTTCCCTCGATGGTTAGCCCACAGTCCCGTTAGGAGAAAGATGATAGCACAAAGAGTCCCAGATACATATGATTGAGTCTAAGAGTTTTCCCCGTTTAAGGTATGAACAGACCTGATACTATAATCTAGTTTAAGGGAAAATATTGTTAGCAAAACAAACTTGCATGAAGAAAGTTATGACAGCAAATAGGTGCCAAAATACAACGGTAAAATAACACTCAGACCTGCGTTCACTCTATTCATTCAGCCGTGGCCACGTGCGCACATTTATACTTACAGCTTTGATCGCTGCCCCTGGGAACATAATTCTAGGACCTTCACACAGACCCGTAAATGCAGTCTTGACCAAGAAATCCCCAGTTCCAAAAAGACGCACTGAATTCTCTGTCTCAGGGAACGATTCCTTGGGTGTTCTTAATTTTCGGATGTCTGTTTAAATCACATAAAATTTGTCCAGGCACGAAAGTTAGCAGAGCACAGTGTCACTAGCGTAGGTTTCTAGAAATGAGGAATGTCAGGTCGGGTGCCTTATCTTAGTATATGACTATATTTGGTCACCACACTACTAGTCAAAACTCTGTCGGAATGTTACTGATATTTTGCTTGCCACAACGGGCTGAACTGTACTTAAGTGTTATTCTGGAAGAATTAAATCTGGCGCGATAGGCCTTTTACTTCATTTAACTGTTACAGTTCATGTAATGAAAGTGCTTAAGTTCTTCACAGATAATGTTCACGTACTAGAACACTGGCAAAGATTGGGTCACCCCAGTATTCACTCAACACAGAACTACTAAGAACTTAAACCACTACGATCATACTAAATGACATCTCTATTAACAGAGATTCTAGAAATCGAACGAAGGCTTGTTCTAGTCTTGACTGCTAAGTTACTGAGTGAATTAAGTCTCAAACTCTCGTTTTTCCTAACACTTACGTAACAAGACGCATGCCGTAACTGCCACCTACTGACCGAGAGGGCGCGTGTCAGTTGCGAATCGCAGACAACCCGTCTCTAGTGCAGAAGCAGTTTTTCACACCTCCCCGAGAAACTCATCCTGAGAATCATAACTGACACTTTGCTTTCTCGCACCTTACGCCAAAACTGGCCGTGGAGCGTGAGTGTCATATCACCTGACACTGAGAATCTACCTTGGAAACTACATGTCAGATGCAAACTACCAGACAAATGTCTCCTCATCATGTCTGACGGAGTGAATTCTCACACTTCAGGCCCAGAAACTTAGCCGAAGAAACACTGTCCCAGGGGAAACTGTAGACAGCTGTCTGCTCCCCCGTCTGACGGAATGCATTCTAACACTCTGCGTCTCGTGTAGGGGCTGACACGTTACGTCATAACTGCGTTCTCAGTTTTTGAGAAAAGAAACAGGTAAACGTTAGAATGGGAAAATAGTAATGTATATAGTCGCAAACGTACGAATGCGAAAACACAGGAAAAGGCTAAAAAGTGATAATAATATAGAGGATGCAGGCGAAAGAAAAAGAAGAGGATATAGGCAATTTACGATCAATAAACTCTCTGTGACATTCGGTCGGCGGCCATCCTTCGTACAGTGCAAAAACTCGGGTTCTTTCTTTGCATCTCAGCCTCCACAGTTCTCCGCCAAGTTGTTTTTGGTCGGCCTCTCTTTCGCTTTCCTTCGGGGGTCCATATCATAGCTGTTCTTGTAATGGCATCAGGGTCCCTTCTGAGGACGTGGCCAACCCAACTTCAGCGTCTGCCAGCTATGATGGTGTGCATGTCCTCTTAGTTACTCCGAATAAGTACTTCTTAGTTGGTGATGGTATTTGGCGAAAAGATTCGGTGAATTTTCTTTAAGCACATTGTGTGAAAAGAGGACAGTTTCGACATTTCCTTCTCTGTTACTCTCCAGCATTCTGCACCATAGAGAAGCACATAAAGTACACAGCTCTCATATAATCTTAATTTGGTGTTTGTGCTGTACTGGGAAGACTTCCAGATGTTGCTGAGACTAGCGGTGACTGTTCTCGCTTTATTCTTCTGTTGTTGATGTCCTTGCTTGTTCCGCTATCTGGTGTTACTATGCATCCTAAATATGTAAATGTGCCTGTCTGTTCTAGCTTCTGGTCCCTTATTGTTGTTGGCTCAGGATTGCCCACGTTGAGTGTCATGACCTCTGTCTTCTTCAGATTGATGTTCAGACCCACCTGCTGGCTATACTTATTAAGTTTATCCGTTTTTTCCTTGGATGTGTTGATGTGAATGTGCGAGTAGTGCAATGGCATCTGCTTATTCCAGGTCTTCCAGTGTAGAAAATGTTGTCCATCTAATTCCTCTTGGACTGCCCTCTGTTGTCTGGCGCATCACCCAGTCTATGACTGTCAAAAAAAAAGTTGTTGATAAGGGGCATCCCTGTCTTACTCCTGTCTTCACCTCGAAAGTTAGGTTGCTCAACCCAACACTGCATGTAAAAAAATTAGAACAGAGGCTTTTTATAATGGAAACAATGCAGCTAGTAATTCCATAAGCCCTCAGTATTTTCCATAGGCTGTCCCTGTGTAGGCTGTCAAAAACCTTTTCAAAATCAAAAAAATGTAATGTCTCTGCCATTCTGAGCACTGCTATATAATGTTCCTGACGGTGAATATATGATCTGCACATCTTCTGTTCTTTCTGAATCCCGCTTGTTCTTTCCTCAGTTTATGGTCTACTGCTTTTGAAGTTCTCTGGATAATTATCATGCATAGTATTTTACTGGGAACTGAGAGGAGAGTAATTCCTCTCCAGTTGTTGCAGTCTGCAAGGTCGCCATTCTTGGGCAATTTGACAATTATTCGTTTACTCCACTCCGTTGGTGTTGTCTCTGTTTTCAAGACTTGTGCAAATAGTGGTTCTAATAGTTCTGCTGCTAGTTCAGGGTCTGCCTTGAATAACTCAGCATTTAAATTGTCGTGAGCAGGCGCTTTTCCATTCTTTAACGCTTTGATAGCTGTGATGATTGGAATGTCTGTATTTACGTCTAGGTCACTTTCAGCCTCAGGAACATTCAGCTGCGTCTCTGGTGGTTCCTTATTCAGTGTTTCTCTGAAGTGCTCTGCCCATCTTGTTTCCTGCCCCTGTGCTGTGGTGATGAGATTTCCTTGCTTGTCTTTTACTAACGTTATATTGTTTGCACCTCGTTTTCCTCTGATAGTTTTAGTTATTTTATGAACTGTGCTTTGTTCATTTCTCAATGCTGCCTCTTCTGCCTGCCTTGCAAAGTCATCAAGAAATTTCTCTTTGGTTGGCACGGGTTTGGCGTTTTACTTCTTTGTCCAGCTGACTGTACTGTTCGCTGTACATTCCCTTTTCTCATCGTTCTGGTATTTAACGTTTCTGGTGTTATCCAGTCTTGTCTCTTTCTTTCCTGGAATCCCAAGCATGATTCGCTGCTTTCCTTGTATATTGTTGAAATGATGTTGAATTTCTGGTCAACATCCTCAGTCGCTGCACTTTCCTGGCTTTTGACAATTCGATACCGTCTCTTTACATCAACCACAAAAGCTTTTCTGGTGAGGGGGTCATTGAGCTTCATGATGTTATATCTTTTCTGTTTGATTGCAATTGGTCCAGCAGCTCTGAGTTTCACCTTCAGTCTTGCTACTTCAAGGTGATGATCACTTCCCACATCTGCATCTCTTCTTACTTTCACGTTTTGTAGTGCATGCCGCCGTCTACCATAGATCATTATGTGGTCTATCTGGTTTCTGTCCAGTCCGTTTGGTGATTCCCACGTTAACTTGTACACTTCTTTATGTGGAAAAAGTGTTCCTCAAATGACCAGGTTATTGATGCTGCAGAAGCTTATTAGTTTGTCCCCATTCTCGTTTACTGTTCCACTGCCGCATTTCCCCATTACTCTTTCATTATAAGTATTGTGTGTACCAACCTTTGCATTGAGGTCTCCCATTACTATAATAAGATCGTACCTAGGTGCAGTTTCGATTTCCTTTTGTAGCTGTTGATAGAAGTTGTCCTTCACCTCTTCATCGCTGACATTTGTTGGTGCATAGCATTGTAGTATTATTGTGGTGTTGGTGAATCTCCCTCTCAGTCTTGTTCCTATCAGTCTGTTGTTGTTGGGTTTCCTTTCCAGTAATGACCTCTCTATTCCTTTCTTCAGGATAATGGCTACACCTTCATTGTGCTGACCATCCTCTCTACCAGTGTAAAGTACCATTTCCCCTGTAGCTATTTTTATTCTCCCCGTCCCGCTTCATCTGCTCTCACTTATTCCCAGGATATGTAATCTGTAGTTCTTCATCTCTGCTCTGATCTGCCTCATTCATGGTTCTGACGTTCCAGAATCCAATTCTAGTTTCCTGTTTTGCGGTCAGGGCATCTGTTTTCATGCCAATGGCTTCCTTTCGGCTTTGAAAGTACAGTCATACGAGCCTGAGACTCCGGATGTCCATCCCGCATCAAAGTTTTTCCATTTGTTGCTGTTTCCGTTACTGTTCAGAATTTTTACATAGGCAGGGGTGTCGGCCAATCGCTAAAACCTCCAGCCTGGAGGACCAGGGTACCAGCTTTTGTCTGACCCCTACCCGCATAGAGCTGTCCAGCTTGGCTGAACCTACCAGGAGTAAAACTCCCGCTGGCATAGCTCTGGGGGTTGTCAGGGTACGCAAGCTGCCGTACCGCTACAAGGTATAGGTACCATTGATGGCAGGGCGCCGGACCTAACCTCGCATTTTCCCCCGTAGGGATACTGGTAATGAAATGTTAATGAAACATGTTCACCATTTAAAAACTCCTGTTGTCTGTCAAGAAACTAGCTTGCCATGATGTTACGAAAAACCATGAAAACTCACGGACATTCACGTCTGTTGTTTTTCTGTTGTCTAAGTGTTCTACTTCTTTATTTCTTACGAGTGTCTGAAAACATACCTTTATGTTTGTCTAATATTAATTTACTATTACTATTACCAACTTCATATTGTTTACATCGTTTCTTGTGACAGTTTTTATTCGCAGTTGGAGTTAGTTATTTATCCAAGTCGAGAAAGATGCGACAAGAACCTGTGCCATCCACAGCGGGATGGAGGCGAAAGAATTAGCCCCAGCTTTACATTCTGTGAAGATACTAATCTGGCTTTTAATGGCATCTTTGGCATTTCAAAATTTAAAAATATATCTTAGTAGTCTAAAACAATGTGAAGTGGCACTAGCTTCTCTTGATGTACAAATGAGCATATAAAAAAAACAAGGAAGACTCCTACAATCAGACGCTTGCCATCTGGAACAAGTCTTTATGGTGAGTCCTGTATCTATCACAAGCTCTAGTCTCCAGGTGGGCAATATGATTTTGTATCAAGCTACGGGTGTGGGGAATTTTGTAATTCAATCGCTATAGCAAATAAAAAAGGTTCCTAACTATTTTGATTAAAGGGAACATTCTGAAATTAATTCATTTAAACAGGCGTTATTCAAGCTTTATTCTTGATTCTTGCTTACATAGTGAATTATGGCTGGCACTCTCGCCCTTTGGTTAAGGTCATCATATGCCATTAAATGTGTTTGACCTGCTGTTTCTCTGCTTGCTCCTCTCCCCCTACCGCTATTTCTCTCTGTCATCATTGTTCCCGCTTAAACCTACCAGCTTCATTTGTAGGTCATTTTCTCTCATTCATTCTAAGTAATATTATTGGGGGAATGGAGAAAGATAGAAGTCTAACACAAAAGTAAGAATCTTCAACTCAAATGTCGAGTCAGTACTACTGTATGGTTCTAAAACATGGAGAACAAAGACCAAGACGTTACAGACGTTCCTAAAGGTGTGCTTGCGTAGAGAAGAAGGATGGAAGTGTTAAGTCCGGATTTATCAAGGTGGAAAGCTCTTTGTCCGTGTTGTATTTTTAATGTAACATCCGTATTTATCCCTCCAACTTTGTCTATATTGCACTAGTAGAATATTCGAAGTTTTTGTGCGATACTTGCTGTTAAGGTAGCTGTGTGGTAGAATCATGAATTTTTCTTATATATAACTTTACATTTTGCCTATATATGTCAAAATGTTCCTTGGTAAGAGAGAAATCTAACCATATGAGTGATTGCATAATTATGCTAATTAGCTATTCAAAATGGCCGCCGCAGTATACAAAATGAAGGGTTATTTTAAACCCACATTACATAATTATTTCTCAACTTATAGAGTTGAAATTCTGCATACAAGTCCACAAGTGAGTGCATTATGTCCTAAACCAAAAATATTTGGGATATATCATGAACTATGTGTGACCATTTGTAAAAAAAACTAAAATTGAACATTTATAGAACCTCATTAGTATGCAAAACATCTGTACAAATAAAACCAATTGAGAGGGCAAATCAAAGTTTGGTTCAGGACAAGGTTTAAGATGTTAAGAAACACTCTGCAAACTTTCAGAGCATTCCAACAATTCATTCTTGAGATATCGCGTCTCAAAATGTACCTGTCGTGCTAAATAGGGAAAGTGAGAAAAAGAAGAAAAAAGGAGAAAAATTTGTTAACAAACAGTTGTTTTGTGCACTTACCTTATCTTAATGACCTCCAACAGTATACATATCCCCTTCCTTTGCATTTTAATTTCTTTAGCAGCCTCAGACATACTTTCTTCAGCCACTGTCATGCACTTACATAAAAATGTCTCTATAACTATGTCTTGTCATTGGTGGCGGGGCACTAGTGTGCAAGCTAAACTTTTCAAGCGCTGCTTGGCCTCGGCCAAGTGATCGTACAAACATTACCATCCTTACAATGATTTCCATGTTCTTTTTTGTGTTTATCCCTGTCTCCTCTACGTTTTCTGCATCTCCTGATGTTGTGAAAGATGTTTCCCACAAACAGTTGCTACATTTGACAACGATTGTGTGACAGAAACCTTGCTTTGGATCTCCATTGAGCCTACACGACACTATAAACTCACAACATTCTACACATCTCATGTTTGCCGTTATGAAGTTATTCAAGTGCTCCATACTCATAAGAATAAAAGCATTATTTGTTTGTCCATCTTTTGTATGGGTTGAGAGGGTGCTTTTCCTCAATTTCTTCATAGAAGAAGGTTTAACTTCGTTATCGATAACAGCTGCTTCATTATTTTCTGTTGTGCTAACAACTTCACCAGGGCCCTGGTTGCCAAAAAACTTGCGTTTTCTTAACTTCCTACCCCTTTTTTTGTCACCCATATCGTTCTTGTTAAATTGGTTTGTACAGCTTACCACAATAACATAACTTTTTCACTCAAAAAGGTGTAACATGAATGGCTGAACTCCGACAACTTTGAAATTTTCAGCCCACATGTGGCAAAATGATTCATGAACAATCGACTTTGAGGAGAGTAATGTCCCTTCTCATAAATGGTTCTCTGGAGTTTTTCTGGTACAGAAGAGTTATGGAATCATTATCAATTCGCCTTTTTAGTGTGGGAATCATAATGTTTTCAAAAAGTGGTTAGTAACCAGAGGTAAACAATGCGTTGTCAAGGAAAATTAATATCACCCTCTGGTCACTTATTCTTTAAAAAGTAAAAAAAACTATGCATCACTGGACAATATAAACCTATGTATTGTGGAGAGAAATGGTTTGGCTTCATAAAAACATTTAAATACAAAAATGAAGTTTTTCATTAGATTTGAAGGGAAGTCTACCACACAGCTAACTTAAGCGCTCCGCACGATCAGTGAAAACTTCGGGTTTTCCCGATTGAGGATTCCTTCAATTATCGTTGTGCAGGCTTTATAAACGAAGTAAAATGCTTTGTGAAGGATGGCGTCAGAGCGAAAGTGTGACGTCAGTGGGAGATTGTATATTGGTCGGGCCTGTGGAAGGACAAGGTGTCCATTTTGATGTGTTCATTATTCGTATTATCCTAGATTTGTGTAGTTCCGAGGCAGGTTGGCCTCTCAGGTATCCATGTGGATAAATAGATAAATCACCGGCAGTGATATTATATCTGCAGTTTGCATTAGACCGGACCCGACAATGAAATTATGAGTTGTATAAATGAAATGGGTCACGACAGAAGATGCCGGACGTGTGATGTCAGCAAGTGAAGCCAGAGATAATCTGTACACAGCTTTTTCTGTTGCATTTTATTATGTGAATTAAACCTTGGATCGTCCTGGCCTGGTTTATTCCTTCAATAAATGTTGTGTGAATTCGTACGTCAGTCCATCCTGAGAGGACTAGTAAAACAGAAACTATCAGGTAGACACTACATTTGTGTCATGTCATCACTCGTAATATTTCCACATAGATGGTTGCCATTAAACTATCTGTGATTTAATAACACTACAAATATAGCAGGAGGTGCGCAAGAATGGTACACAGACTCTGTTAAAAAGTGATATCGTATCTAGATTATATTTCTCCCACCCGAATAAGCAAGTACAGGCTCTGTCTGTCGTACTATTTTCTCATGGTACAATGCTTCCGT
>JAMPIV010022185.1:0-350159 GCA_024509875.1 Oreohelix idahoensis
ACTCCCGACTCCACAGCCCTGCTTCGAACACCGTTAATTAAAAAAAAAATTTGTTGTGAGGACACTCATATTTATTTCCGGCCCACTGTTGCACTGAAGAGTCATGGGGAGCTGCAGATTGCGTTCTTGTGCCAAGTGTGTCGCGCTGGTTGCTGTGAGCTGATGTTGTTGTAGGATGTCTGTGTTGTTGTATGATGTCTGTGTTGTTGTTGTAGGATGTCTGTGATGTTGTAGGATGTCTGTGTTGTTGTTGTATGATGTCTGTGATGCTGTAGGATGTCTGTGATGCTGTAGGATGTCTGTGATGTTGTAGGATGTCTGTGTTGTTGTTGTAGGATGTCTGTGTTGTTGTTGTAGGATGTCTGTGATGTTGTTGTAGGATGTCTGTGTTGATGTTGTAGGATGTCTGTGATGATGTAGGATGTCTGTGATGTTGTAGGATGTCTGTGATGTTGTAGGATGTCTGTGTTGTTGTTGTAGGATGTCTGTGTTGTTGTTGTAGGATGTCTGTGATGTTGTTGTAGGATGTCTGTGTTGTTGTAGGATGTCTGTGTTGTTGTTGTTGTAGGATGTCTGTGTTGTTGTTGTAGGATGTTTGTGTTGTTGTTGTAGGATGTCTGTGATGTTGTTGCAGGATGTCTGTGATGTTGTTGTAGGATGTCTGTGATGTGTCTGTAATGTTGTAGGATGTCTGTGTTGTAGGATGTCTGTGATGTTGTAGGATGTCTGCGTTGTTGTAGGACGTCTGTGACGTTGCAGGATGTCTGTGTTGTTGTAGGATGTCTGTGTTGTTGTTGCTGTAGGATGTCTGTATTGTTGTTGTAGGATGTTTGTGTTGTTGTTGTAGGATGTCTGTGTTGTTGTATGATGTCTGTGTTGTTGTTGTAGGATGTCTGTGATGTTGTAGGATGTCTGTGTTGTTGTTGTATGATGTCTGTGATGCTGTAGGATGTCTGTGTTGTTGTAGGATGTCTGTGATGTTGTAGGATGTCTATGTTGTTGTTGTAGGATGTCTGTGTTGTTGTTGTAGGATGTCTGTGATGTTGTTGTAGGATGTCTGTGTTGTTGTTGTAGGATGTCTGTGATGATGTAGGATGTCTGTGATGTTGTAGGATGTCTGTGATGTTGTAGGATGTCTGTGTTGTTGTTGTTGTAGGATGTCTGTGTTGTTGTTGTAGGATGTCTGTGATGTTGTTGTAGGATGTCTGTGTTGTTGTATGATGTCTGTGTTGTTGTTGTTGTAGGATGTCTGTGTTGTTGTTGTAGGATGTTTGTGTTGTTGTTGTAGGATGTCTGTGATGTTGTTGCAGGATGTCTGTGATGTTGTTGTAGGATGTCTGTGATGTGTCTGTAATGTTGTAGGATGTCTGTGTTGTAGGACGTCTGTGACGTTGCAGGATGTCTGTGTTGTTGTAGGATGTCTGTGTTGTTGTAGGATGTCTGTGATGTTGTAGGATGTCTGTGATGTTGTACGATGTCTGTGATGTTGTTGTAGAATATCTGTGTTGTTGTATGACGTTTGTGATGTTGTAGGATGTCTATGATGTTGTTGTAGGATGTCTGTGATGTTGTTGTAGGATGTCTGTGATGTATTTGTAGGATGTCTGTGATGTTGTTGTAGGATGTCTGTGATGTTGTAGAATGTTTGTGATGTTGTAGGATGTCTGTGTTGTTGTAGGATGTCTGTGATGTTGTAGGATGTCTGTGATGTTGTAGGATGTCTATGATATTGTAGGATGTCTGTAATGTTGTTGTATGATGTCTGTGATGTTGTATGATGTCTGTGTTGTTGTAGGATGTCTGTGTTGTAGTTGTAGGATGTCTGTGATGTTGTAGGATGTCTGTGTTGTAGTTGTAGGATGTCTGTGATGTTGTAGTATGTCTGTGTTGTTGTTGTAGGATGTCTGTGTTGTTGTTGTAGGATGTCTGTGTTGTTGTTGTAGGATGTTTGTGTTGTTGTTGTAGGATGTCTGTGATGTTGTTGTAGGATGTCTGTGATGTTGTAGGATGTCTGTGATGTTGTAAGATGTCTGTGATGTTGTAGGATGTCTATGGTATTGTAGGATGTCTGTAATGTTGTTGTATGATGTCTGTGATGTTGTATGATGTCTATGTTGTTGTAGGATGTCTGTGTTGTTGTAGGATGTCTGTGTTGTAGTTGTAGGATGTCTGTGATGTTGTAGGATGTCTGTGTTGTTGTTGTAGGATATCTGTGTTGTTGTTGCAGGATGTCTGTGTTGTTGTAGTAGGATGCTTGTGTTGTTGTTGTAGGATGTCTGTGATGTTGTTGTAGGATGTCTGCGATGTTATTGTAGGATGTCTGCGATGTTATTGTAGGATGTCTGTGATGTTGTAGCATGTCTGTAATGTTGTAGCATGTCTGTGTTATTGTAGGATGTCTGTGATGTTGTAGGATGTCTGTGTTGTTGTAGGATGTCTGTGTTGTTGTAGGATGTCTGTGATGTTGTAGGATGTCTGTGATGTTGTACGATGTCTGTGATATGGTTGTAGAATACCTGTGTTGTTGTATGATGTTTGTGATGTTGTTGTAGGATGTCTGTGATGTTGTTGTAGGATGTCTGTGATGTTGTTGTAGGATGTCTGTGATGTTGTTGTAGGATGTCTGTGATGTTGTAGAATGTCTGTGATGTTGTAGGATGTCTGTGTTGTTGTAGGATGTCTGTAATGTTGTAGGATGTCTGTGATGTTGTATGATGTCTGTGATGTTGTAGGATGTCTGTGATATTGTAGGATGTCTGTAATGTTGTTGTGTGATGTCTGTGATGTTGTGTGATGTCTGTGTTGTTGTAGGATGTCTGTGTTGTTGTGTGATGTCTGTGATGTTGTAGGATGTCTGTGACGTTGTAGGATTGTTGCGTGCATATTTTTGACGCACATATTACAAAAAATCGATATGGTTATTTAATATGGGAAAAATATAGACATGCATCCATCTGTGTATGAAAATGCTGTTTATTGTAAAAGCGAGATAATCCATGTTTGATTCACACTTTTGATTATAGGAGTAATCGGTCTGGATATCGATCCAGCGCAAGAATAGTACGCTTGCGTTTGTACTTAATTTTAGGGCCAGAAAATATATTAATTTGCTTATTGTGTTTATGGCCTGAATTCATATGTATTACATATTATTAGTACAAGTAGAATCAGTCCTATATTGTATATTTTGGATGGGTATGAGGGACTAGATTCTTGTTAGCGGAAGTATGAGTTGTCTTAACAAGTCGTGATGAGTTCCGATGTACTGCTAAGAATGGCGGGGTACGTTTTTCAAGAGCTGGTCCCTTCGTCAAGAAAAAATGTCTTACGAAGTGGTTTTTTCTTCTGGAGGAGATAGTGTCTCTACGATAGTTTGTGTTAGAGACTCTCCTTATGTCAGTATATAGATGATTCGGACTCCAGGTAAACCCAGCTCGTATTTTTGATGATCTCTCGTCGGTTAGGCCTAGCTTGACTTTTGGGTGCTTCGATATGCTAGTGTCGTGTTTTGTATCGACGAAGATGACAGATTTTCCTGCAGCGGTTATGGCTACGTGAACTAACCTGATCACCGTAGTGCTGCATGGAACCATTCATGAAATCCTTTATATATCCATTGTAAATTAACTTTGGCTGATATTCTTCCTATGAATGAGTGAACGACAACTCAGGAAGGTAGCCATGTTGGATTTCGGTCATCGTCTGTTTTGATCACTGCCAAGAGAACAGATTATTTATCTTATTATCGGACAGTGACAGAGAGATCTCAATCCTGCTAGAAACCCCCTTTTCGTGGTTTCATAAGATGATGTATCATGACATTGAACTTTGATGTACTACCCATTATTTCTGCATGTGTCATGACTTCAGATCTGCTATGTATACCTACAAATTGTTATGTCAACAAAGCCTGATGTACTCGTATGTCCCAGTGTGTACGTCTGAATAAATTGAGTAAACTAAGATTCCAGCAGTCTGCATTGGTGCCTTGTAGACACATGTGTATGAGTGATTATATTGGTCAGCACACGAACAGTACACCATTCGCGGTAATCACACTCTACACTACTACTTCATACATACACCATCCTGCGTCGGCTGAAGTGACCAAGTTTAGGGCCTGCTTCCCCTGGAGCCT
Source organism: Oreohelix idahoensis (assembly GCA_024509875.1). Taxonomy (NCBI): domain Eukaryota; kingdom Metazoa; phylum Mollusca; class Gastropoda; order Stylommatophora; family Oreohelicidae; genus Oreohelix; species Oreohelix idahoensis. The sequence continues at coordinate 4,139 of JAMPIV010022185.1, forward strand.
TTGCCTTCCCTAACTCAGGACTAGGGTGAGTTACCCATTTACAGCTGGGTAGACTGGAGCATGCCTGATCTCAACAACACACCACTCTTCCTTACAGAGCAGACAGACTGATACTTTACAGTGGTGTACTACAGGTGTAGTAAGAAATAACGTCTTTACAGTGGCGAGCCAGATTCCTGGGTCCAGCTTACGCAGTTTTGTGTTGAGAATCACAGTTTACAGCTGAAAGAACATTTGTTTGAACACATCAACACCAGTAGGACAGCTTGACCTGTATTACCGATAGGATGCTGTATCTAGGTCAGCACTTGTTGACAGTTTTTCGCTGTACAGACAGTATTACACAGGACAGTGGTATCAAGTGTAGAAAATATCTGGAGCAATATTGTTGACATTTCTCAATGTACAGAAGAATCGCAGTGTTGCTGAATAAAGTGCATAGTTCATCGTGGGATCTTCATATGCTCAACAGAGAAAAAATTGACAGTGTAATAGTTTAAACTTAAGTCTATTACTGAATAAAGTGGCAAGTTAGTATTATTTAAATAAACTGTGCCTACTTTACAACACTATACTGGCAACACATTCCATTCATGACATAAAATGATATTGTATGCTATATGCTATTTATGCTTACATGTTATTTGTTGTGTATTAAATTAGTTTATATTCTGTGTGACTAGAACAGGAAATACCGAGTAATATTGGTCTTGTTCTGGCGTTCGATAGGGAGCAATTTCTTAATTGAAATTTGCTTGCAACATAGTTTGCAAATATTTGGTTAGTTGTGACGACTGTTTCATATTTGTATTTGTAACATTTTTTGTGTTCCTTAGTTTTGTTTGATTTGTTTGTATAATTGTAGGTCTCATCTTTCCTTTCATTTCAGTTTTTTACACCCTTATGTTTATACACTGTAGCGTTATTTGTCTTGTTATCTTATGGCAGTTATCATCACAGGTTCTGTGATCATTTTTTTCATTTCCCCTATTTAATTTAATTTGATCTCTGCAAATGTTTTCAGATTGTCTTTTCTTGTTTGTCATTTGTAATGTCTGTAGTTGACATATGACGTATAGTGGTATACACTGATAGTATAGTACAGATCAGTACTTTCTGATTGTTATTGGAAAAGGGAAATATTTTTTTTTCCACAGGTACTCAAGTGATCTTTGATTACATTGAGGTATACAAGACCTTTGTAAGGCTTGTCTCCCAAAGTTATTGGAAAAGGGAAATATTTTTTTTCCACAGGTACTCAAGTGATCTTTGATTACATTGAGATATACAAGACCTTTGTAAGGCTTGTCTCCCAAAGTTATTGGAAAAGGGAAATATTTTTTTTTCCACAGGTACTCAAGTGATCTTTGATTACATTGAGATATACAAGACCTTTGTAAGGCTTGTCTCCCAAAGTTATTGGAAAAGGGAAATATTTTTTTCCACAGGTACTCAAGTGATCTTTGATTACAGTGAGGTATACAAGACCTTTGTAAGGCTTGTCCCCACAGTATTTGAGATACAATTATTGTTGTCCACAGGTACTCAAGTTATCATTGGTTATTGTAAACCATACAAGTTTGGACTAAGACTAAGTCTAAGGTATAGACTTGTCTCCCATTAACAAAGAGAGTAATTTATTTACTTTTTCAGGTTTCTGATTTAAGAAGACAATATGTCTACCTTAGATTATTTCATTACACTAGGAAAATCTTTTGATAAGACTGGAAAAGACTTAGAACAATGGGCTGTTGCTCAATATGACAAAGCATTAGCTGCAGAAGAGAAAAAAATTGCTGCTGCTGTTGAAGAAAAAAAAATTGCTGCTGAGGAAAAAAAGCTGCGGCTGAGGAGAGAAGACTTCAAATAGAAGAAAAAAAAGCTGCTGCAGAAGAAAGGAAAGCCTTAGCTGAAGAAAAAAGATTAGAAAAAGAAGCTGATACTGCTGCTGAACTTAAGAAATTGCAGATGCAAGTGGAGGAAAGGAGATTTGAGGCAGAACAGAAGAAATTAGAAGCTGCTGCAGAACAGAAAAAACTAGAAGTTGCTGCTGCGGCAGAACAGAAAAAACTAGAAGCTGCTGCAGAACAGAAAAAACTAGAAGTTGCTGCTGCTGCAGAACAGAAAAAACTAGAAGTTGCTGCTGCGGCAGAACAGAAAAAACTAGAAGCTGCTGCAGAACAGAAAAAACTAGAAGTTGCTGCTGCTGCAGAACAGAAAAAACTAGAAGCTGCTGCAGAACAGAAAAGATTAGATAGAGAAGCTGAAGAGAGAAAAGCAATAAGAGAACATGAGTTTGAATTAGAGAAATTAAAATTGACATGTATGAGTAATGTTAATCAGGCATCTGGTGGTAATGGTAAACCCTTTGTGTACAAGGTCAAAGTACCAGCGTTTAACCCTACCAGTGATGACATAACATTTTGGCTTTCTAGATTTGAACGGGCTTGTCGATCTCATAATGTTGACAAATCACAGTATGTGAATCAGTTGTCTGAAAATCTAAAAGGGGAGTCTCTGAGTAAGTTATATTTTGTTGAAGAGGCCGACAAAGACAATTATGATGCTGTTAGGGCAGCTTTGATAAAGAGATATCAGCTGTCTGAGGAAGGTTACCGTCTTTTGTTTAAAACAATGAGACCTGAGGTAGGTGTAGAATTCTCAGATTTCATCTCAAAAGCACGAATTACACTTTCACGATGGATTGAATTATCCAAAACAGAGAAAACATTTGATGGTCTTACAGATTTATTGCTAAGAGACAAGGTCATGTCTTCTGTAAATAAATCATTCCTAGAGTTCTTACATGAGCGTAAACCTAGTACAATAAAGCAAATGGAAGAATATTGTGACCAGTATGCCACGGCACACCCTGACATGATTCTTAGTAACTCTAACATTAAAGAGAGTATGCCAGTTGCTTCGGCAACAGAATATAATCAGAATTACTCACACAAATTCCAAGGAGCTAAAAATAAATTTGATAAAAAGGTTAATTGGAATAAGTATCAAAACCAAGATAACCACTCAAATCAGGGTTCTTCTTCGAAGAACTGGAATCGGGCTGATAGTCCTCGACACGCGAGGGGTACCCATAATGTTAGAAATTCTCGGAAAGGGAGTAGCTATAGGAACTACCCAAGTGCTTCATGGAGACAAAAGAAACAATATTACAGGGATACTCAATATAACGAGCATGATGATTATGATCATGAATATTATGATTCAAACCCAAATAGGGGTTATAACAGAGGCAATAATAATTATAGAGACAATTATAACCGAGGTAGATCACAACACAAAAGACATGGTAAATCTTATTACCAGGCTAACTCTGCACAACAGGAGTTCCACGACACCGATAATCAGAATAATGATAAAAAAGACTCCAATAGTGTAGCAAATTCCGCTTTCGATTTTGCTAGAGCATCTGAGTGTTCGCAATGCAAAACATTATTCGATCCAACCACAGTTTCTACTTTAAGCTGCGGTCACCCACTTCCCGCTCTCCATGCGTCAATTGCGCATAATGGAAGGGGTGCTCTTGTCTTTAATAGGGGCCTAATAGATGGTACTCCGGTATCAATTCTTTTCGACTCGGGGTGCACTACCATTGGAGTGAGGCAATCACTCGTAAATCCTTCTCGAGCTACGGGCAATATAGTCAAATGTGTAACATTTGGTGGCACATTGGAGAAGTACTCCACTGCCATTATCAATATTGCTACGCCTTTCTTTACAGGAGAGGTGCAAGCATGTCTCTTGCCGAATCCGATCGCTGATCTTATCATCGGTCGCATTCATGGAGTGAAAGAATGCACTCCACAGCAAATCTCTAATTGGGAAAATGTTAATATGCAATCTGCTAATGCAGTAATCACTAGGGCTCAAGCTCTCAATATGCCACAATCTTCACATTCTGAAGATAATGATGCGCAGATCCAAGATGATCCCTTGGAGATTTCACACGATTCCTTTATTAAACAGCAGGAAGATGATCCTACTCTAAAGAAATTCTTTACTCTGGCAACAAAAGGTGATCCGAATAAGGATACAAATCGTAAATCTTGGATTACGATGAAGAATGGCGTACTTGTACGTATGGTACAAGACTCCGCTAAGTCCATTCATTCTCAAATCCTTGTGCCTAAAAATATGAGAGTTAAAATTTTACAGCACGCTCATGATTCGCAGTGTGCTGGACATATGGGTTTTTCCCGTACTAAAGCTAGAGTTCTTCAATCTTTCTTTTGGCCTGCTGTGAATAAGGACATACGAATCTATTGTCGATCTTGTAAAGTATGTCAAGAGATTAAATCCAGAGGTCCACGCCATGATGCACCTATTCAGGCTGCAGACATTCCCATTCGGCCATTTCAAAAAATGGCGATAGACATCATTGGTCCATTTAAGATAAAGTCTGCTAGAGGACACCAATTTATTTTGACGTGTGTTGATATGTGCACACGTTGGCCGGAGGCTGTTCCTCTAAAGAGCATAACTACTGCTGATGTCGCAGATGCTCTTTGGTTAATATTTTCTCGTCTGGGGTTTCCAGCAGAAATATTATCCGACCATGGTACCCAACTCATATCGGATACCATGTCTCAAGTAATGTCGACTCTGAAGATAGAGAGATCGCTGAGTAGTATTTATCATCCTATGTCCAATGGGATGGTGGAACGTTTGAATAGAACTCTGAAAAACCTACTAGGTAAGATAACAGAAGATCATCCTCAGGATTGGGATAGGGTTTTACCCGCGGCTCTCTTTGCATATAGAGAGGTCGCCAACGAACATACAGGATTTTCTCCCTTTGAACTTGTCTTTGGCGCGAAACCGCGAGGTCCTATGTCCTTACTTCATGATCTTATAACTGCTGATAATATTGTCGATGACACAAAATCCTCTTATGAATATGTCATCGCACTTAGACACAAGATTATTGAAGCATGCAAATTGGCAACTGCTTCTTCTGAATTTGCGAAACAGAAGGCAAGGGAATTTGCCAATAAAAAGAGATGTTTGCGTCAACTTTGTCCAGGTGACAAAGCATTTGTCTTGCTACCTTGTAGGGAAAATAGACTTCTCATTTCTTGGAAAGGTCCGTACGATATAATATCAAAGGTTTCCGATGTTGACTATATCGTCGATATTGACGGGAAGCGTAAAACCTTCCACATCAACATGCTCACGGAATTCCATGAACGTCCTGATTATTTACAACCTGTTTTCCAGGCAACGGACGATTTTCCAGTCCAACATGGACAGTACTCATCTCTGTCAGTAATACAGGATGAGGAAACGAGTTTCTCGGATGTAAATTTACCTTTTCCAATGATTCCTCTTCACTCTAATGAATCATGGAAAGATGTTGCAATTTCTCCAGAATTATCTCCAGGAGAGCAGAAACAAGTTTCTACTATGTTAGAACAATTTCAGGATGTCCTTACTGACATTCCTGGTCAAACGGATGTCATTCAACATGACATTATTCTTACTGACCATAGTCCTATAAGAGTCAGACCGTATCCTATCCCGATACATTTTCAAGCACAGGTAGAGAAAGAGTTAGATGAGATGATAGAGTTAAAAATTATTGAACCATCCACATCAGCATATTCTTCGCCGATGGTTATAGTACGGAAAAAAGACAATAACATACGTCTTTGCGTGGATTATCGCAAATTGAATCAAGTGACTAAATTCGATGCTGAACCTATGCCTTTACTAGAAGAGCTACTTACGAGACTATCGAATTCTCACTTCTTTACTAAACTCGATTTGTCTAAGGGATATTGGCAAGTTCCACTATCCGAACACGCCAAACCGTTTACTGCTTTTTCGACGCCTAGGGGTCTATTCCAATGGAATTTCATGCCTTTCGGTCTTATGAACGCCCCTGCTACATTTGTACGCATGATGCGTCGAATCCTATCTCATCGCTCAGATGTCATTGCGTATCTTGATGACATCTGTCTTTTCAGTGATACTTGGAACGATCACTATAATGGTATAAATGAACTATTGTCTATCTTACGCGAGCATAACCTGACAGCGAAACCATCGAAAGCATGTATTGGTTTTAGCGAAATATCTTTCTTAGGACACCGTGTTGGTCATGGGTTCCTAAAAACAGAAGACCATAATACAAGTAAGATACTTAACATTTCTATTCCTAAGACTAAAAAGCAAGTACGAAGTCTCTTAGGTCTAATACAATTTTATGGACGATTCATACCGAATCTGTCCTCCATTATGTCACCTCTTTCTTCCTTGCTAAAGAAAGGGTCTCCTAATGTAGTCCATTGGACTCAAGAATGTCAATCCTCTTTGGATAAGGTTAAAACTATGTTTTCTACTTCACCTATCCTAGTATTGCCTTCTAAGGATAAGACATTTATTCTTCGTAGTGACGCTTCATCCACCGGGATTGGAGCTGCACTAATGCAAGAGTACTCTGGAACTCTGCATCCTGTGATGTATATTTCTCGGAAATTAAATGCCGCAGAGAAGAATTACTCGGTCCTAGACCGTGAATTATTGGCTATGGTTTGGTCAATCCTTAAACTGCAAAGATTTCTTCTGGGCGCGCATTTCATTGTGGAAACTGACCAGAAAGCTCTTACGGCTATTCAGAGTAAAAATCTGAAGAGCGCGAGATCAACGCGATACGCGATTGCTCTACAGCCATTTCATTTTTCGGTGCGAGCTATCCGTGGGTCAGAAAATGTGATGGCAGATATTTTGTCTAGATGCCCACATGATTCATAACTGTTATACAACTTTGATACAGTTGTTTCTATGTTGAAATGTGTACACATATGTAATATATCATATATTGATTGTAACACTACTTAGCGGTTCATTGATATTTATTCACCGCTGATCTTTCAATGTTTTTCGTCTTTGATGATCATGATGTTAAGATATCTTAGATGGAATTTATGTATAAACTAATGTGGAAATTGTGTCATTGCTAATATTGTAGTATGCGTTGGTGACACCTCTCTGGAAATATTAATACTTAGAGAAGTACTTTCTCTAAGGTCATAAAACTTATGCTTATCATCTGCGCATTGTTATTGGTGCGTTGTGAGCCTATTGTATGTTGCTCCTAGATGTATTTCAAAAAAAAAAAAGTACCATTTTTTTTTTCCCGAGGGGTGTGGTAATCTGTTGCGTGCATATTTTTGACGCACATATTACAAAAATCGATATGGCTATTTAATATGGGAAAAATATAGACATTCATTTATCTGTGTATGAAAATGCTGTTTATTGTAAAAGCGAGATAATCCATGTTTGATTCACACTTTTGATTATAGGAGTAATCGGTCTGGATATCGATCCAGCGCAAGAATAGTACGCTTGCGTTTGTACTTAATTTTAGGGCCAGAAAATATATTAATTTGCTTATTGTGTTTATGGCCTGAATTCATATGTATTACATATTATTAGTACAAGTAGAATCAGTCCTATATTGTATATTTTGGATGGGTATGAGGGACTAGATTCTTGTTAGCGGAAGTATGAGTTGTCTTAACAAGTCGTGATGAGTTCCGATGTACTGCTAAGAATGGCGGGGTACGTTTTTCAAGAGCTGGTCCCTTCGTCAAGAAAAAATGTCTTACGAAGTGGTTTTTCTTCTGGAGGAGATAGTGTCTCTACGATAGTTTGTGTTAGAGACTCTCCTTATGTCAGTATATAGATGATTCGGACTCCAGGTAAACCCAGCTCGTATTTTTGATGATCTCTCGTCGGTTAGGCCTAGCTTGACTTTTGGGTGCTTCGATATGCTAGTGTCGTGTTTTGTATCGACGAAGATGACAGATTTTCCTGCAGCGGTTATGGCTACGTGAACTAACCTGATCACCGTAGTGCTGCATGGAACCATTCATGAAATCCTTTATATATCCATTGTAAATTAACTTTGGCTGATATTCTTCCTATGAATGAGTGAACGACAACTCAGGAAGGTAGCCATGTTGGATTTCGGTCATCGTCTGTTTTGATCACTGCCAAGAGAACAGATTATTTATCTTATTATCGGACAGTGACAGAGAGATCTCAATCCTGCTAGAAACCCCCTTTTCGTGGTTTCATAAGATGATGTATCATGACATTGAACTTTGATGTACTACCCATTATTTCTGCATGTGTCATGACTTCAGATCTGCTATGTATACCTACAAATTGTTATGTCAACAAAGCCTGATGTACTCGTATGTCCCAGTGTGTACGTCTGAATAAATTGAGTAAACTAAGATTCCAGCAGTCTGCATTGGTGCCTTGTAGACACATGTGTATGAGTGATTATATTGGTCAGCACACGAACAGTACACCATTCGCGGTAATCACACTCTACACTACTACTTCATACATACACCATCCTGCGTCGGCTGAAGTGACCAAGTTTAGGGCCTGCTTCCCCTGGAGCCTTTGCCTTCCCTAACTCAGGACTAGGGTGAGTTACCCATTTACAGCTGGGTAGACTGGAGCATGCCTGATCTCAACAACACACCACTCTTCCTTACAGAGCAGACAGACTGATACTTTACAGTGGTGTACTACAGGTGTAGTAAGAAATAACGTCTGTGATGTTGTTGTAGGATGTCTGTGATGTTGTATGATGTATGTGTTGTTGTAGGATGTCAGTGATGTTGTTGCAGGATGTCTGTGATGTTGTTGTAAGATGTCTGTAATGTTGTAGGATGTCTGTGTTGTTGTAGGATGTCTGCGATGTTGTGTGATGTCTGTGTTGTTGTAGGATTTCTGTGTTGTTGTAGGATGTTTGTGATGTTGTAGGATGTCTGTGATGTTGTTGTAGGATGTCTGTGATGTTGTAGGATGTCTGTGATGTTGTAGTAGGATGTCTGTGTTGTTGTATGATGTTTGTGATGTTGTAGGATGTCTGTGATGTTGTAGTATGATGTTTGTGATGTTGTAGGATGTCTGTGATGTTGTAGGATGTCTATGATGTTGTAGGATGTCTATGATGTTGTAGGATGTCTGTGATGTTGTAGGATGTCTGTGATGTTGTAGGATGTCTGTGATGTTGTAGGATGTCTGTGATGTTGTCTACCTGTGACAGAAGTATGTAAATACATTACATGATATCTACACGTTTTGCTTCCACCTGTTTTCCACCTTTTCTTGCTTATTAGTTTTGTTAATGCACAACCTTTGTACTTGATATCTGTCTCACTCATAATTTAGCCACGCCTATTTTTTTCTTTTCTCTATTGTCTTAACAGGCACTAGGAATGTTTAATATCAGACCGTTTCACGTGTAGAGAGAGGGGACGGGTCGTATATTTGTAGAATCAAGAGCGATAATTCAAAAGTTGTACCTTTTGATAGATGCACGTAGAAAGAGGGAAGGGGGAGATAAGCTAATGAAGAAAATCAAGGTCGATAAGTTAAGACGTACTTTCGGTAGACATTGGTCAGGGGGAATTAATCGGAGGAAAGGGAAGATAATCAATCTCAAATACCCCCCCCCCCCCCCCCCAAACATCTGTTCGTTCGTGAAGGTAAATTAAGATACGGAACGACGAGATCAAAGAGACAATTTGCCCGTGGGACCACGTCTACATATATATATATATATATATATATATATATATATAATATATATATATATATATATATATATATATATATATATATATATATATATATATATATATATATATATATATATATATATATATATATATTCCAGCTTTCAAACTTAGATTATTCAGTACCCACAGAAGTTTTGGAACATCTAGCTGCGATTTCTATATCCACTATATCATTGGAATTACTTAGTTTTTCGTTGGAGTTGTTTTAATTTCTGTGCTGCGGTAAATATTATACTAAGATTTTTCTGTGTTGAGTGATTTAATTTTAAAGTCCGTCATTTATATTTCACTAGGATTTACAGTGTGTTAAGTGACTAGCTAATTAAAATAATTTATAGCTAAATTGTTCCCGCTGTAGCGTTGGTTAATTAATTGCTAGTAACCAGTAAGAGATACTTGGTCAACTAGTAAATGCACTATTCACTATGAGTACTGACGAAATAAATATTTATTTCTAATTAATTTTGAGTAATTTTGTAAATGACTAGCGCTTAATTCACGGGGTTTTTTTTTTAAACGATAAGCTATACACGTGTAGTTCTATTCAAAGTTAAATAACCGTTTGGATAATAACTTATAATTCTGCTCCGGTTAATTTTAGGACAGAATATTGGTGTGGTGGTTATTGTGATTATATGGTTGTTTTTTTTCTTCCTATATTCAGTACGGGTCACAAACCCAAAATCTACCAGCGGCATTAATATGTGAAAAAGTCTAATCTGAGAATAACGGATCTAAGTCCTACAGTACAAAAAGAACATTCCTTTATAACTATCAGGTCTTCAAGCTGGACCGGTCTGGCCTTTTGTTTACACACAGAAAGAGACAGAGTACCAACCCAAAGAATATTAAGAATAAATTGTAACTAGGCCTAGAGCTATCCAGATTTCTTTTTTCCCAATTTTTATATACATTCAGCCCGTTGTGGCGAAATAATCAAACATTGACATTTTCCGACTATCGACCATTTGTGGTGTGACGAGAATTCTTGATCCTGAGAGATTTTAATACCTGACATTTCCTTCTAGTATCAAATTTATCAGCTACTGACACTGTGACCATTAAATCCCTTAAGTAATTTCCTACCTGGACTCATTGATGTGTCATAAACAGAATCCTAGTAACAGTAACGAAGCAAACGTTTCCCAATTAGAGAATTAATCAGTCTTGGAGAAACTGGTTTCGCCAAATAACCCAACCTTGGATTTGTGGATGTATCATGGAGATATGTTCCAGATGTAGTGAAAGCACTTATTTGGTAAGTGAGAATGAAATGTGATCACATGTTTGTCAAAGCGAGAGAAAGAAGGAATGAATAATTCTTAAATTTGTAAAACTAATATACTCACTTTGTTGTGCCTTTCTTATGTTTTGCTAATACTGTTCATTTCAGAATAGATTAACTGAGAAACTCTGTTCTTTACAGCATAGGCAACTTCTAGACCATAAAACCAAATCTTTTTGACCTTTAATAACTTCTTCTAACGGGATCTTATCTCAGCAGAGGGAGGGGTAGGGAGGGGATTACACTAATGGGTCTATTCCTTATAAATTCTGTAACCTATGATTTTTATGTTTTGATATTTTGATAAATGTTGTGAAGTTCTTTATGATAAATAAAATTAACATAAAACTTATTAACCGTGTCGGTCAGCTTGTCCCAATATCCCTACTCCATTTAATATCTTCTCTTCTTCTTCTTTGATCCATAACCGCCAACCGTCAAAGCAGTCAGCGGCCATCACGCCTGGTGGCGTCTTGTAGGGCAGCAACAAATTGATTCCACTTTGCTCGGTCGGCGGCCATCCTTCGTACAGTGCCCCAACTGTGGTTCATTCTTTGCATCTCAGCTTCCACAGTTCTCCGCCAAGTTGTTTTTGGTCGGCCTCTTTTTCGCTTTCCCTCGGGGGTCCATAGCATAGCTGTTCTTGCGATGGTATCAGGGTCCCTTCTGAGGACATGGCCAACCCAACTCCAGCGTCTGCCAGCTATGATGGTGTGCATGTCCTCCTGGCTACTCCGAATAAGTAGTTCTTGGTTGCTGATGGTGTTTGGCCAAAAGATTCGGAGAATTTTCCTTAGGCAGATTGTGTGGAAGGAGGACAGTTTCGACATTTCCTTCTCTGTTACTCTCCAACATTCCGCACCATAGAGAAGCACAGAAAGTACGCAGCTCTCATACAGTCTTAATTTGGTGTTTGTGCTGTACTGGGCATTTAATATAGTTTCATGTTTGTGCGTCTAATTGTCGTCACTTATCTGTGTGTGGGTGTATGTGAGTGGTTGATATATATATATGTATATATATATATCTAGAAAGTAGACTGATCAACAAATTTCTGTTGTAGAGATAGGCTGGACTAGGGTATCTTCCCAAATCCAGGGACAGACTCTACCTTTCACCATTTCACTCGTGAAATCTATTTTCTTTACCTTATCTCTCACTGCCATCACCGGTGTCAATACCTTGTCGAAGTATGGCGGCTTGCATACCCTGATTACCCCCAGAGCTATGCTAGCGGGAGTTTTACTCCTGGAAGGTTCTACCAAGCTGGACAGGTTTGCGCGGGCAGGGGTCAGACTAAAGCAGACACCCTGGTCCTCCAGGTTGTGGGTTTTAGCATAGGGCTGACACCCCTGTCTATGTTTTAAAAAAAAATGGAGTTACGGAAACAACAATGAATGAACAAACTTTGCTGCCGGACGGACATCCGGAGTCTGAGGTTCGTATGACTGTCAGTGGTGGAAGCCGAAAGGAAGCCACTGACATGAGAACGGACGTCCTGACCACAAAACATGATACAAGAATAGGATTTTGGAATGTCAGGACAATGAACGAGACGGGTAAACTAAAACAGGTCACGGCAGAAATGAGAAACTATAGGTTACACATTCTAGGGATAAGCGAGAGCTGATGGACAGGGGCAGGAAAAGTTAAAACAGCAACAGGAGAAACAGTACTTTACTCTGGAAGAGAGGATGGACAGCACAATGAAGGTGTAGCCATTATTCTACAGAAAGGAATAGAAAGGACATTACTGGAATGGAAACCCATCAACAACAGACTGATAAGATTAAGATGTAGATTCACCAATACTACAATAATACAATGCTACGCACCAACGAATGAAAGCGATGAAGAGGTCAAGGATGAATTCTATCAATAACTGCAGAAAGAAATGGAAGACACACCTAGATATGATCTTATTATAGTAATGGGAGACCTCAATGCGAAAGTTGGTACACACAATACATATAATGAAAGAGTAATGGGGAAATGCGGCAGCGGAACAACAAACGAAAATGGGGATAAATTAATAAGTTTCTGTAGCATTAACAACCTGGTCATTGGAAGAACACTTTTACCACATAAAGAAATTCACAAATTAACATGGGAATCACCAAATGGTCGGGACAGAAACCAGATAGACCACATCATGATTAACGGCAGATGGAGACATGCATTACAAGATGTGAAGGTGTCACAGAGAGTTTTATGATCATTAAATTTTCTATATTATTCTTTCTTTCTTCCACCCGTATCCTCTATTTTATTATCACTATCTATCATTTTCCTGTATTTTTCGCATTCGTTCGTTTGCGAGAAATATTTTCTTTCCCATTTTCACTTTGCCGGTTTCGTTTTCTCATTTAGGAACGCAGTAGATTACCTAACGCGTCAGTCCCTTGCACGAGATAATTTTAGGTGGGATTTCAGTCCATCAGACATGATGAGCAGACAAATTGTCTACTTTTGCACCTGTCACGCGAGTTTCCTTGGCTGAGTTGCTCGGGGAAGGTGTGAATCGCGCCAGACAGGCTCGCTCAGAGCAGACATTTTTCTGGAGATTTCCATCTGACAAATAGTTTTACGGCTAAGTTGCTCGGTGTAGTGTGGTAACTGCCACCCGAGGGGACGTACCGTCTACATTTTCACCGGACACAGCGTTTCTTCAGGCTAGTCGCTCGGAGTGAAGTGTGATATGACACTCATGCATCGTGCTGGAATGAGAAAAAAGTCTGGTTTTTTCCATGACACTCACGCACTCGCTCAGAAGGGTTATTTTCTTGACGTAGGTGTCAAAGACGCACTGCTGGCAGTTACGGCATGTGTCTAAGGTACGTAGCTGTTAATGAGAAGGGGAGATTATTTCGTTTTGCGAAATAAGTTGGGACCCATTTGTCCTGGTTTAAGATATTAACCGGAGTTTGAAACTAGACTTTCATTCATTCTCCTAATTCGCAGTAGACAGGTTGTTCGTGAATAGAATAAGCTGTATAGCGAAGCTCCTAGTTTGTTCGGAAATTTGCCGAGCTTTTAGACTTCTAATAAATATATCAGCGTATAATTCTAAAGTGTACGATTACCTGTAGTTCTGTGTTGAGGTAAATATATTATATTAAGTATCTAATATTTTGTGAAGTGTTTAAAGTGATAATCGCTTATTTCATATTTCACTAGTTAGATTTGGTGCAGAGTGCTTAATTTATATAGTCTGTATTATTTTATAGTGACGAGTTACAGTGGAAAACAGAAATTATAATTTCTAGCTTAAACTCAGTCGGTTATTAAGGAATTTAATTTTACTGCTAAATAATCAGACGAGAATAATTTTTCTAAACTAACTTATAAATGCTAGGTGCCTCATGAGTGTTGACGGAATATGTAGGTATTTCTAATTCATGATGATTGATTTTTATATAACTTATTTCACGGGAAAGTTTAAATGATAAGTCAAGCTGTACGCTTGCAGTTTAAAAATGTAGTTATAACGAGTACCTAGTATGTATAATTATTTTATATGTGTTTTTCTTTTATTCAGTGAATACTGGGGTTAACCCTAACTTTGCCAGCGTTAAGTACTGATGAGTGATATCTGTGAAGAACTAAAACATTTTCCTTGAAAGCCTTGGTGCATAATCTGTACAAGTACCCTATAGGTTAAATGAAGTAACAGGCCTATCGCGCCATATTTAATTCTTCCTGAGAAACAACTCAAGTACATTTTTAGCCTATGTGGCAAGTAACATATTTACGTCAGTAACATTCCGACGGAGTTTTGACTAGTGGTGTGGTGACCAAAGATAGTCCTTTCCTGAAAGTAGACACCGATCTGACATTCCTCATTTCTAGAAACCTAAGCTATTGACACTGTGCTCGTTGTTAATGTTCGTGCCTGGACAATTTTAATGTGACCTAAACAGACATCCGAAAAATAAGAACGCCCAAGGAATCGTTCCCTGAAGCAGAGAATTAAACCCGTCTTTTTGGAACTGGGGATTTCTTGGTCAAAGACTGCCATTGACGATTCTGTATGTGAATGTCCTAAAAATTATGTTTCCAGATGCTGTTAACAAAACTGTAAGTATGCAAGAGTGCACGTGGCCACGGCTGAGTAAATAGAGTGAATGCAGGTCTGAGTGTTTCTTTATTGTTGTAATTTGGCACTCATTCTGCTGTCTTAACTTTCTTTATGCAAGTATTGCTAACCATATTTCCCTTAAAATAGAGCAGAGATATCAAGTCTGTCCATACCGTAAAAGGGGGAAATATTAGACCAAATCATATGTATCTGTGACTCTTTGGGCTATCACTTTCTTCTAACAGGACTGTGGGCATACCTTGAGGGATAAGATCATACTGTGGGTCTATCGTTTGTGTAGCATTTGTATTGACTTTATGACTATTTGTATATGCTTTTGATGAAATTTTATATGTTGTGAGAGAAGTTTGTTATGATAATTAAACTACACAATAATTATTCCAGCGTGTCGGTCAGTTTCGTTCCAAAATATCTATATAATCACTGTTATAGTTTTCCCACGTCTATGTGTTTAACTGTCGTCACTTGAATGTGCGTGCACGTGAGTGGATAGAGATATATTAATATATATATGTGTTTAGACTGACTCCTCTACATCTGTCGTAGAAGATAGGCAGAGAGAGAGAGAAGATTTCTCGATCTCAGAGACAGCCTCTATCATATTCTACCATCTCGCTCGTGGAAATCTATTGCTATTATTATCTCTCACTGTGACTATCACTTATTCAAATCTATTCAGAAGGGACCAACCCAAGTCTTAATTCTCCTATCAAAAATCTACGACAGAAGGTAAGAAGAGGTGCAGATGTGGGAAGTGATCACCATTTAGTAGTAGCAAAACTGAAAGTGAAACTAAGAAGGGCTGGACCAACTGTAACTACACAGAAAAGGTTTGACATCAGCAAATTGAAGGACCCCCTTACCAGAAAAGCTTTTGCGGCTGACATAAAGAAACCATATCAATTTGCCAAAAGTCAGGAAAAGACATTGACTGATGATATAGACCAGAAATTCAACACCACTTCAACAATATATAAGGAAAGCAGCAAATCATGTTTGGGATTCCAGGAAAGGAAGGAGCAAGACTGGATAACACCAGAAACATTAAACACCATAACGCTGAGAAAGGAAATGAAAAGAAAGAAAACAGAAGCGAAGTCCCCCAGGTTAAAGCAACTATATAGCGAACAGTACAGTCAGCTGGACAAGGAAGTTAAACGCCAAACCCGAGCCAACAAAAGGAATTTCCTAGACGATCTTGCAAGACAGGCAGAAGAGGCAGCACTGAGAAATGATCAAAGCACAGTATACAAAATAACTAAATTCATCAGCGGAAAACGAGGTGCAAACAATATTACATTAGTAAGAGATAAGCAAGGAAATCTCATCACGACAGCAGAGGGACAGGAAACAAGATGGGCAGAGCACTTCAGAGAAACTCTGAACAAGGAACCACCAGAGACACTATTGAATGTTCCTGAGGCTGAAAACGATCTAGATGTAAATACAGACATTCCACGAAAAGAAGAAATCATCACAGCAATCAAAGGGTTAAAGAACGGAAAAGCTCCTGGCCATGATAACTTAAATGCAGAGCTATTTAAGACAGACCCTGAGCTAGCAGCAGAACTATTAAAACCACTATTTGCACAAGTCTGGAAAACGGGGACAACACCATCAGAGTGGAACAAAGGAATAATTGTCAAATTGCCGAAGAAGGGAGATCATGCAGACTGCAATAATGGAGAGGAATCACCCTTCTCTCAGTTCCCAGCAAAATATTAGGCAGGATAATTATTCAGAGAATTTCAAAAGCAGTAGACCACAAACTGAGGAAAGAACAAGCAGGATTTAGAAAGAACAGAAGATGTGTAGATCATATATTCACTCTCAGGAACATTATAGAGCAGTGCTCAGAATGGCAAAGACAGCTGTACATTAATTTCGTTGATTTTGAAAAGGCCTTTGACAGCATACATAGGGACAGTTTATGGAAAATACTGAGGGCTTATGGAATTCCAAGCTGCATACCTCTATGCCAACTTCACGTGTAGTGTTGGGCAGAGCAACCTAACCTTTGAGGTGAAGACAGGAGTACGACAGGGATGCCCCTTATCAACCACTCTATTTTTAACAGTCATGGATCTGGAATATGCAGATGACATTGCACTACTAGCACATCCACATTAACACATATATATAGAGAGACATAAAATTAAGTGGTTTGGCCATCTTAAAGAGAATGGAGCCCACTAAATTACGACTGCACGCCTCCAACAGCAGAAGATCTGGGTTCAGGTCACGTGAAAGACCAAGAGGCAGATGGGTAGTGTCGTAGATTTTGATAGGTATTTATGATCGATTTTGGTCACATCTGAATAGAACTAGAACAGGTGGTAACTCAGTGAGAGATTCTTCTTCTTTGATCCTTAGCCGCCGACCGTCAAAGCAGTCAGTGGCCATCACGCCTAGTGGCGTCTTGTAGGGCAACAACAAATTAATTCCACTTTGCTCGATCGGTGGCCATCCTTCGTACAGTGCCCCAACTCTGGTTCATTCTTTGCATCTCAGCCTCCACAGTCCTCCGCCAGGTTGTTTTTGGTCGGCCTCTCTTTCGTTTTCCTTCAGGGGTCCATAGCATAGCTGTTCTTGTGATGGCATCGGGGTCTCTTCTGAGGACATGACCAACCCAGCTCCAGCGTCTGCCAGCTATGATGATGTACATGTCCTCTTGTGTGCTCCGAGTAAGCAGATCTTGGTTGGTGATGGTATTCGGCCAAAAGATTCGGTGAATTTTTCTTAGGCATGTTGTGTGAAAAGAGGACAATTTCGATATTTCCTTCTCTGTAACTCTCCAGCATTCCGCACCATAGAGAAGCACAGACAGCACACAGCTCTGATATAATCTTAATTTTGTGCTTGTGCTGTATTTAGAGGACTTCCAGATGTTGTTTAGGCTAAAAAAAGGCATAGAGGCTTTTTATGATTGACACTATGCAGCTTGGAATTCCATAAGCCCTCAGTATTTTCCATAAACTGTCCCTATGTATGCTGTCAAAAGCCTTTTCAAAATCAACGAAATTAATGTACAGCTGTCTTTGCCATTCTGAGCACTGCTCTATAATGTTCCTGAGAGTGAATATATGATCTACACATCTTCTGTTCTTTCTAAATCCTGCTTGTTCTTTCCTCAGTTTGTGGTCTACTGCTTTTGAAATTCTCTGTATAATTATCCTGCCTAGTATTTTGCTGGGAACTGAGAGAAGAATGATTCCTCTCCAATTATTGCAGTCTGCAAGATCTCCCTTCTTCGGCAATTTGACAATTATTCCTTTGTTCCACTCTGACACCACCCCGTCACCAACTATAAAAGCCCTACACTCGAGCAGTGACGAGAATATCTCACATTCGTTTTGGTTACCACTTGAATTACAAAACGACCTTCAAGGTGAAAGTCCCCAGAACGAATCCGGACCATTATCTAACGGCAGGGAAAGCAGAGTAACACAAGTTCGCACGTCCTACGGCGACATGTCTCGGTACATTTCAAACCGGACAAAACTGGAAACATCCATGTCTTCTGCAAGTTGATCCTTGTTGTTATCTTATCTTTATTTGAAGAAGGCGTGACCTGATGCACCGGGTTACGAGCGCTCGTGTGTGTGTACTGTGGCCTGCAGCCTGTCGTTACACTGAAGAGCATTAAATACTGGAGATTAAAATATGCAATGAAAAGCTTAACTTAGAAATTCAAATATGCTTGTTTGAGAAACATTCAGGGGATGTGATAGATTTAATCAAGAAGAGAAGAAATGGGGCATGATATCTGGCTATCACTTGTCACTACACAGCCTTTTATAAATTTTGTTCTATGTGCCAGTTTGCCTTTTCGTGCTGAACAAAAATTTTAGCCAAATTGTGTGTGTTTTCTCATCGTCACCAGCAACATCATACTAACTTACTTAATTGTTTCTCTTCTACCTTGAGGTGTAGAGGGTCGTCAGAGAGAGCGCCACGCTATTTTATCAGTTATCTTCTGTTTGGCCTGGTTCCAGTCCAGTCCACGGTCCATCAGAGTTTGTCTGATGTTGTCCTCTCCAGTGAGCCATGGGTCGTCCTGGAAGTCTGGATCTTTGGCACTTGCTTTCCCATATTTATCATAGTAACGGGTCTGTGTTTCTGTTGTCTAGTCTTTTACTTCTTTATTTCTTACGCGTGCCTGAAATATACCTTTGTGTATTATTGATTTATTTACTGTTTACAGGCCTCGGGTTCCCCCTCATCGTTCATGGCTTTAGGTACTTCTCGTTATAAATTTCTATTTTCCGTCAGTTCTGACTACGATATCTTGTTTGGACCTCAGATTCCTCTACCAATCTTCTTCTGCTTCTCTCTGGCCTCCTAACACTTTCTTTCCCCCGTGGGGTTCATTCTCGTTTACTGGTTGGTTGTTTCCTGGTGGTGTGTCCTGTAATATGTTCTCTATTTGACCTAAAGCTGTATTTAAAGTTGTCTGGGCCGCGTCCACGGCTCCGTGCTTGTTACTCCGCCTGGACATTCAATACCAAGGACATGACCCAGGAATTTGTTGGTGAATGGCTGATGTTGGGGACGAGACAGTCGTAGTGCCATGCCACGTTTAGCGGTTATGTTGGGACGAGACAGTCGTAGTGCCATGCCACGTTTAGCGGTTATGTTGTGACGAGACAGTCGTAGTGCCATGCCACGTTTAGCGGTTATGTTATCCCCGAGGGGTCTGCGAGGAAATAAAGAATAGGACTACTGTATGTTGTGAGATGCGACTACTATGACGTTGAGCATGGAACTTGCAACATCATCATCATGTAAAACACATCACTACAGGAACCATAGCTGCAAGAACACATAGATGACTTGGTGCACTCTTCTTGACAGGGAGCCAGCTACAGTTGTGCCCCCATGCTCCATTACGGAAAGAAAGAAAATAATGATGCGATGTTTTCTGAACCACAGTGTGATAGGACACATGTTCTGAGACAGAGCTGTAGTGGTCCATGTTTGTCTCAGAAATTGTTAATGTTATTATTATTATTGTGCTATCTCCAGTTTTACAGTAACTCCCTTTATTTTTTACATATATTGTCTTTTCCATGCATGACACTGCCGCGCTGTCAGTGGGATACTTCAGTACATGTCGTAAGTGGCGACTGAACGAGGTCGTGCTTGAGACTGGACATCCCAGGATGTAAATCAAACTGCTACAGAACCCTTCTCTACAATAAGTTTCAGGTACTGACATATTCCTAACCTTGACCTTATCTTCGGTCAATATATAGGTCAATACATTATCATTATGTCGGGTACGTCGCGTATTGCGCGAGGTTTCCTTATGCGAACTCTGTAATACGCGCTTTAAAAAAAAAAAAAGGGGGGGGGTGTAAGTAGACACCCCCCCCGCCCCTTTCCCCCGAAATAAAAAAATAAAAAACTGACCTGGATGCAACAGAGAGATGGTATACCGGGTGTTTCATACAGCGCGCCAATGAGGCCGTACAAATGTAATTTTCGCGTAATCCAGATTACAATTTTTTTTTTAAATTCCTCTAAACAAGACTTCAGCTGTTGCTATGGTGACAGTCTTATTTTAGCCACACATTCTTTGTTTAAACTCTGGGGGTCTTCCCGTCTTCTGTTTGTCTTGTCCATGTCATTAAAATGTTTGGTTGGTTTGGTTTGAAGGGTCATCTTCATTGCACACGGACAACTCCATCAGTGCTCCGATCTCCTCCATCTAGAATCACACAAGGAGGATCTCAGCACAGTGAACGAACTCCGTAGCACCGGCGAGGATCCCAAATGTGTATACAGGAATCACACATTCTATAAATATCTTTGTGGTGGGTATTTTCCTAATTTTGTAAATTTTGCCAGGGCAACTGCCGAGGGATTTTCAACGTGCGCAACTTGCACCCGGGACCTCCTATTTTTTCGCCCTTATCGGAGAAGGCTAGGCATCCGATCTCACTACACATGAGAGTCTGGGGGGCGGGGCGCCAGAAGAGAAAGTATGACATCATTGACATTAGGACGCACTGGTACTGAAACAAATTCTATCAATTATATTCCCTGTACTGGGAACCGAACCCGGTAGAATTAGAGGCGGACACCATACCTGTTAGACACTACGATGTCCTTGATGTACCACTAATGTACCAGTTAAAATGACCCACTATAGTATATGCCCTGTGTAGATTCCGGGGGTCTCTAAGGATACAAAGAAATAATAGGATTACCACTGCTCCCTCAACTATTGGGCGGAGTTTGAGCATGGGGCGGGAAACCTTATTATGTAACACAAATTGCTTCAGAAAGTACTGTTGCAAGGGTGATCAATGCTTTGGTACTGGCTTCCTGCACAGGGTATATTTGCCGCAGTGACTCCATGAAGAATGAAAAGGGAAATATGATATACTATTACCACACATACACAAGTAATAATAATATACTTTATGTTGCTTTCCGTGCCGTGTTCTGACCGTCATACCTGGGTAAGATGAGACGCAACGGTTACCCCTCCTCTCAGCGTTGATTCTGACATTATCTCCCTTGACTGTATTCTGTATAGTCCACTCTGGCAATTGTTAGAACTGCAGTAGTTTTACTAACCTCTAGTTTATATACTGCTTATGCCATGAAACATCGCCATTACATATTGTGGAAACCTTTATAACCGATATTCTGATGCGCAAAACTAGACTTGGTCCAGGTTATTCAGTTGTGTGCACCGAAATGCACTGGGAGTAAATGTATACTTGGTTGTGAGGATATGACGTAGGCTGAGTATAGTGAGCTTAATGCAAGATGGACATATGTGACGGAACTGTAATGTTTATAGAAGATGTCTGGACAGCCAGCCTACTGCAGTGTTTCCCAATCTGGGGTACACGCACACCCAAGGGAGTACGAGAAGCCTGTCAAGGGGATATGTAGAATATCTGTGTAGTATGCTATTGAAATATTCCAAATGTTGTGGTGTTAGTGAAATAACGGGTCTGGGTTCAAATTCCAAGTAAGAAACAAACTGGAGGCTGAACACAATATGCGGGTATGTTTTTTTTAAAAACTGTACCAAGAATAAAACTACTTGTTAACAAGAAACAGAATCAAAGTTCTCAGATTTGCTTGTGTTCTGATCAATATTTTAACATCTTTATCATAATTAAAGCCCAATGGGCTGATCACCCGTTGGCTTGTCACACCGATTATGGAAACAACGGCAGATGGATCTATTTGTTGTTGCCCTAAAGACGCCGCTAGGCGTGATGGGAAACTACAACAGAGAAAATCAATCTGCTGTTGCCCTTAAGACGCCACAAGGCGTGATGGCCTCTGACTGCTTGGTCGGTCTTTGGCTAAGGACGGAAGAAGAAGAAGAAGAATCATAATTAAAACGTTATGTACCGAATAAAATTTTCTTTGTGAAACATTAGTTAATATGTTTGTATATTTTCTTATGTGCATGGTAAACTCTATAATTTATTTCCTGACGTACAGATTATAGAATACGGGGTACTGTAAGGGTTACTAACAGCCAAACAGGCACGCCAACCAAAAAAGGCTGAGAGCTCCTGACCTAAGTGATATGAAAGCAATCTATTATTTATAATGTTCTGTTGACTTGAATGAGAACTTGAAGCTTGTGTGACACTCAATTGTGGTCTGTGCCTTGCACGCCATTACGAAGTGTCTGGTGATATAAATACAGAGACTGAATTTTTGTCACGAGATGTCCTAATAATGATCTAAACAGTGTCATAATGGATGAAAATGTCATAAATTATAATACGGACCGTCCAAGTGCACTCTAGTTTATGACCTTGATAGTTGCTACAATTGTCTGAATTTTACTGCTCGTCACTTGTTGAAACTTATTGATTGTTACTACACCCCTAGACCTGGCTATGGTAACACCTAGAGGTCTCGTTTACATATATTATACTACGGCTTGGCGTATATGTCGTGTAACATGTGTCATTCCCCTTTGGCTCATCCTTTTAACCTCGATACCTCGTCTCTTCCACCCTGAGGTTATACGACAAAGCTTCAGCCAGATCAGGACATCTCAGCATATCTGCTGTTGTCACTAATGTACTCATCTTGTTTTGTTAGTCATCCTTTAAAGACATCTTATTTTGAATAAGTGGTCATCTTTCTTGTTCTCTGGTTACTGTGCAGGTCTGGTATTAATAGCCATACCACTACAGCCACTCCAAAGCCATAAAATAACCCACAACTCAATGTTTTTGTCTGTTTTAATCTTCTCCTCTGTAATCATGTTATAAATGTTCATTCCATCAAACAAATAATCAATAGTAAATATAAGGTAATGATTGTTCATCTCAAGTAAACAAGGACACACAAAACATGTGGCAAATAATATCTTCTCTTCATAATTCAATATGACACTAGTACGTCAAGTCATGCACACAAATTTAGTTCAGTATTTCATGGGAAAACAAAACTGGGCATTTTATCACAGCAATAACAGACGTCAGTTGTAGCTACATACACGGGAAACTATAACAGAAATGATAGACGTCAGTTGAAACTATTGAAACGGGGAAATTATAACAGACGTCAGTTGTAGCTATAGAAACGGGAAAACTACAACAGACTTCAGTTGTAGCTACATACACGGGTAAACTAACTTGTAATGATGATATCTTGTCCAGGAAGTCTGGCACATAACAGCCTGGCATATACTTTACTGGCGTTTATTTGACTCATGACATCTCAAGTGGCTAAATGAATGGCTGAGTACATAGGCTATGAGAGCAAGCAGAATAACCTACAATTAGAAAAACTGAGTCAAGTATTAAACAAGTGTCAGATAAAAGACAAAGTGGACAATCTGACATAGGTGGACCTTGTTTATGGAGTTCAAGGTTGACCTGTCGTGAACAGGCATCCAAAACAATAAATAATCTTCTATTTAGCACTAGTGTATCACCTCACATCTAGCGTGTCACCTCCTAGTTACTCACTTTCAGATTCTACATCATGTCAATCAAACAAAAAGCCTGCCTATATTATATAGTTTGAGGATATGTCCATGCACAGAATAAGCCATACACATTAACAACCCAGCTCGAACTTGACAACATTATATATCTGCAATACAAGAAACCTGCTATAGAAATATATTACTGTGTTTGAGTTAG
The DNA here is from genome assembly GCA_024509875.1 of Oreohelix idahoensis. Taxonomy (NCBI): domain Eukaryota; kingdom Metazoa; phylum Mollusca; class Gastropoda; order Stylommatophora; family Oreohelicidae; genus Oreohelix; species Oreohelix idahoensis. The sequence goes on from JAMPIV010022185.1 coordinate 28,292, forward strand.
GTCATTAATATATTTATTAATTTTTTATTTTTAACCCAAAAAAAATATGCTCACATTAAAACTTGAAGTGTAGGTTATGAACAAAATGTGTGAATATATAAACATCAAACATATTGTGTAAATATGGGGGGAGGGGGGGGGGGGGGGGGGGGGAGAAGAGAGAGAGAGAGAAATATGACAAAATGTTATTTGTGCACATTCCAGAAATTAAAAAAACAAAAACAAAAACAACCACAATGGTCAATGAGATGAGCAGCTGATAAACTTAAAGTATGACTGAAGTATCTAGCCTCCTAGAAAGTGGATATAATAGAGAGAAATAGCAGGAATGGATCTATCAAAGAATCATCTTGTCACATGGTAAATAAAATATATGACTCTTGAGGCAGTCCCGTTCTACACATATGACACAATTATTGAGGTTGACAAGTTCTACATTTATGACCACAGAAGCTGACAAGTTCTACATAAATGACACACAACTATTGAGGCTGACACACTCTACATACACATGATTGCTGAGGCTGTTTTACAAGTACTAATAATATAAACCTAAGTGCCACCACATCAATAAACTGTGCAGGTTTGGAGAAGTGTTGCCAATGAAGAGAAAAGACTGAGAAAGTTTAGCTTCAAATCAATCACCATCAAAAAAGTTACAACAAACAGATGACAGACAGGAGAGTTTTGATGTTTGCATGAGAGAAAACTGACAGACACAAATTATAGCCCAACAGGTTTTGAACTGGGCATTTAACTCACAAAACAACACAAGATTACTACTGATACTAACAAACAACCCAACATTACTGTTGAGACTAACATATCCTCATCTGCTCACACTACAACCTCCATTACCGAGGAACTACGGTAGTATCAAAGGTCATACAGGTCACAACACTGAGTTGTCTACTAATTTCTGGAAGATTTGAGAGGAATGAGCAGGAAAAAAACAAAAACTGATGAAATATTCAAGAGATACTTCAGAAATGTCACACCACAAACAGCAAGAGAAAAGAGGCTAAGAAACGATGCCAAGTGTTAGCAGCATAGAAAACATGATAATCCCAACACAGATAAAGTGCTGAGTGTATCAAAGACCTGATTAAATGTATGCCCTTAGCAAGACACAGGCTATGGGTAATTCACAATGGATGCAACACAACACCAACCTAGATAATATCATACTGTTACTAACACCGATATAAGCAGTGATATCAAACACATGAACTGTACAGTTCTTGTATATTCCCATGAAGATAACATGAACGCATAGTAAGTGTTGCATGTTAGAGACATTATGTGACAGCCTGGTCAGACATCTAAACCCACATGCTCAGTACAGACAGGCAGTCAAAGAAACACCAGGATTGAAATAAAAATTCTTCATCGAACAGTTTATCCCAAGAACACTACACAGGATCCATTGTTGACCCTACATACCAGACTTCTGGATAATTTTAAATGTTGGACTCTTGAGGTCAGAGAAGACAAGAAAGAATCACTGCTTCCTCATCACAGCTGAAGATGCAAGTCTGTGCATGGGGCTAGCTACCTCATCATATAAAACAAACTGTTTTAGAAACTAACCAGCAAGAGCACATGCAGTGCCAACTAGAATGGTGGCCCCATTTCCTAAAGAATAATGCCATGAGAAGATGAGGTCTAGAGAAACAAAGGAATAATCCTGCATGACAAGACACCGATAGTATTTGTAACACTGGACAGACAAGATGGCTGGTAAAACAGTACATGAGGTACAAGAATGCTAAAAAAAAACACCCGCGAAGGGAACTGAGTGCTGGTACTTAGACAAATGATGATAGTAATATGTCAAGGAAGTGGAAAATATTGATTACTCTCACCTCAAAATGCACAACATTAAAAAAAAAAAAAAACTACCTGAAATTAAACCAGAAAAAATGTAGCAATAACGAATGAATCCATTTATAGATGTGACGTGGTGACGCAGACCAAATGATAAGGTATGAGGAAGTCTTGTGAAACAGAAACAGCGAACAGGATGTGACAGATAACAAAGACAGACAGCTCACACAAAAAAGTTGAAGCATTACAACCCTAATAACTAATTGGAGCTTCTCAAAGAAGCACATGAAGAAACAGACAATCATCGGTCTGGCAATATACTCAACACATGAACAAGATCTACAGCTGTTGGTATATAATCTTCCTGCTAATATCATACAGCTGTTCGTACACAATCTTCCTGCATCATATCCTATAATCAAGTCTGTGGCTTGTTTAATGGCTGCGTAATCTTGTAAATATGGCAACTATCCTTCTAGGATTAAAGTTAGATCACTAGTCTGTATGTGAAAACACATTATACACTAGTGAATATGTGAAAACACATCAGAGACTAGCCAATATTCAGCATCCCATCCACTGACACACACACAAAGGAGATCACAAAGACAATACATGCTGACAATGTGCTACAATCTTGAACTACCAGATACCTCTATGCTACGAGATGTCATGGGTTAACCAGACTACCACATGTACTCTCTGACCGCATCCTTACAAGTTAAGCTACATCACAGCATATTTTTTTAAAATGTATCAGACATTTGGGATCACAATAACAAAACAAACAAGAGAATGCCCTGGTATTCTGTGGTCAGGACACCTCCCAGGTACTTACACAACAGAAGACAGGGCATTTACAATATATCACAACAGCATTTTAATTTTGAAAATAAATGACAGGGCATCAGTCAAATTTTGTACATAAAATATATGACATTATGAAATTATATACATATATATATATACAAACATATATATGAGATGCTGTCATCTAGTTGTTAGTATATGTCCGAGTCATCAGTCCAGTTTTGCAGACATGACTGATAATAAACCAACTTTCACAGACACAATCAGTCAAAATGTACATCAGTCCTGTTTTGTAGACATGACTGATCATAAGCCAACTTTTAGACACACACAATCAGTCAAAATGTACATCAGTCCTGTTTTGTAGACATGACTGATCATAAGCCAACTTTCATGGACACAGTCAACTTGTGCAGACCTGACCAGCCCACATCTGTCTTAACTCTGAGAAACATAAGACAGGTCATCATTCTAGTGTTATACCAACAAGAATAAATATCATCTGACAAACATGACACGAACAGTCAGCTGATGAGTCACCAGAACATACAAGGGGATTGACATAAGTCTTGGGTCTGACCATGAAGAAGTCACAGGAGGAAGATGAAACTTGGCACATTTAAAGTTCATCATATTTGCACTGAATGTGTGAAGTATGCGTTTGTTTCTTCAATGGGTTTTCCCGCTACGGTGCACGGCGCAATGTACCCTATTGACCGGATCTGCTGCTCCAAAGATTTGACAAAACAATGGAAAAGAAGGAGGCCAGAGCTGTGATAAAATTTCTGATGTTTCAGGGAAAAACACCTACAGAAATACACAGGGAGATGGAACCAGTGTTTCGTGATTCTTGTCCTTCATATACTTCGGTAAAGAACTGGTGTCAACAGTTTAAGTGCGGCCGCTCAAATGTTGCTGATCTGCCAAGATCTGGTAGACCAGCCTCAGAGTGCAACGATGAAAATGCAACAAGAGTGAAGAAAATCAATGACCAGCATCTCAAAATGACAATTGTGGAGATAGCTAGTAAAGTAAAACTAAATGAAAGAACAGTTTATAGAATTTTACACAACAGACTGAACATGAGAAAAGTGTGTGCACGCTGGGTTCCGCTACTGTTGACACGTGAACAGAAGCAAACGAGGGTAAATTGCTGTCAACAGTTGCTCAAAAAGTGTCAGTCAAAAAATTTTTTGGAGACCATGGTGACAGTAGATGAGACTTAGGTACACCATTATGACCCCGAATCCAAAATTGCCAGCATGCAATGGAAAACCCTGGGCTCCCCAACACCTGTCAAGCCGAGAGCGCAGAAATCTGCAGGAAAAGTGATGCTGACTGTTTTTTGGGACAGCAGAGGTGTCCTTTTGAAAGATTATCTGCCTCGTGGCAACACAGTTAATGGACAGTACTATGCAGATCTTCTCACCAAACTAAGAAAGGTTGTGACCAGGAAACGAGGGATAACGCGCACTCAAAATCTTCCTTTGCTTCAAGACAACGCGCCCTCTCACAAAGCACGGCTTGTGCAGCTAGCAGCCAACGATTTGAATATTGAAATTCTTCCACACCCACCATATTCTCCAGATTTGGCTCCAACAGACTTTTTTCTATTCCCAAATCTTAAAAAACAGCTAAAAGGAAATCATTTTGACAGCGATGAAGGTTATACTGGCATGTGATGACTGGTTTAGTTTGAAAAATAGAGTGTTCTACTCTCAAGGTCTTTTCAAGGTCAAGCAGAGATGGCAGAAGTGTGTCAATTCAGACGGTGGCTATATTGAAAAGGAATAAACACTATACAAAATTTCAGCTCTCTGTGACATGTCCTTCATGGTCAGGCCCAAGACTTATGTCAATCCCCTTGTATTTCAATAATACTGCTGACTGAACAATTATAAACAAATGAACAACAATGCAATGGGACTACAGTGCAGGGTAGCAGGTTTTAAATGATGAGTCAGGCCTCACACCTGCCACCAAATGTGCTAGTAATGTTCATTAACAAACACGATGTTTGCCAGGAGGAACAGTCAAGCAGAAGTCTGATCTGGCCAGTTTGTCTGTCACAGTGGTAGGTCCTGTTATTAACTTGCCACCATTGCCATTGATTGAACACACTGCTGTTAAACTAATATTAAGTATTCTGCATTTAAAATTAAACATTCTTAAACAGAACTAACAAGTCAGATGTAGTTAACTTTGTACATTCTACAAGTCACACCAAACTGTCCATCTGCATTTAAAATTAAACATTCTTAAACAGAACTAACAAGTCAGATGTAGTTAACTTTGTACATTCTACAAGTCACACCAAACTGTCCATCTGCATTTAAAATTAAACATTCTTAAACAGAACTAACAAGTCAGATGTAGTTAACTTTGTACATTCTACAAGTCACACCAAACTGTCCATCTGCATTTAAAATTAAACATTCTTAAACAGAACTAACAAGTCAGATGTAGTTAACTTTGTACATTCTACAAGTCACACCAAACTGTCCATCTGCATTTAAAATTAAACATTCTTAACACATTAACTACCGAATTGAAAAACACACTGTGGCCGAATTAAATTTTTTCCCCATTTTCATCCTGTAGGTGTTTGCACAAAGTAAGCTGTAGTTTTCGTAATTGTTTACAGATTTTTATGAATTACATGTCCTTTTAAAGATAAATGAATGTACTATTACAATAAACACTGGTTGTAACTCTAATAAAGGTTGTTGCTATTTAACGGCCCTCCTATGGCCGAGGACTTGCAATATTTTCACAATTATAACTGCTTGCGCCCCATCTCTATCAAAATCACAATTTCAATCAATGCGCACACCGTTTTCACTCTTGTCCTCATCGCTAGATCTATCAGTCAATTGTTGAAACACGTTTCTATCCTATTCAGCCGTTAGACGAGATGTACACGCATTTTTTTGTAGTCCTATCACTAGTTGCCGCGGTAAACAGTTTTACAAAACGCTGAAAAATATGAACATAATATCATTTTTCCAGTGTTCTACAACAACCATGCTTTGGGAATTTGTTTTCCGGTGGCAACTTAAAATCTCGAACCAGATCAGAGAGTGTTTCAGTACATTTTTCATTCGTTTTATTACTAAAATTAGATTGGCGCTCTGAGCGGCTTGCGGTCCAAATATGATTATTTTGTGAGCCGCTGACAGCGGCTTGCGGTAGTTAATGTGTTAAACAGAACTAACAGGTCAGATGTAGTTAACTTTGTACATTCTACAAGTCACACCAAACTGTCCAGTATGTTTATCCTCATGACTAAAGCCCAGCCAACAGTTATTATCAAGACCATGGACCCTCCTATGTAGACCTCTATAATGCAATACCATCTGATGAGTGCCAGAAACAAACCTGAAATAGCATCTGTTTCATTACAACACATCAGGTGTAATGTCTACAGCTAGCCAGGTGACATACAGAAAATTCTATCAGAAGAAACACAAGAATGGATATTCTATGATCACAATCGCATCCAGGTGTCAAGACAGACACATACATCTGAGTATGTCAACTGTCAAGTTTTTTGCATTGTTCCCTTCTGTCTGTCAACTACGCTGATATATTTATCTTGCAACCAGTCAACTAGGGTGATATATGTATCTTGCATGTAGTCAACTAGGGTGATATATGTATCTTGCATTAAGTCCACTAGGCTGCTATATTATTATTTTGCTATCAGCCAACTAGGCTGACATATTTATCCTGCAGTCAGTCAACTGGTTTGGTATATAACAATTTATCTTGCAGTCAGTGCATTTGGCATATAACAATATATCTTTCAGATCAGTCAACCACACTGGTACACAGTAATTTATATTTTTACATGTCAATTTATTGTGTGATGATAAGTCAGCTCAACTACTGAACTGAAATTTATCTTGCGATCAGTCAGCTCAACTAGTGAACAGCAATTTTATCTTGAAATTTTTCTTTTTTAAATAGGGAGTTTGATTGCTGACTCACATCACAAAACTCAACAATTGTCCACAATCTGACATCAATCACCTGTTAGAATATTATAAATCACTGCCATGTTTGTACGACAGTGTCTCGACCTCCTCCATCTGTCAGACTCATGCCTCCACTGAATGAGTGAGTGGTCAGCTAGGCATGAAATGTTCTGTGAGTGAGTTCAAGATGACCAGGGTAGGATCTGTTTTTACATGAGCTGACATATCAAGTAGCAGGAACTCTGTCAACTCAATACAAGCTAACATGAAAGTGATAGCTAAAAACAATGTCAAGGTCCTGAACAGAATGGTTCTCATGTTGTTGATGGTGGCTGCCCAACCTGGGACATTGTTTGCTGCTGCTGTTGTTGTGGGGGTTGTATCTGGGGAGCAGTCAGTTGCTGTGGGATTGGAGCAACAGCCACAGAGGCTGTCTGAGATTGAGGCTGATTTGGAAATGCTGACTGAGGAGGCTGTGCTAGCTTTGGCTGTAGAAGCTTGTTGAGTGTCTCTGGTTTGGCCTCTGATCTTAGAACTGTGTTCTCATACTCCAGTTGCCCAATCCTTTCCATCATCTCCCCAATCTGTTGTTTGAGGATCTCCACCTCCTCACGGACTGCGTACATCAGGTGACGCTTCACCAAGTCCTGCAGAAGATAACAGAAGGTAGATCATTCAATAAGAGATATCCTGACAGGTAAGGTTCCTTAGGCTATCTTTAAAAAAAAAAAAATTTCAAATCTGATTTATTACACATTTGGGAGGTGCCGCCTCCCCAACACCACCATTTAGATGACATCTAGGGAGTGTCTGTACTTATCCCTGCATGACATTTGGGAAGTGGCTGTACTTATTCCATCTCCTAAAGGACATTTGTGGAGTGGATGTATTTATCCCATCTCCTAAAGGACATTTGGGGAGTGGATGTATTTATCCCATCTCCTAAAGGACATTTGGGGAGTGGATGTATTTATCCCATCTCCTAAAGGACATTTGGGGAGTGGATGTATTTATTCCATCTCCTAAAGGACATTTGGGGAGTGGATGTATTTATTCCATCTCCTAAAGGACATTTGGGAAGTGGCTGTATTTATCCCATCTCCTAAAGGACATTTGGGGAGTGGATGTATTTATTCCATCTCCTAAAGGACATTTGGGAAGAGGCTGTATTTATCCCATCTCTTAAAGGACATTTGGGGGGTGTCTGTACTTATCCCATCATCTGGGAAGTCTAGAAAATGTCTTCCCACTAAACATGTGAGAAATGTCTACACAATCTAAAGCATGATATCACACAGGAATGTAGTCTTTGGGGACTGGCAGAAGATAGATTGTTCATTGCATTCAACAAATTATGTACATACTCCCTGTCACAAAAAAGTACACGTTTTGAAAAATGTATATATAAAATCACATTTAAATAAATCTATCAGAAAATGTTACATGGACAGAAAGAAAGAAGAGCTAAAGAATTCAGTCAGAACATAAACCACACAACCTTCTTTGCTGGTACTCGCACAGAAGTCAAAGTGAACAAGAAATATTTTGATACCAAAAAAAAAAAAAAAAAAAAATAGCCATAGACTGGTAAAATATTCAGTCAGGAGTAGGGTGTTGAGAAAGATTTTTGTAAAGATGTACAACATTTGTGATCCTCCGTGAAATGACCGGACAAGATTTGTGAACCATAGTTAAATGACCGGACAAGATTTATGAAGCACAGTTAAATGACCACACAAGATTTATGAACCCCAATGAAATGACCGGACAACACTTGTGAACCACAGTTAAATGACCAGACAAGATTTATGAACCCCAATGAAATGACCGGACAACACTTGTGAACCACAGTTAAATGACCGGACAAGATTTATGAACCACAGTTAAATGACCAGACAATATTTATGAACCCCAATGAAATGACCGGACAACACTTGTGAACCACAGTTAAATGACCAGACAAGATTTATGAACCACAGTTAAATGACCAGACAAGATTTATGAACCCCAATGAAATGACCGGACAACACTTGTGAACCAGTTAAATGACCAGACAAGATTTATGAACCCCAATGAAATGACCGGACAACATTTGTGAACCACCGTTAAATGACCAGGCAAGATTTATGAACCCCAATGAAACGACCGGACATTTGTGAACCCCAATTAAATGACCGGACAACATTTGTGAACCCCAATTAAATGACCGGACAACATTTGTGAACCCCAATTAAATGACCGGACAACATTTGTGAACCCAAGTCAAATGACCATGTCGTTTACCCGCTATGTCGTTTACCCGCTTCAACTCACCAACTTTTTGAGAAACGTTTTGTCGTCGTCCGTAGTTGGAGTTGTCGCAGGGCTGGACATAATCAGGAGTTTCAAGGGAAGCTTGGACATGAATGACCGACAATATATAACGGTGACTATCTCATATAACACCACCAAACTGACTGGACAAGAGTTGCTAGATTAGTCGTGACTATCCGGACACATCAGCATTAAACAATTTGCAAACTTCTAGCTAGCAATGTTCTCGTATCACTGTCCCTTTAAGTTACTTTTCTGTACAGCCTCGACTGTGATTGTGCCTACGTTTATTTTTTAGTGTTTTCTAATGACCTCAGCTGTGTCTATTGTTACTGGTCTCAGCTGGCTCTGTATGTTGCTAGTTATAACTAAATCACCATCTAGCCTACTCATACACAGAGTACTAAGTGCTAGGAAGGACAAGCGAGGGCTGGTCTTTTGAAAATAACGCTCCCGGCTGAAGATCAAACACGCCACGCCTGGTTGCACTCAAATCCTAGCATGCGAGTAAGTGAGGTCAGGTGCCCCTACAAGTGCATGTGTAAAACTACCAGCCTTTGAGGCTGAGCTAAATATAAATTGGCCCGCTCAGTGTCCACGGAATCAATCTGGCAAATGCACTCCTCGACTTGCTATGGAGCACTACCAACAACCCTACACCTGAAGCAGGTACTAAATTGTCTTTTATGTTTGACTGTAATTCTGCCAAGCTGAAAGGTCCATGTCAATGTTAACATGCTCATAATGATGTGAAATTTTATTGCGGCTAGACCCCGCTAGTCAGCCATTCGCAAAAGTAGGCCTATAGTAATCAAATGAACATTAGTCCAAAGACCAATCACTGCAAAGCTTGTGTTGATGACACGAGAGTAAAACCCCAGAAAACACAACTTGCCGTATCTAACAAAGATCCAGATAAACACATGGAAGCCAGGTCACTATAGCCCACGAAACTGACGGCGCAACGTAAATATCGAATATATAGGCACCGTTATAAGAAACTGTTACTAGTTTTGACACGGCACGCCTTATTTAACCCACAAATAAGGGGCATCGGTTAAATTAGAGCAGGCTCATAAAGATTTGTAGAAAATCCGTCTATCAAGATATATAAACACAAAATCTTCTAGCTTTCAGAATATCAAAACGGACCGGTCACAACCAGACAGATCCGACCTCCAGAATGGAGGCCTAACTAGCGAGGGGGGAGAGAGACCAGATCTGGGGTTCGAAAAGGGATCGATATTACGGCGTGACTCACAGCGGAAGGGAGGAAATTCCTGCCACACGAGGTAGAAAACATCCACAAATCAGGAGTGGGGAGGGAAAACACAAGTAGAAACAAACAAAGTCGGTCATTTCTGCGCGTGAGAGCGCTGCCCTAGTTCTGACAGCGTCGCACGATCTCTGTGCAGCGCGCGCTAATTGATCTGTGAGCAGTTTGTTAAGGCCTCGTAAGTTGGTTCAAACGCCGAGGCTGAGTTACGAGGTTTTAAGTTACGCCTAAAGGACTGTGGTTACACTCCTACATCAGCCCATGTTACGTCATCACAAACTTCCGCCTCTGGGCCTAGCCAAGGTAAACATTAGGCCTAAATTTGAACTTGGTGTTGCATCATCCGCCTCAAGTAAACCCCCGCTACAAAGTTCCCCCGCCCTTCAACCTCGTCCGTTTGGGTCGTTTAGTAGAACATAAATATTATAATAGCAGGGGAAAAAAAAGGTAAACATGATGGGAAGTAAACAGGCAATTTCTGACTGCAAAAAATATTATGTCCCCTTCCTAGTAAATAAATAAATAATAAAAATGAAATTAGATATGGACAAATACAAAACATAACATGAACTAGTCGTCACAGATATCGACAAAATGGGGACAATAAGATGCTGCACCTAAACACACATCTAATACAACTGATTGTAAACAAGAATCTTAATAATAACTCCGCCCTCAAGATGTCAGTGAATCCGGTCAAGATAAAGTGAACACGCTTAGTCAGCCTGGTACGAGGTTTGACATCTACACAATTCAAATGATTAAAAACAAACAAACAGATGTAAACAGGCGGGAATATCTCTGTCACAAGAGCATTATGGGGATATAATTTAAGTTCAGAAATGTCTGACTCTCCAGGTATGGCAGCATTCTCTCAGACCCACATTGCTTCGTCTTATAATCTGTAGAGGAGCCGCTACCACATCAGACTGCACTGCGAAATATCTGGAAATCATGTCTGACAAAAATAAGAATCTTGAAGTCATAAATATCAGGTTAGTCCTAGTCCTGTTGTGTGGCTGAGAGATATGGAGAACAACAAAGATGCTAGACTTTCATTAATGGGTTGCTTGTGTAGCTTATAAGGACTGAGACAGTATGACGGCAGATCCAGATCCAGTAATTCCAGCCATTGTCATATCAAGTTATGTACTACACAACTTTAATCCTCAACCCTTACAACACGACACCAACTCTATTACTAGAAGATTAAACTGACACACACACACACACACACACACACACACACACACACACACACACACACACACACACACACACACACACACACACACACACACACACACACACACACACACACACACACACACACACACACACACACACACACACACACACACACACACACACACACACACACACACACACACACACACACACACACACACACACACACACACACACACACACACACACACACACACACACACACACACACACACACACACACACACACACACACACACACACACACACACACACACACACACACACACACACACACACACACACACACACACACACACACACACTACACATTTAAACACTTAAGATCTCGTACGATAACATATTCAAATGTTGAGGCGTGATATAAATATTTCATACATGCCTGAGCGTTAATTGTTGGAGACAGAATTGGGTCATCTGCAGGCCTGTTGATGTCATATAGACCTCAGAAAACTAAACACTGGTCAATTGTATTGCACCATATATATGTAGGCCCCATGTAGGCCCGGGGGTCTCTGAAGAGACCAAGAAAGAATAGTCCTACTGTACACTCAGGCATGTCGTACCAGGCAACTAATATGAGCTTGTGTATGGGAGCTGGCAACCTCACCATATAAAACAAATTGCCACAGATACGACCACTACAAGATAACGTGAATACTTGACTTGGTGCAGGGCTTCTTACAAGATAACGTGAATACTTGACTTGGTGCAAGGCTTCTTACAAGATAACGTGAATACTTCACTTGGTGCAAGGCTTCTTACAAGATAACGTGAATACTTGACTTGGTGCAAGGCTTCTTACAAGATAACGTGAATACTTGACTTGGTGCAAGGCTTCTTACAAGATAACGTGAATACTTGACTTGGTGCAAGGCTTCTTACAAGATAACGTGAATACTTGACTTGGTGCAGACTTCTTACAAGATAACGTGAATACTTGACTTGGTGCAAGGCTTCTTACAAGATAACGTGAATACTTGACTTGGTGCAGACTTCTTACAAGATAACGTGAATACTTGACTTGGTGCAAGGCTTCTTACAAGATAACGTGAATACTTGACTTGGTGCAGGCTTCTTACAAGATAACCAACTACAGTGGTGGCTCCATCAGCAGCACACAGGAAAATGATGATTATCATGTAAGTATGTGTATATATATATATATGTATGTGTGTGTGTGTAGTTTACCGCCATTACTGCCACGTCATCATGTACATGTATTTGTTTCCTGCTATTTTCTGTTTTAACTGCCGTTTATTTTTATTTCTATACTTCATTTTATTTGATTATCTTTGTTTTATGACCAGGTAGTTTGATGTATCTCTTGTTTATGTTTGTTCGTTTTACCTTGTCCACGCTGAAGATATTATTTCACCGAAACATTCCTCTAATGTTTTACCTTGTCCACGCTGAAGATATTATTTCACCGAAACATTCCTCTCATGTTTTACCTTGTCCACGCTGAAGATATTATTTCACCGAAACATTCCTCTAATGTTTTACCTTGTCCACGCTGAAGATATTATTTCACCGAAACATTCCTCTCATGTTTTACCTTGTCCACGCTGAAGATATTATTTCACCGAAACATTCCTCTCATGTTTTACCTTGTCCACGCTGAAGATATTATTTCACCGAAACATTCCTCTCATGTTTTACCTTGTCCACGCTGAAGATATTATTTCACCGAAACATTCCTCTCATGTTTTACCTTGTCCACGCTGAAGATATTATTTCACCGAAACATTCCTCTCATGTTTTACCTTGTCCACGCTGAAGATATTATTTCACCGAAACATTCCTCTCATGTTTTACCTTGTCCACGCTGAAGATATTATTTCACCGAAACATTCCTCTCATGTTTTACCTTGTCCACGCTGAAGATATTATTTCACCGAAACATTCCTCTCATGTTTTACCTTGTCCACGCTGAAGATATTATTTCACCGAAACATTCCTCTCATGTTTTACCTTGTCCACGCTGAAGATATTATTTCACCGAAACATTCCTCTCATGTTTTACCTTGTCCACGCTGAAGATATTATTTCACCGAAACATTCCTCTCATGTTTTACCTTGTCCACGCTGAAGATATTATTTCACCGAAACATTCCTCTCATGTTTTACCTTGTCCACGCTGAAGATATTATTTCACCGAAACATTCCTCTCATGTTTTACCTTGTCCACGCTGAAGATATTATTTCACCGAAACATTCCTCTCATGTTTTACCTTGTCCACGCTGAAGATATTATTTCACCGAAACATTCCTCTCATGTTTTACCTTGTCCACGCTGAAGATATTATTTCACCGAAACATTCCTCTCATGTTTTACCTTGTCCACGCTGAAGATATTATTTCACCGAAACATTCCTCTCATGTTTTACCTTGTCCACGCTGAAGATATTATTTCACCGAAACATTCCTCTCATGTTTTACCTTGTCCACGCTGAAGATATTATTTCACCGAAACATTCCTCTCATGTTTTACCTTGTCCACGCTGAAGATATTATTTCACCGAAACATTCCTCTCATGTTTTACCTTGTCCACGCTGAAGATATTATTTCACCGAAACATTCCTCTCATGTTTTACCTTGTCCACGCTGAAGATATTATTTCACCGAAACATTCCTCTCATGTTTTACCTTGTCCACGCTGAAGATATTATTTCACCGAAACATTCCTCTCATGTTTTACCTTGTCCACGCTGAAGATATTATTTCACCGAAACATTCCTCTCATGTTTTACCTTGCAGCGATGTCAAATATATAATGCTGTCCTTCGCCTTCATAAATGCTACTAATAAAGTTATCCATCTTCTTCGACCATCATGACGTAACCAGATATGCCTCTCTCCAAAAACTGGGTAACTGTCTCGACCTTCTCTCATCGCCACACAAAGTTTCTCCTTGGTGGGGCTTGGTGCAGACTGACTCATCACAGTCCGGTAAAACGTGACGTTACTGCATGCTCGGTACCATGTCATCTTTTGACATGATCCAAAATACACACATAAATAACGGGACGACAGAGACCGATGGACTGTTCATTATCAATGCATGATATAGTCGGCGACAAAATAATATACAGTACTAGGAAGAAGAAACTGTAGACAGACATGGTTGACTACGCCAGCCAGCCGCCAAGGAACATACCAAGACAAAGCACTAGCATGATCAGAAAAAAACAAAGTCCTTTCCTGAATGGAACAATTTCCGGTAGTGGCAGCCCCGTTCCTTATATTGCTGCACCACACTGGACACACCTAAAGGACGGGCCGACCTGTATGACTATGTTTAGTATGACCTGAAAGGTAGACAAAGATCATGACACACCAGGTGACACATCAGTCTCATAGTTTTCTCTGTCACGAATCGTCAACCTGTTTCCTTGTAAGCCGATAGTTGCGTTTCGTCCTGACGTCAAAGCTCATATGACCTTATTTATTTGACACTTGACCTTTGTTACTCTCACTTACTGTCAAAGATCATCCACTGTCTCCTTCCATTCACAAAAATATCTTGTATGTTTTTCCGGGCTTCCATTAATCAATGAATATGCCCACTCTAGGACAAACGACAACCACAGCGGTTAGTTCACGTGTAGTGGATGTTTCTGCAGCACTTCGTTGTAATGATGAGGTAGCCAGTCTTACGCACAAGCCTCCTTAGGCGGCCCTTAAAACATGCTTGGTACATGCCGTGGTCAAGCGACTTGCTCGATAACATCCCCCCCCCCCCCCCCCCCCCCCAGCGACTATCTGTTGTACTAATCTTCACAATCCGTGTTTTTGTACCTGATGTCTTGTGTGACTGCGTGGGGAGGTAGGGAACAACTGGCAAGCTAAGAAAGATAGAACAATGTAACCAGGTACAAGTTTGATGTTTTAGTTACCGTCGGCCTATTTCCATCGTACAATGATCTAATTCTTAACTATTCTAGCACGCCAAATAAAAACAGCTCAATAATCTTCTGAGATATTAATAGAAAACACAAACATCAGTGACACCTCAACACTCAGAAAACAGAAAGAGAGCGAACAGAAAAAAGGTCATATTCGCAATATCTCTGTACAAGGCTCAAGTAGTATCGTATTGTAGACAAAAATTTTAATCAGCATTCAATAGCTAACCAAACACCTGCACCCCTTCAAAGGCAGCCGCTGAATACCCGAATAGAGAATTCCTTGTGAACTAATGAATAAAACCTGCCTCAAGTATTTCATATTACAACACATTCTGGAGGTTCTCTAAACAAAGACAGGATTCGCTGAACAAGTTTGGCTAGGGCGGACTGAAAAAACTGTGATTCTCTGACAAGTGACAAAAACGACATTTAACGAGACAGAAAATAATTAGCAAGCTAGTGTAATATTACAAAGGCACGTTTGTTTTGTTGATTGTTAGCAATTAAAAAAAATGTAATTCCCAACCTCTGACAGCACTTATCGTATTAACATCATGGCAATATATAATACATGGAATGAACTGGAACAAATGACAAATACTTTACATATTTTTCTTATAGGTTCCATTTGCGTCAGACTAAGAATGAGAACAACAAACCAGTATAACACATTGTGATAGAAAACATACTATGATAAGGTTGTTGGAGACAGCGAACATCCCACAGAAAACGCAATCACTGTAATCAGAAAACAGTCTCCATGTTGCATGAAATCATGTGACGGCTTAAAAATGCTCGCGTAAACTGGTATTTACAACTAGAAAGAAAAAATACAGTGGACGAACTCGGCACGCTAATGTCAGATTTAAAAGAAAAGTATCAAACTCAGCAAGCTGATGTCAGAGAAGAAAGTATCACATTCAGTAAGCTAATGTCAGGTAAGAAAGTATCATACTCAGCACGCTAATGTCAGATAAGAAAGTATCACATTCAGCAAGCTAAACTGAACATAAACCGACAGAAACAGCATAAACATGTACTGTGACAAGAACAAGTTTCTTGGTTTGATACTGTTGGGACATGGAGACATATCAGTATGGAAGGGCGATGTAGAGATCAGTAAGAAGTGGGCAGAAGAGGAAGGAAATAATTATAATAATGATACGTATGGCGATGATGAACTAACCTCAACATCAAGTACTAACCTCGAGCCGACGAAAGAAAAAAAAAAAAAGAAAACACAATGAGAAAGCTATATTCCTGGTCACGTAAACAAGCCAAATAAAACCACAGTGTAGCTCAACTCGGCACAGATCCAAAGTCTGAAAGGCAGAAATTTGGACAAACTCAAGGCTGGAATTATGCCAGAACATAAATCGTCGGGAAAGACAGGATACAAGTCCAAATAATGCCATAATAAACTGCGGACAGACGATAACTTGACCAGGAGTACTGGGATCTCCAGTGTGCCTGCCAAGATGGTAAAATGTGGACCAAGCCACAGACGGTGTGAAAATACGAGATTTCTGCAAACCAAAGTGGGGTATTTCTTCTGCACGTTAATTAATGTCCAATGTATCTCAACTTTTCGTAGTTTTATTTGCACGATGTAGAGGACAATAATAACTGGCATGGCTGAGGACAAATGCACGCGCACGTACACACATACACAGAAAAAAAGGGGGGGGGGGATACAGAAAGTATGTGCTCCGGGAAATAAATAAGTACTTAGATAATCGTACAGACATGATAGCCACAGGCAATCCAGCGATCTTTACATCACGCTTTCTGTTTAGCAGTTGTGGGTTAAAGCAAAACCTGGCTCACGACATCGTAAGACGGATAAAGATAAGATATTACAGAATACCAAGTAATGAAAAGCAAAACACAAGCATGAAATCAATAATACAGTTGAAACAAAGGGTGAAAAAAAAGGGGGGGGGGTGTAAAACAAAACACAGGCATATACACGAACTGACGAATGCACGTACCAGACCACCTGACATGATGTCATACAAGAGTCAATGATCCGTGAGTACATGTGATTGCAACAGACACGAACCAATACCAAACAACAACAGGTCAATAATTTAACTTATAGCCTTCCTTGTCACAACTCAAGGTTACAATTACTTCTATAGGCCTAAAAAGCAAGTATCTATATTGATTACTGTGATAAAGAGATCAATAATCTCTCTTCTCTCCCCCCCCCCTCCCCCCCCCCACCCCCCTTTCCAACTGCCTCCAGCTCACACACCAACAAAAAATGACGTCATCGCGTCCTACCCTGCCAGTTTATCGACCTGCCCGTCCCCGCTACTTTCTTTGTGCCTATTTCTGTTTTCTTTCATTACGATCAGTTCTCCCTAGTCTCAGGACGCTACCAAACTAGACCCACCCAGTTTGGAAATTCCACACATTTTATGGCCTCTCAAGTATCGAATATAACCACTATGAACTGCCAGGGGATGGATTTAGGATCCACAACCCCACCCTTACTTCCAATTCTAATAACAAACTTTGTGGATGTGGATTTTTCAAGTCAGAAAAATAAGCAAACATTAAATATGTATTTAACAAGGGAAAAAATGTGCATTAAAAAAAAAATTAAAATAAGCCATTCATGTGTTTCGGAAAATATTGTACGACATTCGGATTGACAAAAGAATTTGAAGTTACAGTTTTCAGACTGAAAACAGGAAACGGACGTGCTTTGAGAGAACGAATGCATCGAACTATTTTTGGATTTTGTTTCTGGTTTTTTTTTTTTTTATTGTAATACAAAAATGGGCTGAGGAACAAAGTGGGCGTGGTCAAAATTTGACAGGGACAAAGAGAACGCTGGGACAGGCGTGAACCAGAACCGTGTTACGGATGGCGCGAGATTTCTTCGTGCATGCCACTTCCGGCGGACACTTCAACGCGTACGTGGATGAGCCAGACAAGATGCAGTATTGCGTCAGCAGTATTTCCGGATAAAGGACAACTTACGAATGATGGAAATTAAAGAAGATGCACCAGCACAACAAAGACAGAATCAATCAAATTAAACCAACAACAAAAAGACTACGATAGCTGTACAGTTAACAGCCAGAAATAACTCGCTACCATGTTCTATTTTGACATGCAGTCAGGAAACCAGATCTATGACACCATTTGTATCCCCAGGTTTATTGCCAGCAGGTTTATTGCCAGTCTAGTGGGAGCCGCGCTAGCGTAGTGGTTACCACACCGCGCTAGCGTAGTGGTTACCACACCGCTCTGGCGACCGGGTGATCCAGGATCAAACCCGGCCAACAGCATTTGATGATTTTTCGTCGACCGGGATTTGGATTTGATTTAACTCGAGACCTGGCGAGGACATTTGAAGAGTATCGTCGACCAGGGACTGGCGGTTTCTGAGCCGACCCAGCTCTAATGGGTACCTCCGAAATCGGCGAGTATCTGCCTGATTGGCGAGGTACAAGGAAAAAAAAGGGATACTCACGTAAAATCAATGTCAGGTTAGACATTAATAATAACCTGAGATTTCGCCTAGAGTATTAGCGGGCGTACGAAAAAAAAAAAATTTGCCAATCTAGTCGTGTTTGTCATCAGTGTTGATAAGTAAGTAATACGGAATGATAAGGACTAAGTGTCTATCCGCTAGCAGTATGAAGGCCCAAAAAAAAAGAGCTGCTATTACGACACTCACTGGAGAGATTCCGTTTATGAACTGCCGTATCACCCTTTCTTTAAAGGGTTAATCCGTAAAAAAAGAAAAGAAAAAAAAAGAAATATCTGTACCAACGATTTATACAAACAATATTATAACGTTGAGCACGTGGCTGTTGACGACAGTTAGATACTTGAGTTGTTGAGTCACATACATCAATACAAGTGCAGGACTACTTGTTTACCGTCACGCACTGACAAGGAAACATAAACGTGCAGGTCTTTAACTCACTGACAATGTGATTCGTCTTATTCTTTGTCTTCTTATTCCTTTCTTTTTATTTCTAGGTCACTTCATGGATTGGAAAGATTAGTAGATGACACTGTTCCCGCCACACGGGACTTCTGGTGGGCCGCGTTGTTGTCACCATGACCATGTGGCCGTGCTATTATGTCGTCTATATTGTAAACCGCTGCAGTCTTCATTCTGTTTCCTTCCACGCTAACCTCCCTTGTTGTGAGTGATGCAGTCTTCATCCTGTTTCCTTCCACGCTAACCTCCCTTGTTGTGAGTGATGCAGTCTTCATCCTGTTTCCTTCCACGCTAACCTCCCTTGTTGTGAGTGATGCAGTCTTCATCCTGTTTCTTTCCACGCTAACCTCCCTTGTTGTGAGTGATGCAGTCTTCATTCTGTTTCCTTCCACGCTAACCTCCCTTGTTGTGAGTGATGCAGTCTTCATCCTGTTTCCTTCCACGCTAACCTCCCTTGTTGTGAGTGATGTAGTCTTCATCCTGTTTCCTTCCACGCTAACCTCCCTTGTTGTGAGTGATGCAGTCTTCATCCTGTTTCTTTCCACGCTAACCTCCCTTGTTGTGAGTGATGCAGTCTTCATTCTGTTTCCTTCCACGCTAACCTCCCTTGTTGTGAGTGATGCAGTCTTCATCCTGTTTCCTTCCACGCTAACCTCCCTTGTTGTGAGTGATGCAGTCTTCATCCTGTTTCCTTCCACGCTAACCTCCCTTGTTGTGAGTGATGTAGTCTTCATCCTGTTTCCTTCCACGCTAACCTCCCTTGTTGTGAGTGATGCAGTCTTCATCCTGTTTCTTTCCACGCTAACCTCCCTTGTTGTGAGTGATGCAGTCTTCATTCTGTTTCCTTCCACGCTAACCTCCCTTGTTGTGAGTGATGCAGTCTTCATCCTGTTTCCTTCCACGCTAACCTCCCTTGTTGTGAGTGATGTAGTCTTCATCCTGTTTCCTTCCACGCTAACCTCCCTTGTTGTGAGTGATGTAGTCTTCATCCTGTTTCCTTCCACGCTAACCTCCCTTGTTGTGAGTGATGCAGTCTTCATCCTGTTTCTTTCCACGCTAACCTCCCTTGTTGTGAGTGATGCAGTCTTCATTCTGTTTCCTTCCACGCTAACCTCCCTTGTTGTGAGTGATGCAGTCTTCATCCTGTTTCCTTCCACGCTAACCTCCCTTGTTGTGAGTGATGCAGTCTTCATCCTGTTTCCTTCCACGCTAACCTCTTTTGTTGTGAGTGATGTAGTCTTCATCCTGTTTCCTTCCACGCTAACCTCCCTTGTTGTGAGTGATGCAGTCTTCATCCTGTTTCTTTCCACGCTAACCTCCCTTGTTGTGAGTGATGCAGTCTTCATTCTGTTTCCTTCCACGCTAACCTCCCTTGTTGTGAGTGAAAGAGTCTTCATTCTGTTTCCTTCCACGCTAACCTCCCTTGTTGTGAGTGATGCAGTCTTCATTCTGTTTCCTTCCACGCTAACCTCCCTTGTTGTGAGTGATGCAGTCTTCATTCTGTTTCCTTCCACGCTAACCTCCCTTGTTGTGAGTGATGCAGTCTTCATTCTACGCTAACCTCCCTTGTTGTGAGTGATAGACTGATATTTGTGTACTTCGTTATATCCCTTTTTTTTGGTTGTCTTGTAAGAAAACTTTATTTGTTGACCTCTTTAAAGTTTCATTACTTCTACAAAGTTTCTATTCTTTTCTATGTCAATTATATCCAGTTCTTCCTCAACGCCAGATGACAAAATCTTATTATTTGTCTACAGTAACAAGTAAACACTTTATACAGATAATTAACATAACCACACAAATAGGAGTATTACGGTAAAAACGTAACGGTAGTTCCACAGAAGATACTGCCGTGGGGGAGCGAAGTGTTAGAGATTTTGCTGTACTTTGTTTTAGCTTAATGAGGTGAGGTAACATATTAGCTGCCTTAGCGTTCCCTTACCCAATAGCAGAGAGAAGTACCACTTTACATTTGGGTAGACTAATGCTAAACGCTGCCTGGTTTCAAACTTGGTCACTTTACCCCGAGAAGCGAGGGCTCTAGCCACTCTGCCACTCAATGAAGTCTTCACATAATGTTACGTTCCTGTGTATCGTCCTCCGCACTGGAGCCGAGATCAAAATACCTACTGTATCAACATACACATTAATCGGGTAGATGAGATCTACGAGCTGGGACTCTTCTACGGTGACAATCAACATTAACCATACTACACGTACATGAAGATTCGCAAGGACCAGAAAACAGGACAATCTATTTAAGTGTGACAGATACGACCAAGAAGGCGGCACAAAGGAAGCAGGATGTACACTGTCGCCCCAACCCACGTCATGCTTCAGGGAACAATTTATATCCCCAGTACGGTAATTCCCAAAATGTGTGCATACTTTCAAAATATTAACTTGAAACAAAGATCAGTTTAGTGCAATGGATCAAAGAACGGTCCTACACGTAGATGATATCAATATACAGAAGACTTGAAATAAGTTATTATAATTAAAGAGCAATATCCCCGTATCGAGTGCTCTAGAAACTTGGACATTTCAAACACGATGACTCAGACGTCCAAATAATGCACGGCGTCAACAACTGTGAACTGGGCGTCACTATATGACGCATGGTTAGCGTCACAGGACAGAAATGTCTTAAGTTACCACCCTGTGACTGGAGCTAAAACAAGACTAGAGGAGAGAGAAACTGGCAGAACAGCTTGATCGGTACAATATTTATATGTGAGTGACAAATGAAAAACTGTTCCAGTGAAAGGTATAACGTGCAACATGTTGACAGTGTTTCTGGCACGCGCTATTCCATATGTCTTCAGGATACAAATTCTCAAGACTAAAGAAAATATCTAATTAGCAAGATACCTAATGTTACAGAAGCCGGAAAAACAAAATATATAAATGTAGGCCGTAAAACTGGTTTCCCTATCACACTATCTTTTTGTAAACATTGTGTTTACTTGTTGCCGTAAAGGGTTTATCAGAAACAGAAGATTAAAAAAAAAATAAAAATTATCTAATGCCAACAATGAAGCAATCAACATATGCTTATCTAGCAGTGATTTATGAAAATATTCACACGATTAGTATACAATTAATAATTCACCCCAGCCAACAAGCGGAGCAAACAGACATTCACCAGTAAGTAACCAACCAAACAATTACCTACTCAATAAGTAGCCAATCAACCAATCGACTTACAGAACCAACAGCCAATAGACTATCTACTCAACAACCTAAAAGGGAGGTAAAGGATCCCGTTACATGCCCATTGAGGCATATTGGGAATATGGTGTTAGGCCCATATTATTTTGACCATCGACACACTAGGAGTGATGTGGTCAGCATCACGCCGGCCGCCTTAACCTTCCCAGAGTTGCTATGGTACCCAATTCATGAGGCTGGGTCGACCTCGGGGCCGTTGGTGGTCTAAAAAATCCCACCACAACTGGGGATTGAATCGTGGACCACCGAGCTAGGAAGCCAGTGCACTAACCACTGTGCTACCGCGGCTTTCCAACAACCTATCGACTTACAAAACCAACAGCCAATCGACTATCTACTCAACAGACAGTCCATCAACCACTTACCAAACCAACAACCAATCAACTATTTACTCAACAGACAGCCAATCAAGTACATATTCATCACGACATCCATCAACCAACCAACCAGCCAAGCAGGCACATATTCACTACAACATTCATCAATCAACCAACCAGCCAATCAAGCACATATTCGCCACAACATTCGTCAATCAACCAATCAAGCACATACTCGCCACAACATTCATCAATCAACCCACAAGCCAAGCTAACGAAGTCATCAGCAGAAATACCTACCACATAGTCATTAAATGCAGACAGACCCGTGGACTGACGCCTCATCAGAATCTCGTTGTCTAGGGGGTTGGGGGAGGTGGGTGTGCGAGGACGTGTAACGGAAAGTCTGTTGTGATTGACGTCCACTGTCAGGTTGGTGGTGCGCTTGACCTCCATTGCCACAGAAGTTACCAGGTATGATGCAGACGACATAAGCAATAACCTGCAGAAGCCGGCACTCTGTTGTCAGTCAGCAGTAAAGCCGGAAACTTCCTGTACTTGGTACTGATACCAACAGATAATAGTCTGTGTGACTCTAGATGTCTATATTATTTTCAATGTGTGACTGCTAGCAAGGGTACTCCCTCCTCAGATGGAGTAATGAATCAGGTCAGAGTTCAACAGTGACACAACGAATAAAACAGCTTATAGTCTATATGAGCAGACGAGTCCAAGTGTCCACAACTTTTATTTATGCAGGGTAAGGCAGCTGCTGGATCAGATATATTTAGCACGTTAAAAACCATTCAAACAATACATAAGATGACACTAACATGTAGCTTTAAAACCCTATAGTTACAAGTTAAATCTGATAGGTTCCAGAAACATAAAATCACATTCCGTAGAGTTAACCAAAGACAGCGCGTGCACACATATATACTTACACACATCACATTTACTTATATTTCTATCATGTTGTTAGCCAAAGCCTGTCCAAGGTCTCAAGTGTCACACCTGAAGACATTTTTACATGTTCCCAGGTTTCTGCAGAAGGTGATACATTTCGAGGAACTTTTTCACAAATGCTCTCAGATTTTGTTCAGGGCCATCCATGTCCACACACTCAGTCTGACCTAATATGATCATCATTTATATCAGCCGTTTTGACTCCTGTATTATCGTTACCGAACAAACGTGTCCTTCCGGATGTTCACTGCTGCAGCAGGCTGTGAATAAAGTCCAGCTGTAAATGTATGAACTAATGCTGCTTAAGCCGTAGCAAGTTGAGAGAGAGCCCATGGTCATTTCTCAGAAAACCACAGCTGAATAAAAAAGTGCCGGGCCTCTCTCTCTCTCTCTCTCTCTCTCTCTCTCTCTCTCGTTTACAACGGTCCATAATGTCCCGCTTGTTCTGGATTCCTCTTCTCTGTGGCTTCCCGACTCATCTCCTATCAAGGTTCCAGTCAGGCTTCTGAATGGTTATTTTCCACGGAAATATGACTTACATTTCCACTGTCTCTATTTACTCCCCGGCTGTATTGGCTGTTTTCTGATCCTCCCGCCCAGATATGTGTGTGTGTGGTTTTTGTTTGTTCCACCATATCTCTCTGTATTCAAGAAGTATTTGAAAATGGTTCACATTTTATTTATCCTAGAAACGAAGAGATATCAGACCAGCCCATCACGAAGGTATTTCCAAGTCTGCGTGCACGTGCCATCCAGCTGACAGTAATACCATCGATTCTTCTTCTCGTCTGCTGGACGACATCAGATGTAGACATGACATCCAGCGCATCTCATGAAATCTCCTGTACACTCACAGATAAATGGCTGAGCTTCATGATGTCAATATCTGTCACAGACTATCTTCTTCAATGTCACCTTGGTTCAGCGACCTTGACATAACATCCAGCAAGATAAGATCATTAGTGGACTTACATAAAGCAGAAATCTCACCAAGTGCAACACGGCAGCTGGGAATCAGTAATAAGATTCCACAGTTCCTGTAATTTCTAGTTCTCAACCAGCGCTGTCCAACATGTGTGTCATCATATACAACACATACTCAATTTCAAATGAGATGCGCGCACACGCTTAGTGCTAATTATCACCGTTATTTCCCTTTGCTTGCTCATTATGCAGCACAGCCCCCACCCCTGTAGCTGGTCCACTTACAAGAAGCTTGTAATAATGCATTTATGTGCTACTGCATAGACCAACAACAATCATCCACTGGGACTTCCAACATCGCTGACTGGTCGTCTCCACAACGGCTTTTAAGTTTCAAGTGCTGGGCAAGCATTCTAACCACTAAGCCGCTGGGAGGCTCTCCTGGTGGAAGCCATGCACATTTATTCACGACATTCGTCACTGCACACAAGTAGATGACTTTCCAATGTCGACAATGATCACCTTACACAAGTAGATGTCCTTCCAATGTCGACAATGGTCACCTTACACAAGTAGATGTCCTTCCAACGTCGACAATGGTCACCTTACACAAGTAGATGTCCTTCCAATGTCGACAATGATTGTCCTCAAACGATGACCAGCTTTCCTCCCGAATGGCCCCTTATATTACCTTGGTCCATAAACTTAACAATCAAATCAAACAGTTACACAACTAATACTCAAGTCAAAGTTTCTATCTACTAAGCTCAACAAACATAAATGTCACCGACTCCGTCTGGTGCACAGATCAGGTATGACTCATATACAATGACTGACAAGCCCTAAGCCATACTCCAGTCATGTAACCAGATGCCAGGTCAGAGGAGACAATATCCATACAGCTTAGCTGGATTCAATATCTACTTAACGTGCACATTTAGTGTTTAACACATTTCATGTGACTTCAATCAGTATTTCTCCATTCCTTGTCTGTTCATTCTCTCAAGCGGCGTTGGGAGAAGCACGTTTTTGTTCTTGTGCCAGGCGTGTTGCTTCGGCCAGTGTCATGCCATGTCTCCTCTGGATTTCTTTAATGCTGTCTACCCACCTTCCTTTTAGGCGCCCCCTTGCCTTGTAGCCTGTTCTGTTAAAAACTTGTAATGGTAGCTGATTTGGCTGTGTTATGATGAGTTGTATGTACCACTTTATTAGTTGTCCAGGTATTTGGTGCACAGCGTTGTTTCCACCAACTTCCTATTCTCCGTGTGTCTCATCCTGTCCCTTTTGGTGTAGCATTTCTCAAGACATATTTTACATGCTGCCATCTTCATCTCCCATGTTTTAGATAGTGACCATATCTGACACTGACAACAAAGAGTTGGTATGAATATGCAACTGATCAGCTGTAACTTTGCACAAATAGAAATGTATGGAGGCTCCAGTAATGGAGTCAGTTGCAAAGTCACTGATTTAACCTTCTGAATCGTGTTTATAATTGTCTCCCAAATTGTAACATTTAAAAAATAATGAATATGCTTCTAGTGCTAGATTAAATACATGAGAACAATTTTGTATTTTTAACATTAATCCAAAATGTACATTATTCTATACAATGACCGCAACCATCTGTCGTTCAGTTACCACGATCTGTTAACTACAGGACAACTTACACAAAAATATAGCATTAAAATCCTAATTTGTTGTATAACACATTTTTTTTACGGCACTTAAATTAAATGAATCAACTTATAAACTGATCATGTCAAACTACAACAGTAAAAGAAAAGCAATAACTCACGAACATTTCATAATATGAGAGACAAAACTTACAGTTAACATAAGTGAACTGTCAATGGTGGGGTCGCATTTATCTGATGTATTAACTGTCACAACTTGCACATCTACTTATTCACTTGAATGTCGGCGCACGGACTATTTGAACGTGGCCCAGATCCTTAAAATATAAACTGTAGGAAACTCGGGGGAAACTAGGCCAGATATAAATATCAGCCAATAGGAAGACAGAATGGACACCATGGGTGAGGT
Organism: Oreohelix idahoensis; assembly: GCA_024509875.1. Lineage (NCBI taxonomy): Eukaryota > Metazoa > Mollusca > Gastropoda > Stylommatophora > Oreohelicidae > Oreohelix > Oreohelix idahoensis. The sequence continues at coordinate 55,106 of JAMPIV010022185.1, forward strand.
CGTTGCACCGCTCAGCTGAGACTTGGGTGGCGGCGACAATAACATTGACGACCATAGACAGGGCAGATCTGCTGGAGCTGCAGTAAACATTGGCCAGCACATTCCTATGGAATTTACAAAACTGAAATAAGACTGTTTTCTAGTACATATACATGGAGTAGCAATATGTAGGACAAAAACCGCTACGGACAAAAGCCTAAGAGTTAACGACACCCCATAACCAGGTGAACTACTTTGTACTGACACAAACAAATGAGCTGGTGAATCTTAAGAAAGCTGACAACAACAATGAAGAACCGATGACAAAGAAGGTCAAAGACAGAAGGTAAGCCAAGCAACAAATAAATGACACGTATGATAAGCTACCAGCAGAAAAATCGCGATGAAGTTAAAGATTATAAAAAAAATACATGGAAATAAAAGTATTGGGAGAATTATCAAAGATGACAGGTAATATTTTTGTCAATAAAAGTATCAACAGAAGAGGTCAGACATGATGTGAACATCAAGACACAGCACAGAAGTCGTGAATTATCAAGTCCCTTGTTATCACATGACACATCTAGACTAACGCACCTGCCTCCTTATATGTCCGATGATACAATAACTATATATGCAAGTCTATAACAAAAGACGAAGTAATATTCGCTGGGTCAGATATGGTTCATCTGACACGCTTGCGATTGTCGTTCTGGTTGACCGAACAGCTAATGTCTCAAACCAGCATTCTGTCACAAACACGAATCAACAAAGTATCCATTATGAAGCAGTCCTCCAGTATAAACACTCATAGGTCTTAAAGGGTTTAAGGAACCTGGCTAATCACAGGGTGGAGAAGAAGGGGACCTGCGAGGAAACTAAGGTAAATAAATCAGCCAGGGTGTCACAAGAGGCAGCTAAAGAAAAGGTGTTTGCAACAAACTTAACCTGTTTAAAAATGACTAATAAAATCTCACTACTAGAAGAAGTCATTCAGTAATTTGTCGCATGGTTCCCGCAAGGATCATCAAAAAAAAAAAAAAAAAAATTAAATCATGTGTCCACAGATTAGAGATCGCTCTTCTTGTCTTCAGGGTTGGCCTCCGAGTTTCAAAGACAGATTCGCTTGGCTACCTGTGGCTACATAGATTTCCCCAGCGGGGTCTGTAGAGATAGGGGTAGCGACGATAGTTCAAAGGCAAAAAAAGGTGCAGAAAAATTAAGGAACACAGTTAAGTGCTAATGCACCTCGTTAAGTGCAGTTAACGTAAAAAAAAAACAAAAAAAAAAACACCCATGTGATGAGGGCAGATAACTAAACAAGAGATCACAGATAGATTCAAGGAGCAGAAAAAGGAAAATCAAGGACATAGAAAGGAGATGGGTTAAATGTTGAAAAGGTCGATACTTGCAGGACTCAGGGGTCAAGGATCACAACCAGCTGCCAGCCCTGTTAACACACAAAAGCAGGGTGCCGATAAATTCCAGAGTCTGGATGTCCCCCATCTACGATACTCAGGATTCGATGTGCCCTACCTTATGTACACTGGTTGCGGGATATCCAAAGACCCTCTCCACGAAAACAATATTGATTATAACAATAGTGTTAATAATCTGAGTAATAATAATGAAGAAAAAAGTAATTATCTGATATTTAGTAAACAAACCTCATAACCAAGCAGAAACAAACCAAGCCCAGATGACAAAACTCGGACCATGTGAAAGTAATACTAATAAGAAAACAACGGAAACAGTATAAAAGAATACCAACAACCTATAGAATGACAACTGACAACAATAAAATGAATAAACTGCAAGCAGTCGACACAGAAAAATACAATCTGACGTAAATGGCTGACACAATAAACGCTTCAGTAAAGTGTAAACATGCCATACCTAAATAACACACACTACTGAGATAACAGCTACGATAGATAGCCCGATTATAACCAACAGTCAAGTTGAACAGGGTTGAAGATAGCTGAAGATAGAAACTACCGATGAGTGTAACTGTGGCACAGATACAATGACTGCTGAACATTTACTTAAGAGGTGCCTAACATATAAGGAACAGAGAAAGCGCATATGACCATCACCAGTACCATTCCTGGAAAAACTATACGGAGATTGCGAACAACCTCAGACTGACCACTACTGTCATAGAACATACTCAAGTCGACGTCTGAGAGTGAATGAAGAAGAAAAAGAACATGATAGAATCATTGCTAAGATGGTGGATGATGGAGGCAAATGAAGCTTATTGTTGCGCTAAACTTGTCGCAACTTATTCTGACTATATATTCTGACCATGCATTCTGACTATATTGAATTTTTTAATGCATGGGAAGTAACTCATGGAATTGTAGTCACTTTTATTTCTACAGTCGTCTAATCTTGATAGCATCGTCAGGAAGTTGTCTTATCTTGATAGCTAGGGTTGTTGATAGTTTGTGTGTGAGCGATTTTAAGTCATAACCATGTATGGAGCGTTTTCCTAGAAACAGTTGGCAACTTGCGATGTCATTTCCTTTTAAGGTTCGAATCTTTAGTCGAACATCGTAGAACATTCTTTGTTTCGTAAATTAGCTGAGTTGTATTCGATTCGGGTGTTCTGCGCATGTCTTTGTTTGTGGCAAGGTGTTGTATGATTTCCGCCCAGGGGAGTCTGAGCGAAAATGCTGGTAAGGCGAGACGTAGCGTTGTGCTAACGTCTTCGCTTATATTATTCAGGAAGGAGTCCTCATCATTGTTGTTCCTTCTTTTTTGAGATGATATATCTCTACGTTATTCCAAATGCCTGGAGGCATATGTGATCTATGTGATTTATGTGATTTAATTCCTGATGAACAGGTAACTGAATCCTTTTTTGCTGAGTAACTTTATCGCCATCTTGTGATGTTGACTTTTGCCTAGCCTGCCTCATTATAGAGTCTATGATATGACAAGTTTGCTCAGCTCACGATCCACTTATATTGTCACGCATCGATTGATGCCTGTCCTAAGGACCATTTGCTTCCTGAACTCTATTGATGGATCTAGGTTTGATACCTTTGCTGTTTAAGGAACATAGAGGACGATAATGTGACGCTCAAAAGACATGTCTGTCTTGTTGAGGTCGAATATAGGAGACTAGATTTAATCTCCTAGTTGATATCTACTAGCTCTTATGGAAAGGGGAAGTTTACTACCTGACTACATGTACAGCTGATTACGATATCCTAAAAGGCATATGATTTACATTATTTGATGCTATATGCTGTTCCTGTTGAATTGACTACGTCGATGATACAATGACTGTTGTACTATACCTGTGATGTTTCTGCATAGCGATGTCCATGCATCTTGTCATTGTGGCGTACACAATATATATTGCCAAAAAACATCACTGCTGTTAAAAGCTTTATTGACTTTCTACGTTGTATGGTCTGATGTGACGTCCATGTATGATACTGTAGCTATCTGACTATATCCTTACGTCACACACTTAAACCAGACTAAAGACACCATGTTACTCTGCCTCATCATCCCTGGTGTCTGAGGGTGATACACTACTCTGCAAGTGCCAGTATTATCATACCTTTGGAAAGCAGATGAAATATAGCACCCTCAACATTGTGTGGCAAATGTGACATCATCCACGGAACATTTATACGCAACACACATTTTGCTACGCAACACTTATCCTGTCTTTTCATTAGAAACAAAAATCCTCACTTCAACACAAGTCTACGCTACACCTGTACAGGTACATCTCCCACACTGTAACCACTCTCACTCTCATTTCTGTATAGAAGTTTAATCCACATTTAAACAGACTTTAAATGCTCCGTCCACATATATGTTTTGTCTACATACACTTTTATTCCATACACACACATATACATGTCTATTTGAAATCTACATGTACAGTGATTTACTTATTTTAGGAGTTTTGCCTCGTTGCGTGCGAGGCACTAAGTTCATCGGGTATTTTAGGGAGCATGTCAAAATATAAAAGACGTTGTGGTCTGGTAGCAAGAGCACACTTATTCCGAACCTGAAAACATTTTGACCCCACTTATGTGTAGGTTTAATCCGCACGCTTCAAGCAATTCAATTAGAGATAATTTACCAAACCACAGCTAAAAGACAGATAGTCATGCATTACTGGTTTCAACAGGCATAACATGTTTCCGGGGTACAGGTCCCGCCTGGAATATTCTCGAAATTTGTTGTTGAGGTGGGATTTCGGAAAGTGCTATTATAATCTAACTGAAGCAAGTCACCAACCCCAGTTCAGAATCCAGTATCATGTAAATTCAACCAGTGACATGAAAGCTCAAGCCTGGAATAGAATGAGTGAATGAATGTCTCCGTCCCAATTTGAATCAGCGTGAAAAGATCGGACATTACTGGTTACAGTCAGTTCTTATGATTAACTCCACGAACTAGATCTGTTAGTTCCAGTTTTGTTTGTATGTGTTTGTACCTTTAAATACTGGTTTATTTTCAGAAAACAAGCAGAGACTAGTTTGTTTACCAACACAAGGAGACTAAGTGTGGGCGACAGGAACTTCTACAATAAATTATAAACGGAAAATAGAGAGAGAGAGAGGGAGAGAGAGAGGAACTGGTGGGCAGATGGTCAGTGACACTTGATTATTCCCTTCTGACAGCAGGCAAGAAAACACAAGCCTAGAAGCTTCAAAACTATCATCACTGAAACAAGTGCCAAGATAAAATGTTGTACAGGTGTCCACGTAAACTCACCACCATTTTCCGTTGAGCTCGCTATGGAGCACGGGACCACTACAACTGCAGGAATATTGTAAGTTGCCCCTTACGACATGCTTGAAGAAGTAGTCCTGTTCTTTCACGGTCTCGCCAGAGACCCCGGGGGGGGGGGGGGGGGAAAACGGGACAAAGTAAAATAAATGCTAACAAAACATATTTTTTTATACAACCACATGTCACGTTAGCTTTTAGACCTTTTGGTTTGTTCTTCTACTTGAACGACAAGGAGCAACAAATAGACGGCATGCAAAATCCAGTCAAGCGTTCTCCTCCGTATGCAGAAACACCAAAAAAAAAAAATAAAAAAATTGTGCACTTGGTTACAATAAAAAAAAAAGAACCAACCGAAAGCCTCTTGATAGCTCAAATAATAAGTGTAACAAACATGTACCAAACTGTCAACTCTAGGTGGTCTTGGTAGTTCTCCATACGACAAGACAGACAATCCCTGCAGTAACAGATATCGATCATAAGAGTATCCCTGCCAAGTTCCACAAATCACAATGATTTCCCTGCCCAAGTTTCACAAATCACAATGATATCCCTGCCCAAGTTCAGCAAATCACAATGATATCCCTGCCCAAGTTCCACAAATCACAATGATATCCCTGCCCAAGTTCCACAAATCACAATGATATCCCTGCCCAAGTTTCACAAATCACAATGATATCCCTGCCCAAGTTCCACAAATCACAATGATATCCCTGCCCAAGTTTCACAAATCACAATGATATCCCTGCCCAAGTTCCACAAATCACAATGATATCCCTGCCCAAGTTTCACAAATCACAATGATATCCTTGCCCAAGTTCCACAAATCACAATGATATCCCTGCCCAAGTTTCACAAATCACAATGATATCCTTGCCCAAGTTTCACAAATCACAATGATATCCCTGCCAAGTTCCACAAATCACAATGATATCCCTGCCCAAGTTTCACAAATCACAATGATATCCTTGCCCAAGTTTCAAAAATCACAATGATATCCCTGCCAAGTTCCACAAATCACAATGATATCCCTGCCCAAGTTTCACAAATCATAATGATATCCCTGCAAAAGTTCCACAAATCACAATGATATCCCTGCCCAAGTTCCACAAATCACAATGATATCCCTGCCAAAGTTTCACAAATCATAATCAGATGTTGTCGTGAAACGAGTGTAACCCACTACTTTGTTAATCACTATGTCGAGATACAGATTTGCTTCAACCAATCAACGAGCAACGTTCACCAGTCTCTGAGACAGAATAAATTAACGGCCATCTTGTTCACGCAAGATGGCGGATGAAAACTGAATAAAATTGGGCTGTACAGCGCTTGAGACTAAACCGGAGGAAACCAATCATTTTGCTCCGCCAGGAACCAACCAAACGCTTTCCTTAAGCATTTACCTACCTATATAATCGGGCGGATTTTATGCATAATCACACATCACCGACACGACGCCAGAGATACCGACCGACTGAAGAGGAGAAGCTGTCACCTTGATTTATAGCTTACCTGAGGGCATTGACCTGCACCTGCTTTGCTAAGTCGAGTCAAAATCTGGCCGGTTTGAATCTTAGAGGGTAAATATATTTACGATAACCTTTAGGAAAATAGGCTTTCAGCAGGTCTATAATGTTGGTATTTGTTGTGTGTCATTTATACTACCTATCAGGTTACTGATTGTATCTTGGGGAAATTAAGTATAATGATTGTATTTCCTATTATGATTGAATAGACAAAGACTAATAGGACTCATACCTCAATCTATTGTCTCCTATAACTCAATCTATTGTCTCGCATGACTTCAGTCTATTATCTCTGATAAGACCAACTGCCATATAACCAAAACAGTCCTTGTTAGGACTCAACCTATTGTCTCCTATACTTCAATCTGTTATCTCAGACCAACTGCCATATAACCAAAACAGTCCTTGTTAGGACTCAACCTATTGTCTCCTATACTTCAATCTGTTATCTCAGACCAACTGCAATATAACCAAAACAGTCCTTGTTAGGACTCAATCTATTATCTCCTATAACTTCAGTCTATTATCTCAGATAAAAACAACTGAAATATAACCAAAACAGTCCTTGTTAGGACTCAATCTCTTGTCTCATCTAACTCCAATCTATTGTCTCCTATAACTCCCACCTGATATATCACCAAACAGTCCTCGTCTCACATACTCCTATCATAAGAACATAACGTTATTGTTAGGATATATTATAGCACTTGTCAGAGAGGGCCTGGTATATTATAGGGGGAAGGACATTGTTGTATCACACCTAGGTGTACATATTATTGGATATATTCATGTATTGAACTTATATTATGGGATGTATTCATGTATTTGTAGTGGGATTGATGGTATTGTATGATGATGATGGTACTACGTGTAAATTGTATGAGGCCAGCTGTGAAGGCTCCTGAGATAAAATGTAATTGAGAATTGTCAGAAGGCCTTTCTTGCTACCACTACGACCTCACACTTAATTTTTTTTTTATTGAATGTAGCTACGTGAAGTGTCTAGGGTAATGATGTGTACTGTGGTGTGATAGTTATAAATATACCCATAGATATTTAACAAGACTAATAAGATTAACAAGTGTTACAATACACTGAACTAACTCACGTGTGTAAAGTTTTTGATATAATTATATTACATTTATTTGTTCTGGATCAAGTTTTATTTTGACCAGAACTTGTTTTAAAAGAAGGATTTAAAATTTATAAAAATTATGCATGGAATGTTACATAATAAATGCAAAAGTGTACATATTTAAGTACTAGAATAGTTAGTTTTATTAAAATGTTCTGGTAGTCAGCTACTAGGGAGGATATTTATTGTCTGTGCTGTTGGGGTGGTCTCATCACACCTGTCTATATTGACTACATAGTGTCCAGAAAATGGTGGGAATTTTTATGGGGTATCTGCAACTTAATGGGGTTGGTGAATATCCAGCAGACCAGAGGCTCACTCATCTGGTATTTGTAGCTCTGGTGCTGAAATCAGTCGGTCCCACCTCTCCGTGCTGGCGGGCAATAATGGTGGTCTCTGTCACAAGGACTGCACAGATACACTTGTGTAAATCACCACCCGAATAGATACTGCTTCGTTGACGACAGAAACTCGCAGCTCTGCAATCAAAGTATGGGCCATGTGTCAAAATCTATTCTCTACCCACGTCTGGACACCACACTGACACAACAACCACATTATACAGACAGGTCAGATCTCTCTGACCAAACAGCACAGTTACCATGGTGGGTTTACATCCGATAGATCCTCCCAGACTATAGATTCTGAAAAATAATTATTAGTTTTCTACCCTAAAAGAGGATAGGTAATATGTTTCCTTATTCTCAACTCTTGATCGGTCTTGCATAATCCTTGCTGGTGTTTAGGTACATTGTTAGTCCCTAGACCCTGACTTGGGCGGGGGGTCTAGAGCAAAATCCCTACTTGTTTGTAAGGCTAGATTATGATATGGCAGTATCAAATCACTCGAACATGAAACAATATTCAAAATATATAAAGAAATAATTTCAATCTTACCAGATTATGAATAATTAACACAGAAGTGCTAGCAAAACTCAGCTGAGCTGCTGGCTATAGGATGGCGTCCCTAAATTTAACTCACTGTCTTTCATATGGGAAAACACCACACTTTAAAATCTGTGTCTAACACTGAACAATTATTGAAGAATGACCCCAAATGCGCTCTGAGCGCTAATAATATGATTGTCTGTGGCCAATCACTGCCGAGGTTTATTTTTAATTTCAAATTTCCTCACTAAAGTCATTTCAGTCAAGCTTCAGTCACGTATGGATGGTTATCTGTTAGTCTGTCCGTCTCTACTTGTGTTTCTACAAAATTGTGCTCGATTTTTGACCCAACCGTTCTCTCCCCTTCAAATTTTTGTTGTAAAAAGTTATATTTAGACACAGCTACCACCAATGTCCCTTCACTTCTATGCTAAGTAAATTTGAACACCTGCGTCCAAAAGTCGTGTTTTTGTGTGCAAATAACGATATGTTAGATTCAATTCAGTCTGTGGCTGATGTAAACTACACTGTCTTTTGTCATTATTTTCAATATTATCTATCCGTCTGTAAAATTAAGACCATATTCGTTCACTGCTCAGAATAGGCCATCTGGCCAGCTAATTTTTATATTCCTAACATTAATATTAAGAAAAATTTACTTTTTAATTTTTGTAATTTTTTTCAGACATCTGCGTTCTTCCGCTCAAATTCAAATCAAGCGCTTGGTATCGCAAAACGTCCAATTCCGTACCTCGTGTCAATTTGGGGAACGTGGATTTTTACTTTCATCCATTTCCCCCCCCAATTGCGTCTCTTTAGCCTTTCCAGTCATATTTTTTTTCTTTTTGATCCTCCGTTCCCCTCCGGTCTAGCAAGTCAAATTTATGGAGGGTGATGACCCGCGGTCTAGGCGATCATGTACATCAGCAGCCTACGCATTATGTTTTTATCCTTAAATGTTATCCTTGGAGGAATTTTACCGTTGTATCTCTGTCAATTTCACTACACATCTCCCCACCTGAAAACATGCCTATGGCAAGTTCCAAAACCAGCGATACACATAGGTAAAATTACTCCTCACGTCTGCCATTACTCTAATTTTGATCACAGGGGTGCCGACTGAGGAAATCTGCACCGACATTCAATTTGCCTGGGATATATTGGATACTAAACTGATAAGGTTGAAGCAATAAAGACCACCTCAGCAATCTTGCGTTTTCATGCTTAGCCTGAGACAAGAACACGAGAGGCTGATGATCCGTCTCCACCACAAATGTCCTACCATACAGATAGATTTGAAACTTCTTTATTGCCCAGATTAATGCTAAACATTCTTTTTCGCTTGTGGAGTATCCTTGTTCCGCCTTATTCAATTTGCGGCTTGCATAAGCGACTGGTTTCAGTTCCCCATCAGGTGAAGATGATCTTTGCAACAAAGCCCCTCCTAGTCCTACATTACTTGCATCGGTTCTTAAGACAAAGTCCTGTGTCAAATCAGGCAGTTTGAGAATAGGCTTGCTAGTGAGTTTTTCCTTTAACTCTTGGAACGCTAATTCACATTGTGCAGTCCAAATAATTTTATCTGGAAGTCCCTTGCGAGTCAGATCAGTCAGAGGAGCACAAATGGCGTTAAAATTTTTGATGTATTTCTGATAAAATCCGCATAACGACACGAATGATCGCACGTCCTTTTTGGTTTGCGGCCTAGGTGCTCTCTGCAGTTTTTCCAAGTTCTTAGGATCAGGGGTCATATTACCCTGATATACAGTGTGCCCCAAGAATTCCAACTCTTTGCATCCAATACAACATTTTGTTGGCCTAGCAGTTAAGTTCGCCTCCCGAAGTCTATCAAACAACATCTCCAGAGCTTCAATGTGTTCTTCAAATGTCTCTGTGGCGACGAGAATATCATCCATGAAATTCGTGATACATGGGTTATTCAGGGGTCCAACAATTTTCGCATCATCCTTGAAAACACACTCGGAGCATTTTTCAGTCCGAATGGTAGCATATTGAATTCATAATGTCCATCCGAAGTGCTAAAAGCCAAATAAGGTCTCACTTCAGGCTTCACTGGGATCTGGTAATAGCCTTTACTAAGATCCACTTTTGAAAAGTATTTTGCCTTGTTCAGTCTGGCAAATAGCTGTTTTGTGTCTGGTAATGGATCCACTTGTCCTTCTGTGACAGCATTCAGTTTCCTGTAATCTATGCACAGTCTGTGTTCCCCAGACGGTTTCCTCAACAAAACGACACTAGAACTAAAAGATGATTCACTGTGCGAAATAATCCCCTCCTTCAATAAATAATCTATTTCTTCCTTTAATGCCTTCTCCTTCGCGAACGGAATAGAATAGGCTCTCATACAGATTGGGTTTGAGTCTACCAGTTTCATGTCATACTGTAGCAAATTTGTATGGCCTGGTTTATCTGTTAATACATCTGTATGTTCCTCCAGAACTTGTTGAACTCTCTCCCTCTGGTTTTTAGTCAGGTGCTTACTGACTTTTACCTGTGCTGCTGTTTCACAAGGATGTAATGGGTATTCATGTGAGGTGAGTGGTTCTTTTTGCATCTGGGTTGCAATAGCCAAGGTCAATAAGGGGGTGCTTTCCTGGAGTGGTCTGTCCAGATACTTCTTTAACAGGTTTACATGATAAACTTTTTCCTTCCCCTTTTTGTCAATTTTATAGTTTGTTCTAGACACCTTCTCTAGAACCGTATATGGACCTTGCCAACCAATTTGTAATTTATTCTGGCTTCCCGGTAGTAGAAGCAGCACCTTCTCTCCGACTGCCAGTTCCCTGTCCTTTGCCTTCCTATTAAAATATGCTGCATGTTTCTTCCTGGCTTGTTTCAAATTATCATTTGCCAGTTTCCATCCAGCTTTCAAACGAGTGGTCAGTTCGTTCACATATTGATACGATGAGGTAACAGTCTCTTCCGCCTTCTCATCTGTCCAGGTCCTTAATAAAGTTACATCTGGATCTTTAATTTATCATATTTATTTTTCATGGAACTCATCTGGTCCCGTCCATTAGAAGCTTTATAATGAGGACTTTTCTTCCTAGAATCATCACTCACAAATCGACCACTACCAATTTTTCTCTGGGTTTTGTCTCCCCACTTAAGATTGTTTATGAGAGATCTTCGCTCTCTTGTCTGTTCCTCCAGTTTATATAAGTCTGACCGAGGGATTGTCATCCTATCCTGGGTTAAATTTCTTCTTTGTACTCTTCGCATAGCGGCCATGTTAATCCATTCAAGTGAAGACTGGGTGTGAAAAGGGGGCTCCCATTCCACTTTGTCTACCCGTGTATAATTAGTTTTCCTTTCAGGCCTAAAGTTGCCCCGTGGCGGTTCTAGGTCCTGCACATATTTTCCCTTTGTGGGTGTTCCCTCATGAAATACGCCACATGCTTCTACAAAGTTTTCAACATCGACATTTACGTCGGGCCAATAGTATTTTAGAGCAATCTTTTGGCAGATGGTACCGACTTTCTCATGGTCACCATCTTTTCCAACATGTAAGCTCCTTATCAAATTTGCCCTATATCTCTTGGGAAGAACTAACTGTCCGTGACCAGTGGATCTAGTTCCTGTCTTCCTGTATAATAATTTGTTCTTCATGAAATATTCCCCCTTGCTCGGAGGTGTGTGGCATTTGGGCAATTTTTTAAAACATGGCTTGAGTGTCCTATCCTCAGCCTGCGCCTTCCTCATCTCCTCTGGATGAGCATTTATAGGTTCACCTTCTTCCTCCTTCTTCTGTGACCTGGTCTGCACTGTCGCCATGATCACAGGTTTCTCGGGATTCCCCAAGAAGACGTATCTACACCCCAATATCAGAGGGTAGATTGGTTCATCTATCACTGCTGCTCTGATTTCTCCTTCCACATAGCGAGTTTTCACCGTTATCCTTGCGATGGGAAGTGTCATGAGTGGTATGTCCTTAGTCGCCCCTTGTATTTCCACTGTTTCTGTGGTATACTGACTTGGGTCCACTAGGCTAGACTTCACAACTGAATCATAATCCAAACCTGTATCATAAAGGCACCTTATGGTGACCCCATTACAAATAACATCCTCACAAACTGGGGGGTGATAAGGTTCCTGTTGTCCCTTAGGATTAACCTTTAATCTTTGCGTCCCCGACTTCATTGCAGCAATGTTTGAAGGTTTCCTTCTACAAAATTCGGTGTTATGGTTATCCTTCTTGCACCATTTACACCATCTTTTTCCTTGGTTCAACGGTTTTCTTTCATTGAACTTTTGGTCATTGAACTGTGAGTTTCTGTCGCGATAGTCATTTCTTGGCCGCTCAAAGTTTGTCCTACCTTTATTTCCCTGCTCTCTATTATCAAATTTATTAAATTGCTGTGGAGCTTTAAAATTGTCTATGTGCTTCTTCTTAGCACCACTTACCTCTGCCTGAGCTGCCTGATACCTCTCAGCAACATTTAAAATTTCCCCCAACTTCTCTGCACCTTGTTCCATGAGAAATTTTCTCATGTCTGGAGCCATGGACTCTCTCAATTGCTCAATCATGATCATTTCTTTAAGATCTTGGGTCTTCCCCAGAGCCGTCCATTTCTCCAAATAGGTTTCTAGTCTGGCAGAGAATTGGTGGTATGTCTCCCCAGACAACAGTTTGGCATTTCTAAATTTCTTACGATAAAATTCACCATTCTTCTCGTACCTTAATAACAAAGCCTGCTTTAACATGTCATAATTGTCTTGGTCTTCCCTGTTCATTTTGGCAAATACTTCATAAGAAGTACCCCTCAATCCCTGTGATAGCTTTAAACTCCACCTCTCTCTCTCTAACCCATATGTAGTAGCTAATAACTCAAAACGTCCTAGGTACCCCTCTATGTCATCGTCTTTCTCAACAAAATGGTCTAAATGAAACCCCATAGCTGAGTTTGAGGCTCCCATACTGGGCGTAGCATCTGAGGCAAAAGGGCTGGCACCATTTTCAGGGGCCGGGCCTTGTAATTCCAGCTCCCTTAGTCGTAATTCGTGCTCCCTCTGCAACCTTCTATCTTCTGCCTCCCTTTCGGCAGTCAACCTTTTTTCTTCTGCCTCCCTTTGCTGTCGTTTTTCTTCTGCCTCCCTTTCGGCAGTCAACCTTTTTTCTTCTGCCTCAATCTGCAGCCTCTTAATTTCTCTATCAGCCTCAATTTGTAACCTCTTCTCTTCAGCTACCTTTCTATCTTCCCTTTCAATATATTTATCACATTCAGTCGTTACGTATTGAATTAAAATTTGACCATCCATCCCCATCTCCTTCGCAGTGAGCACAGCAGCTGATCTAAACTTTGCTAGCTCAGCCATACTTTTCAGACAATATAATAATATACAAGCTAAGTACTTCTTATGACTATAATCTAACTAATTCTAACTAACCAGTTAACTAATTAATTATTACTGGCTGTGAAGATTCACCAACTTTTATCTGCAGGGACACTTTTAATTTTAAAGGAAATTTTACAATTTATTTCCCTACTTTTATTTCTCCCACCAGGAGATCTTAATATTACTGTTGGGCTAATTATCCCTGGACAAGACCCCAATATATGTAGTGGGATTGATGGTATTGTATGATGATGATGGTACTACATGTAAATTGTATGAGGCCAGCTGTGAAGGCTCCTGAGATAAAATGTAATTGAGAATTGTCAGAAGGCCTTTCTTGCTACCACTACGACCTCACACTTAATTTTTTTTTTATTGAATGTAGCTACGTAAAGTGTCTAGGGTAATGATGTGTACTGTGGTGTGATAGTTATAAATATACCCATAGATATTTAACAAGACTAATAAGATTAACAAGTGTTACAATACACTGAACTAACTCACGTGTGTAAAGTTTTTGATATAATTATATTACATTTATTTGTTCTGGATCAAGTTTTATTTTGACCAGAACTTGTTTTAAAAGAAGGATTTAAAATTTATAAAAATTATGCATGGAATGTTACATAATAAATGCAAAAGTGAACATATTTAAGTACTAGAATAGTTAGTTTTATTAAAATGTTCTGGTAGTCAGCTACTAGGGGGGATATTTATTGTCTGTGCTGTTGGGGTGGTCTCATCACACCTGTCTATATTGACTACACAGTGTCCAGAAAATGGTGGGAATTTTTATGGGGTATCTGCAACTTAATGGGGTTGGTGAATATCCAGCAGACCAGAGGCTCACTCATCTGGTATTTGTAGCTCTGGTGCTGAAATCAGGTGGTCCCACCTCTCCGTGCTGGCGGGCAATAATGGTGGTCTCTGTCACAAGGACTGCACAGATACACTTGTGTAAATCACCACCCGAATAGATACTGCTTCGTTGACGACAGAAACTCGCAGCTCTGCAATCAAAGTATGGGCCATGTGTCAAAATCTATTCTCTACCCACGTCTGGACACCACACTGACACAACAACCACATTATACAGACAGGTCAGATCTCTCTGACCAAACAGCACAGTTACCATGGTGGGTTTACATCCGATAGATCCTCCCAGACTATAGATTCTGAAAAATAATTATTAGTTTTCTACCCTAAAAGAGGATAGGTAATATGTTTCCTTATTCTCAACTCTTGATCGGTCTTGCATAATCCTTGCTGGTGTTTAGGTACATTGTTAGTCCCTAGACCCTGACTTGGGCGGGGGGTCTAGAGCAAAATCCCTACTTGTTTGTAAGGCTAGATTATGATATGGCAGTATCAAATCACTCGAACATGAAACAATATTCAAAATATATAAAGAAATAATTTCAATCTTACCAGATTATGAATAATTAACACAGAAGTGCTAGCAAAACTCAGCTGAGCTGCTGGCTATAGGATGGCGTCCCTAAATTTAACTCACTGTCTTTCATATGGGAAAACACCACACTTTAAAATCTGTGTCTAACACTGAACAATTATTGAAGAATGACCCCAAATGCGCTCTGAGCGCTAATAATATGATTGTCTGTGGCCAATCACTGCCGAGGTTTATTTTTAATTTCAAATTTCCTCACTAAAGTCATTTCAGTCAAGCTTCAGTCACGTATGGATGGTTATCTGTTAGTCTGTCCGTCTCTACTTGTGTTTCTACAAAATTGTGCTCGATTTTTTGACCCAACCGTTCTCTCCCCTTCAAATTTTTGTGGTAAAAAGTTATATTTAGACACAGCTTCCACCAATGTCCCTTCACTTCTATGCTAAGTAAATTTGAACACCTGCGTCCCCAAGGTCGTGTTTTTGTGTGCAAATAACGATATGTTAGATTCAATTCAGTCTGTGGCTGATGTAAACTACACTGTCTTTTGTCATTATTTTCAATATTATCTATCCGTCTGTAAAATTAAGACCATATTCGTTCACTGCTCAGAATAGGCCATCTGGCCAGCTAATTTTTATATTCCTAACATTAATATTAAGAAAAATTTACTTTTTAATTTTTGTAATTTTTTTTCAGACATCTGCGTTCTTCCGCTCAAATTCAAATCAAGCGCTTGGTATCGCAAAACGTCCAATTCCGTACCTCGTGTCAATTTGGGGAACGTGGATTTTTACTTTCATCCCTTTCCCCCCCCCCCCCCCCCCAATTGCGTCTCTTTAGCCTTTCCAGTCATATTTTTTTTCTTTTTGATCCTCCGTTCCCCTCCGGTCTAGCAAGTCAAATTTATGGAGGGTGATGACCCGCGGTCTAGGCGATCATGTACATCAGCAGCCTACGCATTATGTTTTATCCTTAAATGTTATCCTTGGAGGAATTTCACCGTTGTATCTCTGTCAATTTCACTACAGTATTGAATGTATTCATGCATTGAATTTATATTATTGAATGATATCCATGTATTAGTTTATCAGAAAGTGCAAGTAGACACCTGTCTTGTCTCGCTATTGCTAAATCATACTGAGCCATGTTGTCATTCATCCTACATGCAGACACTGAGACACGCTCATATCATATACAATAGAAATAGGTGGGCTTGAGGACAGACATTAGCCCCTATTTTTCCTTGTTACAGGTTTTATTCGTGTCCTAAAACCTGAGATCGTGGGTCGTCAATCCAGCTGCCTGGAACTCCGCAGGAGCATAGAGATTGTCCTGACTCTACATCTTTGGTCCCCCTCAGTCTTGGGTGGGCTAAAGGAACGATACTCAGCCGATGTTGTGTGAACCAACCAAAGAAGAACAGACCTTAGAGAGATGAGTACACATTAGTACCATTTCTGTCAGCATTGTGAGCATAGAAACTGTCAGTGATGAGAAAGTGAAGTAGCATAGCAAGAGACAAAAATAACAGCATAGCTGATTGTCGTGGAATATTCTAATCCACATATATAAATTATTAGGTAAATATGAAGCCTAACAAATAAAATTAATAAAGAAATGAGCAATGGTAAAATAACAGTGCTGTCACAAAGAATGTACTCGAAATCCCCCTTGTTTTCTGCTTCGTCTGCAAATTGTAACGCTTTCACGTTGATAGTAAAAGCTTACTGTATTATGACCCGCTTTCTTCAATGAAACGTGTGCTGTATTTCTTGGAAAAACATTGAGAGGCACCCTGCGTAATGACCTAAATTAATCCTAACATTAATTATAGTACGTTACCAAAACGAACGAACAGATAAGGATAGCGAGAAGGGAGAGGCAGAAAGCCGAACACTAAACACGCGTCGCGCGATACACAAATGCTGCCATCACGCGTGTAAGGCCATGCACTAACTTTTTTTCAGACGGACAGTGATAAAATACATTACCCATCCCAGAGTTAGGTTTTAAAATCATAAAAAACGCTTATTAGGAAAGATAACAATAGATGGGTTTACGGTTGAAAACATAACAGTACCCAGACAGCACATCTTCGAAACAGGAGGTAGAAAATACATATTTTGAACGCAGCCACGTAGCTCCTTTAAATTGGGATATTTGGGTTCCTTAGGGCTTGCTGACAAAGAATATGTAAAACGTTACGCAAATAGTCCAGGAATTAATAAATTATACCCAGAATAAAATATTGGGGGTGCCTGACAGCATAAAATCATTTCTGCTCATAAGATTTTTTTATAACGTGTTTGAAAAAACCTTACGTTACATAAATAGCCTACCATGTAAACTCCAAATTGATTGGAGCGCAACAAATGAAAGCCTAACCACGATTGGTCGGACTATAAATACTATCTTTCGTTGTTAGGGGAGACGGGGAAGGGTAACATTTTTTCAAACACTTGTCGAAACGGGGCTCATTGGTCAGACTCGCTGATATACACACTTGGGAGCGTTAGTTCGAAACCACTTGTTTAAATAAGCTTGATAAAGCATCAGTGCGTTGAAGCCAGCTTATATTTTGCTAAATAAAAGCCTGGAAGATAAGCAGATGGGAATTTGTGCCAGTTTGTGCCAGAATTCATTGCTAATCAACGTATCTGTGTTTATTCGTATGAATTGTGGTAAGCTTGAACCATTCAATATCTTTTAATGAAAATTGAATGTGAATTGTTGATTTATGCCTGTATATATATGTGTAGTTCAGTGGCAAACGTGAGGTAAAGCCTGTAATGCTCCAGCCTGAACAGAGGGTGTCGGAGAGAAGTAAAACGGCATGGAATGGCCAAACAGTACACTGACACCTGGATGATTGACTAGAAAGAAATAATGCTGGAAGTGCAGAGGCGTAGTAACCATTAAGAAGGGTAATACTGGAATAAAGTATTTCAAATGAAGCTGACAGTGGGCCTAATGCTCTGAACTCAATGTTTGTGCTGTGTTGTGATCAGTGTAACAAGAGAGTTTAAGTTAGTTATGAAGTAGAAGGTACATCCTTCTTGATTTCAGGGACCGTGGTCTTGATGGTACTGAGCAGCACCTGGTCAGAGCTTTGCTGAATCCAGAGTCGGACAGCATACTCCTTGGTCTTTTTAGCTATCAGTGAGGTGTCTCCAGAGCCCAGAGGAGAATTCGAGCAGAGGAGTCCTTTCCTGCCGCCATCACGCCAGATAAGCGAATTGGCCAGCTGAGCTCAACATTATGTCCCCTCATCTTGAAATGACTTTGTAAAAATAACATTAAGAGGGGAATTTAATTGTCTTAATATCAGGAACTGAGAACATCTCCAATACTAGTCCCTAAAGACAAACTATTGAAGTCATGATGACAAATACCAACAGAGCTTGAACAAAACAAAACCAGTATTACCTCATATTACTACTACACAACTGACACACATAGGATATTTTTAATAATATATGTCACTACAATATTCATATTAATACATTCTGTACATAACTTGTAATTAAATTGATTGTGATTCCTGGTTCCCTTGTATTTGAATCAGGACACATATTCATTCATGCCAGTAATGAATACATATTGTTATTTGAAAAGTTATCAGTGACTCCTTTAAGATATTCTCATAGAGTGTTATATGTGTGTGAGTGTCACAGTGTTGTCAAGAGTAGTGGATTAAATTAAATTGTTTATCTGTCTGTTGTTGTGACTTACACTTCACCATACACATACCCTAGACACATAACGTAGCATCACACTATTCCAGAATAATTCTGACTGAGATATATAGATATGTGGTAGCAAGTAAGGTTATCTATAATACACTACTCTTAATAGATATAGATACCTTCACAGCTGATCTCAGTCAGTACACTAAGTCCCCTATAAATATTTATAACATCCCACTTCACCACATATATTGGGGTCTCGCTCTTGGGATTTTGAATCTTTACCTATTAAAAATATTGGGGGTAATTCACTTCAGGGAATATAAGAATTAAAAGGTATCCTTGGGTGGAATTAAATAAGGTTGAGCTCACGGTGCCTGTGTTGTCCATTATATATATTTAGAGATTGAATTGTTGGTTAGACATTGTATAAATTTACCTGATAGACAATGGCGGACCTGGCCAAATTTCGATCTGCTGCGGTTCAGACTGCAAAAGAGTTAGGATTAGATGGGCAAGTTATGGTTGCCTATGTCACTACGGAATGTGACAAATTTATTGAACGCGAAGAAAGAAGATTAGAAAAAGAGGCCGAAAGAAAGTTAGAGGCTGAGACTAAGAGGTTGCAAGCTGAGGCTGAGACTAAGAGGTTGCAGATTGAGGCTGACAAAGAGGCTAAGAAATTGGAAGCAGAAGAGAAGAAATTAGCTGCAGAAAGGGAAGAGAAGAAATTAGCTGCAGAAAGGGAAGAGAAGAAATTAGCTGCAGAAAGGGAAGAGAAGAAATTAGCTGCAGAGAGGGAAGCAGAAAAGGAGGAGAAAAGATTACAAAGGGAACATGAGTTACGACTAAGGGAGTTTGAGTTTCAAGGCCATGCTCCTGAAAATGGTGCCAGTCCCTTTGCCTCTGATGCTACGGTTACTCAAGGAGCCTCAACCTCAGCTATGAATTTTCATTTAGATCATTTTGTTGAGAAAGACGATGATATTGAGAGCTATATAAATAGGTATGAACTATTAGCTACCACGTATGGGTTAGAGAGAGAAAGGTGGAGCTTAAAGTTATCTCAGGGACTTCGTGGGGCAGCTTATGAAGTTTTTGCAAAAATGAGCAGAGGTGATCAGGAAAATTATGACATGCTAAAGCAGGCTCTTTTGTTAAGGTATGAAAAGAATGCAGAATTTTATAGGAAAAAATTTAGGAATGCTAAACTACTGTCAGGTGAAACCTATCACCAGTTCTCTGCACGAATAGAGACATACTTGGAGAAATGGACTTCTCTGGGGAAAACCCAAGATCTTAAGGAAATGGTCCTTATAGAGCAATTAAGAGAGTCCATGGCTCCAGACCTGAGAAAGTTTCTCATGGAACAAGGTGCAGAGAGGCTGGGTGAGTTGCTAAATGTTGCTGAAAGGTATCAAGCAGCTCAAGCAGAGGTAACAGGTAATAAAAAGAAACAAGTGGATAACTTTAGGGCACCACAGAACTTTAATAAATTTGATCCTAAGGATCAAAATAAAGGTAAGCACCAATTTGATAGGCCACGGTATGAAAATAAAAATAAATTCCCACAATTCGATGAAAGGAAATATGATGAAAGAAAATCTTTCAACCAAGGAAAAAGGTGGTGTAAAAATTGTCAGATGGACAATCATGACACTGACCGTTGCAGAAGGAAACCTGTGTATATGGCAACCCTTCAGGTCAGGTCGACCTCAAGACAGGAGGAGGATATTATGTTAGATACCACTCCAGAAGAGATGAGGAAGGCACAGGCTGGGGATAAAACACTCAAGCCTTGTTTCAGAAAATTGTCAACTTGTCATACAACTCCAGGCAAGGGAGATTTTTACATGAAAAACAAGTTGATGTATAGGAAGACTGGAGCTAGATCCAATGGTCACGGACAGCTGGTTCTTCCAAAAAGATATAGGACAGACTTAATAAGGAGCCTACATGTGAAACCAGATGGGGACCATGAGAAAATAGGTACCATCATTCAAAAGGTGGCTCACAATTATTATTGGCCCAAAGCAAGATGGGACATTGAGAATTTTGTAGAAAGGTGTAGCATAGCACATGAGGGAACACCCACAAGTGGGAACATGGATCAGGACCTGGACACGCCCCGGGGCAAAATTAGGCCTGATAATAAAAGGAAAAATAGATTTGATAAAGTGGACCAAATGGAATGGGAAGCCCCTTTTCACGGACAAGCTTCACTTAACTGTTTTACAATGGCCACTATGCGGAGAGTGCAAAAAGATGTCTTACCCCAGGATAAGCCGACAATCCCTCAATCGGACTTAAACAAACTGGAGGAAGAGGATGTAGAGAGGAAATCTCTCATCAAGAATTTTAAGTGGGGAGAAAGCCCCAAAAGAAAAATTGGTAGCGGTCGTTTTGTGAATGATAATTCTGGGAGGAAAAATCATCACTATAAAGCTTCGAGTGGAAGAGACCATACCGGTGCATGGACAAATAGGTCCACACAATTAAAGGTCCATATGTAGCTTTGTTAAGAACGTGGACTGATGAAAAGGCAGAGGAAAACATTACATCTTCATACCAATATGTGAATGAGCTGACCACTCGGTTAAAAACTGGCTGGAAACTTGCCAATGAAAATTTGAAACAAGCCAGGAAGAAACATGCTGCCTATTATAACAGGAAGGCGAAAGACAGAAATTTGGCTGTGGGAGAGAAAGTACTGCTTCTTTTGCCTGGGAGTCAGAATAAGTTACAAATTGGATGGCAGGGTCCATATACAGTTCTAGAGAAGGTGTCTAGAACAAATTATATCTATCATGTGAATCTCCTGAAGAAATATTTGGAAAGAGAACATCAGGAAGAGACACACTTGTTGACCTTGTCCATCGCCATGGAGATGAAAAAGGAACCACTTTCATCATTTGAATATCCATTACACCCCTGTGAGACAGCAGCACAGGTGAAAATCAGTACACATTTAACGAAAACTCAGAAAGAGAGAGTGCAACAGGTTCTAAATAATCATGCAGAGGTGTTAACAGACCGACCAGGGCATACAAACCTATTGGAATATGATATGAAACTAATAGACTCCACACCTGTCTGTATGAAACCATATTCGATTCCGTTTGCTAAGGAGAAAGCTTTGAAGGAAGAGATAGACTATCTATTGAAGGAAGGAATTATTTCGCACAGTGAGTCTTCGTATAGTTCCGGTGTTGTACTCTTAAGGAAGCCCTCTGGAGAACATAGACTCTGTATAGATTACAGGAGACTGAATGCTATTACAGAAGGACAGGTGGATCCATTGCCGGATACAAATCAGCTGTTTGCCAGACTAAATAAAGCTAAATATTTCTCAAAAGTGGATCTGAGTAAAGGATACTATCAGATTCCAGTAAAGCCTGAGGTTAGACCATACCTAGCTTTTAGTACCTCAGAAGGACACTATGAGTTTAATAGATTGCCATTTGGATTGAAGAATGCGCCTAGTGTCTTCTCTAGAATGATGAGAAAATTATTGGATCCTCTGAATAATCCCTGTATAACAAATTTTATGGATGATATCCTTATAGCAACAGAAACATTTGAGGAACACATTGACTCTCTGAACATGCTGTTTGATCGACTTAGGGAGGCAAATTTAACAGCCCGACCAACCAAATGTTGCGTTGGATGTAAAGAATTGGAATTTTTGGGACACACAGTTTATCAGGGAAACATGACCCCTGACCCAAAGAATTTAGAGAAACTACAGAAAGCCCCGAGACCACAAACCAAGAAGGACGTGAGATCCTTTGTCTCATTATGTGGTTTCTACCAGAAGTATATCAAAAACTTTAATTCCATATGTGCACCGTTAACTGAATTGACACGTAAAGGACATCCAGATCGCATTACATGGACACCACAATGTGAAATGACTTACCAAGAATTGAAGGAAAAGCTCACAAGTAAACCCATTTTGAAATTACCTGACTTAAGTCAAGAATTCATAGTAAGGACGGATGCAAGTAATATTGGGTTAGGTGCAACTCTACTACAGAAATCAGATGCATTGGATGGGGAATTAAGCCCAGTGGCATATGCTAGCAGAAAGTTGAATAAAGCTGAAATCAACTACTCAACTAGCGAAAAAGAATGTCTTGCAGTAATATGGGCAATAAAGAAATTCAATATTTATCTATATGGGAAGGCATTTAAGTTGCAAACAGATCACAAACCTTTATCGTTTCTAGCACAGGCTAAGCATGAGAACTCTAGGTTACTCCGATGGTCTTTGCTTCTGGCTCCATATAATTTTAGCATTGAGTATATATCTGGAAAAACCAATTTGGGAGCGGATTTTTTAAGCCGCCATCCGTGTGATGAGAATCACCGTAAACCCCAGAAATAATAATAAATTTCTCTATGTGTATATAGAATAAAGGACTGACATATAATGTCTGTTTTAAGAGGGGAGGTGTCGTGGAATATTCTAATCCACATATAGAAATTATTAGGTAAATATGAAGCCTAACAAATAAAATTAATAAAGAAAAGAGCAATGGTAAAATAACAGTGCTGTCACAAAGAATGTACTCGAAATCCCCCTTGTTTTCTGCTTCGTCTGCAAATTGTAACGCTTTCACGTTGATAGTAAAAGCTTACTGTATTATACCCGCTTTCTTCAATGAAACGTGTGCTGTATTTCTTGGAAAAACATTGAGAGGCACCCTGCGTAATGACCTAAATTAATCCTAACATTAATTATACTGCGTTACCAAAACGAACGAACAGATAAGGATAGCGAGAAGGGAGAGGCAGAAAGCCGAACACTAAACACGCGTCGCGCGATACACAAATGCTGCCATCACGCGTGTAAGACTACAAGCACTAATTGTTTTTCAGACGGACAGTGATAAAATACACTACCCTTTCCCAGAGTTAGGTTTTAAAATCATAAAAAACTCTTATTAGGAAAGATAACAATAGATGGGTTTACGGTTGAAAACATAACAGTACCCAGACAGCACATCTTCGAAACAGGAGGTAGAAAATACATATTTTGAACGCAGCCACGTAGCTCCTTTAAATTTGTATTTTTGGGTTCCTTGGGGCTTGCTGACAAATAATATGTAAAACGTTACGCAAATAGTCCAGGAATTAATAAATTATACCCAAAATAAAATATTGGAGGTGCCTGACAGCATAAAATCATTTCTGCTCATAAAATTTTTTTTATAACGTGTTTGAAAAAACCTTACGTTACATAAATAGCCTACCATGTAAACTCCAAATTGATTGGAGCGCAACAAATGAAAGCCTAACCACGATTGGTCGGGCTATAAATACTATCTTTCGTTGTCAGGGGAGACGGGGAAGGGTAACATTTTTTCAAACACTTGTCGAAACGGGGCTCATTGGTCAGACTCGCTGATATACACACTTGGGAGCGTTAGTTCGAAACCACTTGTTTAAATAAGCTTGATAAAGCATCAGTGCGTTGAAGCCAGCTTATATTTTGCTAAATAAAAGCCTGGAAGATAAGCAGATGGGAATTTGTGCCAGTTTGTGCCAGAATTCATTGCTAATCAACGTATCTGTGTTTATTCGTATGAATTGTGGTAAGCTTGAACCATTCAATATCTTTTAATGAAAATTGAATGTGAATTGTTGATTTATGCCTGTATATATATGTGTAGTTCAGTGGCAAACGTGAGGTAAAGCCTATAATGCTCCAGCCTGAACAGAGGGTGTCGGAGAGAAGTAAAACGGCATGGAATGGCCAAACAGTACACTGACACCTGGATGATTGACTAGAAAGAAATAATGCTGGAAGTGCAGAGGCGTAGTAACCATTAAGAAGGGTAATACTGGAATAAAGTATTTCAAATGAAGCTGACAGTTGGCCTAACGCTCTGAACTCAATGTTTGTGCTGTGTTGTGATCAGTGTAACAAGAGAGTTTAAGTTAGTTATGAAGTAGAAGGTACATCCTTCTTGATTTCAGGGACCGTGGTCTTGATGGTAGTGAGCAGCACCTGGTCAGAGCTTTGCTGAATCCAGAGTCGGACAGCATACTCCTTGGTCTTTTTAGCTATCAGTGAGGTGTCTCCAGAGCCCAGAGGAGAATTCGAGCAGAGGAGTCCTTTCCTGCCGCCATCACGCCAGATAAGCTGATGTGGCCAGCTGAGCTCAACATTATGTCCCCTCATCTTGAAATGACTTTGTAAAAATAATATTCAGAGGGGAATTTAATTGTCTTAATATCAGGAACTGAGAACATCTCCAATACTAGTCCCTAAAGACAAACTATTGAAGTCATGATGACAAATACCAACAGAGCTTGAACAAAACAAAACCAGTATTACCTCATTTTACTACTACTCAACTGACACACATAGAACATTTGTAATAATATATGTCACTACAATATTCATATTAAATACATTCTGTACATAACTTGTAATTAACATTGATTGTGATTCCTGGTTCCTTTGTATTTGAATCAGGACACACATATGCCTTTATGATAGAAATGAATACATATTGTTATTTGAAAAGTTACGAGTGTCTCCTGTAAGATATTCTCATAGAGTGTTATATGTATGTGAGTGTCACAGTGTTGTCAAGAGTAGTGGATTAAATTAAATTGTTTATCTGTCTGTTGTTGTGACTTACACTTCACCATACTCATACCCTAGACACATAACGTAGCATCACACTATTCCAGAATAATTCTGACTGAGATATAGAGATATGTGGTAGCAAGTAAGGTTATCTATAATACACTACTCTTAATAGATATAGATACCTTCACAGCTGATCTCAGTCAGTACACTAAGTCCCCTATAAATATTTATAACATCCCACTTCACCACACTGATAAGTGTTATATCCTTAATTAACAGTACAGCTGATACATGTACTATAATTGAATAACAGCACAGCTGATAAAATTTTTGTTCCTATAATCGGAAAACTTGTTGTAATATTTATTTACATATATATATATAAAATAAATATTTGTAAATCATATGTAAACTTACAAATTCATTACATTCCATTTTTCAACATTCACCCTTCAGCACAAGAGTAGATAGTGTATATACTAAATAAATAATAAGGAAATTGTATTTGAAGACTTGTCAATTTTATCATTGTTAAGCAAAATCTGTTTCCTTGTTTTTTTTTAAATATCACAGTTAGTTACACAGCGGAGGTGGCACTTTATGTCGGTCTCCTCTCTACTATTGTTTCGAGATCAGATCATTCACAGCCGTAACTAATTTGTGATACCAGTAGTCCTCTCAGACACTGGGACTTCACCATTTTCAGCAGAAATTCTATTTCTGTAATTGTCAGTACTATACTGATCCAAGAGCCAAATAAAACCTCTCGCCACAGATGTGTGGCGAACAATGGTGGAGGTCTGGCTATTTGCAGAACTAGCATCATCTCACTGTCTGTTAGTTTTGTTGTGTTTAATGTTATGCTTACTTTTATTAGGATCAAACAAGCGAGATGTGAAAAGCGCTAACAGTAGGAGGGAAACACGCCTGTAAACATCTTCCTGGGTTATTTTCTAGCGGCTCCTCCAGGACAAAAAGGTTGAGAAACACCGAAGGACACAATCATTGGACTGTAACAACACAGTACGTCATCACAGTTATTAGGGCTCTAGCAGCAATAGTAATAACTGGTGATTTTTGTGTGCCCGTAATGCTGTGATGTAACTGCTAATGTAACGTTACATGTTGCAATGACATGGCTGTGACTAAAGTAATGTTTGTTATGGAGCTAATGTAGCAGAAATAATGAAATACAGTGAAAGTAGTGGCACACCATCATTAGCGCCTCAAGCAGCAACAACCGTCAACAAACTTAGGCCAAGTCTTCCTGTCCCGTGCCATCAGCTCAAAGTTTTTCCATATCTTCTTCATGTCTGTCTCCAGTTCTCTTCTCTGTGTGTTCTTTAGTCTTCCGGTGCCTCTCTAACCCTAGGGATTCCACAATAAGGACTGCCTTGTAATGCTATCAAGTTTCCTCAATGTGTGTCCTATCCATCTCCAGCGTCCACTTCTGATCACCTGTTCCACTGGCACTTGTCTGATTCTTGTTATCAGTTCTTCTTCTTCTTCGTTCGTCCTGAAAAGGACGTTGGTTGCGTCGTGTCTGTTTACACAGGAGCTGCGATATTTGCGCCTTTCGGCCGACACATCCGACTTCAGCACGGCATTTTTTGGGACCGGGTTTGCCTTCCCTCTTCGATCCCTACTCTCTCAGCCAGACTGCAGTTTGTTTCCAGGACCACCACGTGGAGGTGGAGTAGGGTCTTGGTCAGCTCTGGGTCGCTGACCGTGACGCAAGCAGTCAAGCTATGGGTCGCTGACTGCATTCTCTATTGCTGCATCTTTGGGTCCTAATTATCAGTTCTACATTAGTGACCTTGACATACCACTTCAATTTTTTCTATTCAACGCAAGCAATAATTTATGAACGTTTGTAGCTCTGTGGTTGTTTTTTAAATGTTGTCCATACAATAGGACTGACTTGAAATTTGAGTTGAAAATTCTGATTATTTTTCACCATTGGACCTGATTTCTTTTTATCTCCATATTTTTCCTTATGCAATGAAAGCTTTTTTGGATTCTAGTTTTGATATCACTGTCGCTCCTGCCAATGTAAATGTAAGATTCTACATCTTGTGGGGGTGTTTCTTCTAGTTCAATCTTGTTATAGTGCCCTCCATTTATTCTCATTATCTTTGTTTTCAACCGTTGTATTTTCAGACCCACTTGCTCTGATCTCTCATCAAGTATTTTCATTCAGTTTTTGCATCTGATTACGGATATGTGACAGATGAC
Source organism: Oreohelix idahoensis (assembly GCA_024509875.1). Taxonomy (NCBI): domain Eukaryota; kingdom Metazoa; phylum Mollusca; class Gastropoda; order Stylommatophora; family Oreohelicidae; genus Oreohelix; species Oreohelix idahoensis. The sequence goes on from JAMPIV010022185.1 coordinate 82,695, forward strand.
CAGGTCGTTGACAAAATCTAGATGTACATAAATAACAACTGAGATAGTGGTTCATGACACATAAGTGTGGAAACAAAAAGTGACGAGTGGAAAGTAATGTCTCAAAGATCACCAAGGAAGGAAGGAATAAAGAGGTACATTATGTCGGCGATTGATGCAGAATATCATGTATCCAGTATGGCAATAAATGACGAGCATGTAATCTTCAGACTTGAAGAACACATTCACCAAGTAACGCGGCATGCCCACGAATCTTCGCCTTCAATTAGTCACTCTCTGGGTTCACCAAGACGAACCAGATTTACAACGCCTTGACCTTTGACATGTAAGAGTTCTCGTTAAGTACAAATATTCCATGGACAGTTATCTAACTCGGTGAGAGAAACGTACATGATGGAATAGAGCAACATTTATAACGCAGATAATGACCATTAGCACAAATAAGTGCGACACAATAGTTGTTTAAATACAGGCATACCTCACTTTATTGCGCTTCGCTTTATTGCGCTTTTTTTCTTCTTCAAAATATCATTTATTAGAACGTGCCTTCTTCCGATAGATTTAGGCAAAAAGATTATAACTCTCTGAAGGCCCAGGTGATAAAAATTAGCATTTTTTTTTAGCAATAAAGTATTTTTAATTTTACAGTACGTTGTTTTTTTATACCTAGCGCTATTGCGCACTTAATAGACATAGTGTAAACATGATTTTAGGCTTCTAAATGCACTGGGAAGCCAAATTAATGGGTGTGACCCACTTTATTGCGATATTCACTTTATTGCGATGGTCTGGAACCGAACCCGCAATAACTCCGAGGTATGCCTGTAGACTAAAATAAGTGCGACACAACAGTTGTTTAAATAGACTAAAATAACTGCGAACACAACAGTTGTTTAAATAGACACAATTTATATAGGCGATATAAACAAGTTTGTTAAACAATCAAACATAAGGGCGATATTTCTGGCTGAATTACTCTACCATCTGTTTGGCTTATACCGTCCGGTCTCATCAAAATTTGCTGGATTTCAAGAGCACTAACGAGACGATTGACAGGGACCGATAGAAAATGGCGTGGCTAGATGTACCTGTCTTGACCAGCATACGACATGTAATATGAACACACTGTGAGGTCACACAGTCTTGTATCTTGGAAAATTACATTGGAAAGTGCTACCATGGGAAGTAACTCCTCGTGCCCTGCTTTAAGTATACCACTGTAAATATGTTATCTTACATTTGTCGTTATACAAATATGGTCGCTCACAAGTACCCCACAAATTTCATTTTACATATGGTTCCCTACAGGTGTCAACTTACACGTCTTCTTACACATGTCAACTAACACACGCTTTCTTAAATATGTCATGTTGCATGTATTCATTCTAGAATTGTTTTTTCAATGTCACATTACGTACGGCTTCTTATGAATGTCATTTTACATGCCAGCTGATATATGCCATCTCAAATACGCCGTTTTACACAAGCCATTTGACTAATGCTAAACGATAGACAAAGACAACGAAGTAACAGGACGGAAACAAGAAAATGCGATCAGAAAAATGAAGAATAACGACACGAAATTAGGTAGATACAAACAAAGAAAACATGATAAGGTAATTTACCGCACACACAAACAAAATAAATAAACTGTAAGTATGAACAAAAAACGCACAATTTATTTTTTTGGTCCCATTATAACTTGTTGACAACCAAAATAAATATAAAAAAAATGTTTAAAATAAATCAATAATCAACTGTAGATATAGAACAAACACTTGATAAGTCAACTTTCCTCACTTACAGCTAGGTCAGTGACATCTGTGACATGATAGTACACGCAAAAACAATGTGCCGAGACAGATAACACGGTGTACTGACGTCTGTGGTTTACCTTGATACACCAAGAGCAGATAAGGACCATAAGAAGAAGTCAAGAGCAGATAAAGACCATAAGAAGCGGGGCTGGCACAACCATGTACTCTTACAGTGGTGGTTTCTGCAACAATCTACTGTACAAGATGCCATGTCTATTCCCATTGTACAACCTCATATGAGATGAAATAAAGTCTGAGGGAGAAGTGGTCCTAATCTGTTAGTCTCCTATAAGATGGCCAGCAACAACACGGAGCCGTATAACATCACAAATATCACACAAGTACAGTAATAGTAATATTGTTGCTGACGTTTTTGTGGCTAAATGGTGGGGTAACTGGCCCCATGCCCATCTTTCCTTAGTCGCACTTTTACGAACTGCCAATGATGACAGGGGCCAGATAAGTGCCAGTGGAACAACAGATGAGAAGACGCTGGTTGTGGACAGGGTCATGCAAAGAGAACTGGGGGTAGAAATGAAAAGGATGAAGAAGACCTAAAGAGATCTCACCAGATGGCGCAGGGCAGGACTACTTGGCGTGAGTTTTTTAAAGGCAAAAGTTCAAACTGAATGCCCTAAGTGTAACGGAAAATTTGGTTGTCCAGCATGGACTCCACCAAGATGGCGGGTAAGGGGAGGCAAATGAAGCGCACTTGAAGCTTGTCGGCACTCCCTCCCATTTCTTGTCAACGTGTACTGTATAAGCAGATATTTTCTTGATCTGGGTATATCGTGCATCTTCTGACAAATAATAGTATCATCTAAAGGCGTAGTTTATGCCAGGACAAAAGTACACATGGGCATTGACATCAGCAAAAAGGGTAACTGTCTCGGCGCTATTTCGCGGAAATTTCAGATTGGCCACCTTGGGTGGTTGGCAACCATGAGAGAAGCGGTTTGTCCAGATCAGGTGACCGGACAGGAAGCGGGAACAAGTTTTGGCGCAAAAGGGAGTTGCTTCCTAGTCAGCGGCCGAGGAAGGTCCCTATAGTACTTGCCATATTTCATGCTTAGTGGATTATGCGTTATAATTCTAGATGTGGATAGGATCTAGTGGACATTTTCCATAGATAGCAGAGTTGTAAAGTGTCTATGTGTTGAGAGTACCATTGGCACAGTGTTTCGCTAGTGAGCGATAGTCAGCGATAATGTTCATTCGGTAGGGCATACTAGAATGTATTATGTTGATAGATTGAGCTGGTAGTGAGGCAAGTTACATTGGTATTTTCGTATTGTAATTCATACGTTGTTCATGGCCGTGTGAGGCCTTTATTTGTGTGTGTATACCATATTAAAGGGCAGTACCTGTGAAAGGTGTTATCTTGCTGTGTCAGCCATTACATGTTGTGGTCGTACCTTTGGAAGGACGAGCCTTATTTATCATTAGTATTGGTGTTACTATAAATCCACAATATTAGTGGTCTTGACAGTAACCCACAATGACTTAAGTCAAACAGACAAGAGACAAGTCAGGTAACAGTCACGTGCAGTCAGTCATACACTGCAATATCTTCTTCGTACACTCTCAGACGTCAACTTGAATATGTTGAAAGACAGCAGTAGTCAAACACTGTTCTCCCTCGCCCCCAAGGACAAAGCAGCTAACATACACCTAGGGACAACCGTGATCAAGGAAGAAAGCTACCCCACCTATCTTGGGGTGACATTTGACCAAAGGCTTACATGGAATAAGCATATTGAAAATGCAGAAGGAAAGGCCCGAAGACGACTAGGCATACTCAGAAAATTAGCAGGTACCAACTGGGGAGCAAATGAACGAACTCTAAAGAAGATTTATAATGGAGTAATAAGACCACACTTAGAGTTTAGCTCAGCAGCATGGTCATCAGCTGCTAACTCACATCTGCAGTCTTTGGACAAAGTGCAAAATCAAGCTCTCAGGCTCATTACAGGAGCCATGAAAACTACACCAATATCAGAGATGCAGATGGTTGCTGGATTACAGACATTGTCCCATAGAAGAGACACAAAAACCATGATCCAGATGGAAAAGTACAACAGTATGCCAACACACCCAATGAAGGCAAGACTAGATGATCTGGCATTGGGACGTCTAAAGCGTAGCAGCTTTGTGCATCGGGGAAAAAGACTTAAAAGACAGCATAAAGAAGACCTATCCATGAAGACAACACCACTGAAGCCCACCCTATACCCTGTACCATGGGAGCAGGCCAGCAATGCCCTCCAAATTAATACATCAGTCAGTGGTCTCACAAGTGGATGTAAGTATAATGATCTGCAAAAACGAACTGCTACATTGAGTATGATCCAAGAAAGCTATCCCGATCAATCATGGATACATGCCTATACAGATGGATCAGCAACTAATGCTGTTAGGAATGGAGGTGCCGGTATCTTTATCTCATATCCTGATAACCACTATGAGACTAGGCACATCCCCACTGGTAAATTATGTTCCAACTATACAGCTGAGGTTCAAGCTCTAGAGCAAGCTGCAAATATGATTTATAACACCAACTCTGACTGCCACCAGGTAGTCATCCTCACAGATGCACTGTCTGTCCTGCAAGCTCTCAAGGGTGGTAAACTCCCGCATCTGAGAAATGAACTAAACAAGGTAGCTGCCAAAAAGAGAACCATACTTCAGTGGGTACCATCTCATTGTGGTGTACCCGGAAATGAAAAGGCAGATAAACTTGCAAAAAAGGGAGGAGAATGTGAACAAGAAGATAATGAAGTCACATACTTTGAGAAAAGAGAGCTATCCAGACTATCAGAAGAGAACAGAACCAACCCAAAGACGACTATCACACTCTCGACCGGCAGGGACAGATAACTATTTTTCGCCTCAGGACAGGGCATAACAAACTGAATAAACACATGCACAAGCTACGATTGTCTGCTTCACCACTGTGCACATGTGGATTAAACGAACAAACTGCTGAGCATGTTCTACAGGATTGTCCTCTGTATGACCAGTTAAGAAAGATATACTGGCCCAATGACTCAACACTAAACTCAAAGCTATATGGAGCTAAAGAGGAACTTCAAACAACAGTCGAATTCATCATGAGAACTCGTCTGACGGTGTAAACTTCAAAGATGCGATCGCAAGAAGAAGCAGCAGTAGTCAGCTTGAGGCTATTTCTATCTCTACAGAGCTTTACTGCGATATGAGAGTAATGACATATGTATGGATTATCAGAGCTCACAGCTTGTAGAAGTGTAGTGTGCAATCTTTTTTTAATGTCATTTCTACAGACAATTGATCTGACAGAATATAGCCGAACACATGACAAGATAACTACTTCTCATTAGTTATTAGTCATCAGGCAGTGCACCATAGGCAGTGCACCAGACACTGCTCACGGCGTGAAGGACGAGGACGCTTCCACTAAAGTTAAATATTGTTAAAATGTAATGCGCGGCATAAACCCAGCAATAATTTGACATACAGAATGAGTCATTACCAATACATTACACCATGTGACTCATTACAATTAAGTACTCGCATGGTCCACCGAATATAATGTAACTGAAAAACAAAGGTTGCTCTACAGACAAAGTAAGACATTGGAAATACACACATACACAGAACATTACAGTCAAAACACAGAAAAAATAAGACATGGGATCTCTCTAACGTTCTCCCGTACACACATACACAGAACATGACAGTCAAAACACAGAAAAAGTAAGACATGGGATTATCTCTCTAACGTTCTCCCGTACACACATACACAGAACATTACAGTCAAAACACAGACAAAGTAAGACATGGGATTATCTCTCTAACGTTCTCCCGTACACACATACACAGAACATTACAGTCAAAACACAGAAAAAATAAGACATGGGATCTCTCTAACGTTCTCCCGTACACACATACACAGAACATGACAGCCAAAACACAGACAAAGTAAGACATGAGATTATCTCTCTAACGTTCTCCCGTATACACATACACAGAACATTACAGTCAAAACACAGACAAAGTAAGCCATGGGATTATCTCTCTAACGTTCTCCCGTATACACATACACAGAACATGAGTCAAAACACAGACAAAGTAAGACATGGGATTATCTCTCTAACGTTCTCCCGTACACAGAACGACAGTCAAAACACAAAGTAAGCCATGGGATTATCTCTCTAACGTTCTCCCGTACACACATACACAGAACATGACAGTCAAAACACAGACAAAGTAAGACATGGGATTATTTCTCTAACGTTTTCCTGTAAACACATACACAGAACATGACAGTCAAAACACAGACAAAGTAAGACATGGGATTATCTCTCTAACGTTCTCCCGTACACATACACAGAACATGACAGTCAAAACACAAAGTAAGACATGGGATTATCTCTCTAACGTTCTCCCGTACACACATACACAGAACATGACAGTCAAAACACAGACAAAGTAAGACATGGGATTGTCTCTCTAACGTTCTCCCGTACACATACACAGAACATGACAGTCAAAACACAAAGTAAGACATGGGATTATCTCTCTAACGTTCTTCCGTACACACATACACAGAACATGACAGTCAAAACACCGATGGTCAAGTGCTGCAGAACAACATGAAATATTGTTGAGAACGATTTTTGAAAAAGTGAGGGCTGGGGAGGGGGAGAGAAAGAAGATCTAATGAAATGTTGCAAGGAAGCGGTCAAGGTAGTTCCATAGCAGATGCTGCCATAGGGGAGTGAAGTGTTAGAGACTTCACTATACTAGGTCCAACATCGAGAGGTGGGGGTGACCTGTTCTCTTCCTCGATGCCTTTTCTTTCCCTAACATCAAGTTCAGTGAGATACTCATTTACAGCTGGGTAGACTGAAGCGTGTCGAAACCGTGAATTGAACCCGGCACCTTTGCTGCGAGGGACGAGCGCTCTAACCACTCAGCCAATCGGATGCTCTCAGAAAGAGGTACAATGCTCAAAAAGTACAGCAATAAACTATCAACTCCAAAGAAATAGCCAGTGTCACATGTCATTAGCCGTACCGCTAATAAAAGGGCAAATGCCATTAATGACAGCTGGGAACTAAGACAAGGTCCCAGAGTCAGTGCCCGGATCTGTCAACATGGATTCTGCCGTCCTTGACCGAGATCTACATGGCGTACCTGGCCTAGATGTCAGGTGGTATTCTTCCGCCACTGCACGATCACATGTATTTGAATTCGCAGCTGTGGTTCCAGGAGGATGCGCTGACATAATATACGACTAATTTTATGCATAATTACAATCATCTAGTTAGCAACGTGGCAACGGGCAGAAATGGCCCATATAACGTCGTAACATTGATCAACTAGACCCTCCAAAATAAAGAGGGGATAACAAAAAACACAAACAATCAACAACATGCTGTGGAGGCATTGGAATATTAGAAATGAATGTATAGCGACATTGGCAATAAACTTGTTACAAGTTTTACTGACAACTCACCGCTCTCGCTAAACTCCTCTAGCTCATTTGCCTTCAACTTTTTTCTGTCATTATTTTCAACTTTCTTCACACGCCCGAAACAGTTAAGTCTGTGTAGTTTTGATCTGACTCATACACTGGGCACACAAATAGAAGCGTCAAAATCTAGTCTCTCATTTACAGATAAAATGGCAGCCGGCAACTGTGACCTTGGTTATTTAAAAAAAAAATTATGATCTTAACATCTACAAATCAAGGACAAGAAAGGAGACAGGCCGGACAATACCAGTTCCATCTATTACTTACGTTTCTGCATTTCTGCACTCAGCACTTCAGGGTCGCCTGGAGGTGTGCGAGACGTTGTGTGTTTGTGATGGGGAGCGTATGGTAGACATAGGTGTGACGATTAAAGTTTACGATTACCACATTCACAGGTTTCCAGTGTCTTTTGTGCACAGAACTGTCCTAGAAACTGGGATATGATGCAAGTAAGGTAAGTAGTGCTATTTGGTTGGAAACTGAGTTACCTCAAGACATGGGTATCCTATTTGTATTTCGCGACCATACCAACATTAAATTTTCTGTACGCGTGGCAATATCAACTACAATTATACCACTTTCTACTACAACAATCACAGTGGCGATCGTCCGCAGTAACAAAGTCAACAGCTGAATCACCAACTACGACTACCACCAACAGCAGAGACAGAAGACAAACAACAGCCAGCAATAACGTTTTAACCTGAAGCTCTCCAACACGAGAGGCCAGCCACACACAAAGGGAAGTCACTGAGACATCAATGTACACTTCTGACACCCAGCAGAAACCAAGGGCCCATTTATTCACCTTAACATCGACAAATTTACCGCCACCAGCTGTTCGCACTCAACCTGCACACGGTGAGGAGAGAAATCGTGCACATATCTTTGTGAGTGTTGACTTGGGTCTACTAGAACTGGGATACACATGGGTAAACAAGCTCCGCCATATTTGAACGATGACGGGTGAATAACCTCTCTGCTCTACACGACTCTTTGGCGCAAGTGCTGATAGATCAGTGTCAATCACGTGGCGATAGTCTACAGATTATAACGGTGACTGTTTTATAAAGAAACCTACAACAACCATCACTACAATTATAACCCATCTGTTCCATGACCTAGGGCCTCAACGTAAAGCCTTCTCGTTCTGCGTCATCCGTCTCAGTGCCGTCTTAAGGCATGGGCACACTTGGCCCCATAATTCTAGGGGCCCCTTGCTGGGATGCTGCCATATTGGTAGGGGCCCAGTGCATTGCTTTGCCCAGGGCCTACAATGCTGTTAAGACGGCCCCGATCCGTCCAAGGTTTTTCCCATATCTCCTTTATTATGCCTGTCATGTCTGTCTCAAATTGTCTTCTCCACATGTTTTTATGCTTCCCTATATTTCTCGTATCTTTTCTACTTATAGCCAGTTTCTAGTTCCACTGGTATTTGGTTATTTACACCAGTTTCTCTTTGATGACTTTGTCACATGACGTCACGCCTGTTATTCTGTGTTCCAGAATCCCATGTCCACAGTCTGGAAATGTTCCTAGAAAGAAACAAAAAGAAAACATTGAGTCAGAAGCCCAGACTCCTCCCGTCAACTGTCTCAGGACTGTGTCATAAACCTCTTTCACCCAGGACTTTCTGTCTTGGATAGTTCAGTTGAATTTCATGAATGACGTGTTTTGGATGTCTTGGTCATGTTGTTGAAAATTTTGTTGCTGCAAGTTTCTCAGTATCATGTACCGACCCCATTCTATGACATGCATAGTAGGGAACAGTGGTACTATTCTTTGGTCCCAACTTGGGCTCCGGCTAACAATCGGGCGAAGGATTACGTAAAATCTCTCACAAAAACACGGACTGACGCTACAAAACTTGTATATACTCTCCTTGCAACTTTTCTAGGCCAAAAGTACGCTATGTTTGCAACTGCAATGATGGTTTCTGCAGCAATTAGTTTGACATGGTGAGGTTGCTACCGTTCCATGCGCAACATCACCTCAGTCATACATGGTGGGAGCTAAGGTTCAATATTTGATCTCCACACAGACTCTAAGAAACCACAAGGTGTCTTTAGCAATCATTATAAATGTGACAAGGAGTGATCAAACTGGCATCTCCCTCTGTCATCTCTGTTTCAGCTGACCAACTCTAAATTTGTCATAAATGAAATGATTAGACAAGGTCTCTTCACAAGCAGCAGAAGTCATACACTTATACACACAACGCTCACTATACAGACAGCTCTCTGACTCGCTCACTCTCTCTCTCTTTCACACACAAAACAATAGATCTCATAGACGACCAACATTTAAGCTGGAATTCGCATGTACTAGCACTGACCAAACAAACGGCACAGAAAGTTTACCAGTTAGCTAAGATCAAACATTTTCTAGATGAGAAGACAAGGAGTGTTCTATATATCCCAAATACAAACACGCCTAGACTATTGCTCCACAATCTGGGATGGCTGCTCCATGTCCAACACAGAGACTCCATTCATTACAAAAACGTGCAGTGCGCCTAGTTTCTGACAAACACCAAACACACTTAGTAGATCTATATAAACATTTTAACATATTACCTCTAAGAAAGCGGTTCCTCTTCAACAAAGCCAAACTCATTCACAAAATCCTACCACAGAATGCTCCAACGTCTTCTTCTTCTTCTTCCGTCCTTAGCCAACGACCGTCAAAGCAGTCAGTGGCCATTACGCCTAGTGGCGTCTTAAGGGCAACAACGAATAGATTTTCTTAGCCGTTGTTCCCATCACGCCTAATGGCGTTTTTAGGGCAACGACAAATCAATCCGTTTGTTGTTGTTTCCGTAATCAAAGTGACTGGCAAACGGGTGATCAGCCCGTTGTGGCTCCAACGTACCTGTGGCCTATTTTCAAATACAACGGAAGACACAGCCAACGCTTAAACATATTTCACGTGCCCAAGCCTAGGCTTGACTTATTCAAGAAAAGTTTAGCATTTTCTGCTGCTCATCTGTGGAACAATCTTCCCACACGACCTAAAAAGCATGCTTAGTCCATATTCATACAATCACAGACTTTTCAAATACATCATGAGTGCAGATTATATGCCACCCTAATTTAGTTATGTTCCCAAATCATTTTCTAATGTGATGTGTATTTTTTAAGGATTATTCTGCCCTGTTCATTATTGATTATGATAAAGTCCTGTAAATGTGTGTGACTGTTATACTTTTACAATGTTGGGATTTTACTTTGTTTTATTGCATTTATACTGTTTATGTTTATTTTAAAAAATATTATTGAAAATGCATAAATAGGATAAACGAATTCAGTATGGGAGACGAGAGAAAGGATGGGCAGAATGTTAGAGAAGCCTGCGTGCCCAATTCTAAACCAGCTGAAGATAAAGTTCGTAAGTTCGTTCTATCTGATTCTGCTCTTGAGTTAGGGAGAGCAAAGAAAAACTTGGAGTTCCTACTCACTCAATAGCAGACTGTTCAAATATTTCAGGAGTTCTGATTCTATACTACCCAAATGTGATCATACTGGAATTATTGTCTGATTTACTGTATATATGTTTTTTTTTTTTCTTTCTTGCATTTGTTGTCTTTTTTATTTTATTACGTTCTTGTTTGTTTAAAAAAATACTTTATTTTAATTATGATTGGGTAATGTAATTGTATGCTGTTATATAATCTTTATAATGTTGTATGCCTTTACTTTAATGCTTAAAGTAACATGTGGGAATGAAAGGGTATAGTATGCAAGATAAGTGAGAGTGGAAGGGCAGAATGTTAGACGGGCCTGCGCGCCCAATTCTTAACCCTATGAAAATAAAGTTCGTTCGTTCTCTTACGCTCTCACTCAACAACACGTCCTCCCCAGTTTATTAGCACTGTATTGTTCAGACCCTTTCCAACACCCTTCACTCAACCAGTTAACAAGAAAAGGTGTGGGGTAACAAAAACTCAGCCGTGTTTATCGATGGCTTTGTACAAATAAATGCTTACATTTTTATTTAACTATATTTACCGTACTGGCTTCCTATCTCTTATTCTCTGTCATGGTATTTTGTGTTGTTGTTTCTTATTCTCTGTCATGGTATTTTGTGTTGTTGTATCTTATTCTCTGTCATGGTATTTTGTGTTGTTGTATCTTATTCTCTGTCATGGTATTTTGTGTTGTTGTTTCTTATTCTCTGTCATGGTATTTTGTGTTGTTGTATCTTATTCTCTGTCATGGTATTTTGTGTTGTTGTTTCTTATTCTCTGTCATGGTATTTTGTGTTGTTGTATCTTATTCTCTGTCATGGTATTTTGTGTTGTTGTATCTTATTCTCTGTCATGGTATTTTGTGTTGTTGTATCTTATTCTCTGTCATGGTATTTTGTGTTGTTGTATCTTATTCTCTGTCATGGTATTTTCCGTTGTTGTATCTTATTCTCTGTCATGGTATTTTCCGTTGTTGTATCTTATTCTCTGTCATGGTATTTTGTGTTGTTGTATCTTATTCTCTGTCATGGTATTTTGTGTTGTTGTATCTTATTCTCTGTCATGGTATTTTCTGTTGCTGTATCTTATTCTCTGTCATGGTATTTTGTGTTGTTGTATCTTATTCTGTCATGGTATTTTGTGTTGTTGTATCTTATTCTCTGTCATGGTATTTTGTGTTGTTGTATCTTATTCTCTGTCATGGTATTTTGTGTTGTTGTATCTTATTCTCTGTCATGGTATTTTCTGTTGCTGTATCTTATTCTCTGTCATGGTATTTTGTGTTGTTGTATCTTATTCTCTGTCATGGTATTTTGTGTTGTTGTATCTTATTCTCTGTCATGGTATTTTCTGTTGCTGTATCTTATTCTCTGTCATGGTATTTTCTGTTGTTGTATCTTATTCTCTGTCATGGTATTTTGTGTTGCTGTATCTTATTCTCTGTCATGGTATTTTGTGTTGTTGTATCTTATTCTCTGTCATGGTATTTTGTGTTGTTGTATCTTATTCTCTGTCATCGTATTTTCTGTTGTTGTTTCTTATTCTCTGTCATGGTATTTTGTGTTGTTGTATCTTATTCTCTGTCATGGTATTTTCTGTTGTTGTTTCTTATTCTCTGTCATGGTATTTTGTGTTGTTGTATCTTATTCTCGGTCATGGTATTTTGTGTTGTTGTATCTTATTCTCTGTCATGGTATTTTCTGTTGCTGTATCTTATTCTCTGTCATGGTATATTCTGTTGTTGTATCTTATTCTCTGTCATGGTATTGTGTGTTGTTGTATCTTATTCTCTGTCATGGTATTTTGTGTTGTTGTATCTTATTCTCTGTCACGGTATTTTGTGTTGTTGTATCTTATTCTCTGTCATGGTATTTTGTGTTGTTGTATCTTATTCTCTGTCATGGTATTTTGTGTTGTTGTATCTTATTCTCTGTCATGGTATTTTGTGTTGTTGTATCTTATTCTCTGTCATGGTATTTTGTGTTGTTGTATCTTATTCTCTGTCATGGTATTTTGTGTTGTTGTATCTTATTCTCTGTCATGGTATTTTGTGTTGTTGTATCTTATTCTCTGTCATGGTATTTTGTGTTGTTGTATCTTATTCCCTGTCACGGTATTTTGTGTTGTTGTATCTTATTCTCTGTCATGGTATTTTGTGTTGTTGTATCGTATTATCTGTCATGGTATTTTGTGTTATTGTATCTTATTCTCTGTCATGGTATTTTCTGTTGTTGTTTCTTATTCTCTGTCATGGTATTTTGTGTTGTTGTATCTTATTCTGTCATGGTATTTTGTGTTGTTGTATCTTATTCTCTGTCATGGTATTTTGTGTTGTTGTATCTTATTCTCTGTCATGGTATTTTGTGTTGTTGTATCTTATTCTCTGTCATGGTATTTTCTGTTGCTGTATCTTATTCTCTGTCATGGTATTTTGTGTTGTTGTATCTTATTCCCTGTCATGGTATTTTGTGTTGTTGTATCTTATTCTCTGTCATGGTATTTTGTGTTGTTGTATCTTATTCTCTGTCATGGTATTTTGTGTTGTTGTATCTTATTCTCTGTCATGGTATTTTGTGTTGTTGTATCTTATTCTCTGTCACGGTATTTTGTGTTGTTGTATCTTATTCTCTGTCATGGTATTTTGTGTTGTTGTTTCTTATTCTCTGCCATGATATTTTTTGTTGCTGTATCTTATTCTCTGTCATGGTATTTTGTGTTGTTGTATCTTATTCCCTGTCATGGTATTTTGTGTTGTTGTTTCTTATTCTCTGCCATGATATTTTCTGTTGCTGTATCTTATTCTCTGTCATGGTATTTTGTGTTGTTGTATCTTATTCTGTCATGGTATTTTGTGTTGTTGTATCTTATTCTCTGTCATGGTATTTTGTGTTGTTGTATCTTATTCTCTGTCATGGTATTTTGTGTTGTTGTATCTTATTCTCTGTCATGGTATTTTGTGTTGTTGTATCTTATTCTCTGTCATGGTATTTTGTGTTGTTGTATCTTATTCTCTGTCATGGTATTTTGTGTTGTTGTATCTTATTCTCTGTCACGGTATTTTGTGTTGTTGTATCTTATTCTCTGTCACGGTATTTTGTGTTGTTGTATCTTATTCTCTGTCATGGTATTTTGTGTTGTTGTATCTTATTCTCTGTCATGGTATTTTGTGTTGTTGTTTCTTATTCTCTGTCATGGTATTTTGTGTTGTTGTATCTTATTCTCTGTCACGGTATTTTGTGTTTGTGACGTACGTCTAGTTCGACAAGTGAATTTTCCCTGATATGATGGATGATTTAAAGGGACTTTTAGCTTTTCATAACATTAGAACCCCTGAACATTTGTTGTAACTTTTCGTTTCGCCAGAGCGAACCGATTTCCACCGGGACTCATTTAGTATGCGGCACGAGATCAAAGACACTGAGACGATCCCCGAGCAGAGAAGCTAGTTTCTCGCAGGTATTTAGCATCTCCGCGCGAACTCAACCGCTCGCAAGATGGACCAGAGCGATTAGAAGAAAGACACTGGTGGAGATCTCAGGAAGGACGGGCGGCATGCTATCAAAGACAGTAGTGGTCCCTGAAACGATTTCGCATCCCGGTGTTAAGCACGGAACCGATCGCAGCCAGAGCGAACGGGGAAAGCTGACGCAAGCAGCGAGCGAAGATACGAGAGGCCAGGGGCGGCTTCTCTCTTTGGATTTGGCGGTCAGATCCCCCAAAGTTCATGAGATCAAAAAAGCTGTCAAAGTTCTCATGTCCCACTCATCTTGCATTCCAGTTGTAGATATACAGATCACGTAGAAATACACTTCATCATTCGCTGGCCAGAACTTGATAGAAGCACTAGCGATATTTGAAATCTTGCTACATTATCCCATGGATTTTCATTTATATTTGCAGTGAATTCTATTTCTGTGCAAAACGGTAAAATATATATTGTGTAAAGTGATCAGTGGTCTAGTTCATTCATTATATTTCATTGGATTTTGTGTTAATTTAAACCTATTAAATTAAACCGTCTCAATAGTTCCAGTTGTAAATGTAATGATATACCTGCTATACTATTTCCAAAAAGATAATAGATGTTTAATGCTTAAATTAACTTTTTAAGTCGCGAAGGAATTTATAATTAATAAATTTAGTTAAGTCCTATGTTTATAGATGTGTGATTTAACCACTAGAACTCGCGCAGTGTTTATTAAATACATAATTAAATACGCGAGCGTATATATAAAATAGTCTTAACGGGAAATTTATCGCGCGCTTAGAAGATTATTTGATTTTTAAAGTATGAGTATGTTGTTATGGGTTTTCTATCGTTTTCTCTAGATTGATCACCTTTTGCAATCCCAGCAATAACGAAATCTTTCAGAGTTTCCATACTCGGTTCTTAAACTTCCAGACAGTTTGATGAGACATTTTTAAAAAGTAAATCTTGTGGTGGTCCGGTGCGGCCTAGCTAACATAATTACATGAAAGAAAGCCTACCCAAGATCATTTGATTATTATCATCAAATTAAATTACAATCTGTAAGATAAACTGGAAGATGAACAGTGCCAGTAGCGATAGTTTATATACTGCTCTATTGTGAGAGATTACCGATTTACCTGACTGTGACTGAGCCTAGTTTTTCCTCACTGGATTTAAAAAAACTTTACCGGTCAGTTGCTGTCATCACGCAGTGAAGGAATATTGCCATCACCTCATTTTCACCCCTGTGTTGAATTGTGTCAGTGCCATCCCATAGACTCCTTTTTATATAATAAAACACAAGAACTCTTAGAACTTCAAGTCCGGCGATAAGCGGGAATATTTGCTCTCAGTGCAACCTCGCATTATTTGGGGCGGGACATAGAAGGACTGGACAGTTGTCACACGTAAAGAGTTTAAGTACTGTGTATATCATGCTATGGATGGTCTGATGCTGGAATCGGTAAGTGTGTGGTGTATATGAGTGTGGATCCTCACAGTGTGCATGAATGACAGGAGATTTATTTTTTTGCAACAAACCATTTGTTAACTTGCCTACCGGGTAATACGTTTTCTGTATACCCGGCATTGTTCCTTTAGTGGGATAATTTGTTAACTTGTTTCATCCCCCCCCCCCTTTTTTCTTTGCTTAGTAAAGGAAGACACCATTGGGATAACAGTATTTTTTTGTCTACCACCATAACTAATATTGTAACACCTCTTTCAGAGTAATTAAATTCACTGTTGGGTTACATTTCCTATGCTCCTGATAACTATCTATCTTGAGACTGGGTTTATCTTTGTCTAATACAAGCGGGAAGGGCTTAGTCGATACCAATCTTTTTCACCCCCTCCCTACCTTGATATTTGCATTTTTTTCTGTACTTAGGATAATTTTATGTAACACTTGATATTGTTTTTTTTGTGATTTGATCTTTACGGTAAATAAACATCATAAACTTATATCGGACTGTCTTGGAATACCCAAAAGCCCAAACATTCCCTATTTGTTTAATATAGCTGTATCCACGTCGTCTGAGTGTGTGAAGCACCCAAATCGGTGTGAGCGCAGACGTGTGTCTGGAAAACTGGCAAATAATTGTTTGACCAGGAGAGTGGAAGAGAAGATTGAGAGAAACGATTTGTCGTAAATAAGTCTGTCTTTACTCTCCTCCAGCACTCTGTGGAGCATCATATTTAATCTATACATTTCTATCACTGAGTTTTCATCATCATTCTACACTCTAAACCGGACTACTATTTCTAGACTCTTTTCTCTCAAAATAAATTTACGACAGTGTTGTTGTATCTTATTCTCTGTCATGGTATTTTGTGTTGTTGTATCTTATTCTCTGTCATGGTATTTTGTGTTGTTGTATCTTATTCTCTGTCATGGTATTTTGTGTTGTTGTATCTTATTCTCTGTCATGGTATTTTGTGTTGTTGTTTCTTATTCTCTGTCATGGTATTTTGTGTTGTTGTATCTTATTCTCTGTCATGGTATTTTGTGTTGTTGTATCTTATTCTCTGTCATGGTATTTTCTGTTGCTGTATCTTATTCTCTGTCATGGTATTTTGTGTTGTTGTATCTTATTCTCTGTCATGGTATTTTCTGTTGCTGTATCTTATTCTCTGTCATGGTATTTTGTGTTGTTGTATCTTATTCTCTGTCATGGTATTTTGTGTTGTTGTATCTTATTCTCTGTCATGGTATTTTGTGTTGTTGTATCTTATTCTCTGTCATGGTATTTTGTGTTGCTGTATCTTATTCTCTGTCATGGTATTTTCTGTTGCTGTATCTTATTCTCTGTCATGGTATTTTGTGTTGTTGTATCTTATTCTCTGTCATGGTATTTTGTGTTGTTGTATCTTATTCTCTGTCATGGTATTTTGTGTTGTTGTATCTTATTCTCTGTCATGGTATTTTGTGTTGTTGTATCTTATTCTCTGTCATGGTATTTTGTGTTGTTGTATCTTATTCTCTGTCACGGTATTTTGTGTTGTTGTATCTTATTCTCTGTCACGGTATTTTGTGTTGTTGTATCTTATTCTCTGTCATGGTATTTTGTGTTGTTGTATCTTATTCTGTCATGGTATTTTCTGTTGTTGTATCTTATTCTCTGTCATGGTATTTTGTGTTGTTGTTTCTTATTCTGTCATGGTATTTTGTGTTGTTGTATCTTATTCTCTGTCACGGTATTTTGTGTTTGTGACGTACGTCTAGTTCGACAAGTGAATTTTCCCTGATATGATGGATGATTTAAAGGGACTTTTAGCTTTTCATAACATTAGAACCCCTGAACATTTGTTGTAACTTTTCGTTTCGCCAGAGCGAACCGATTTCCACCGGGACTCATTTAGTATGCGGCACGAGATCAAAGACACTGAGACGATCCCCGAGCAGAGAAGCTAGTTTCTCGCAGGTATTTAGCATCTCCGCGCGAACTCAACCGCTCGCAAGATGGACCAGAGCGATTAGAAGAAAGACACTGGTGGAGATCTCAGGAAGGACGGGCGGCATGCTATCAAAGACAGTAGTGGTCCCTGAAACGATTTCGCATCCCGGTGTTAAGCACGGAACCGATCGCAGCCAGAGCGAACGGGGAAAGCTGACGCAAGCAGCGAGCGAAGATACGAGAGGCCAGGGGCGGCTTCTCTCTTTGGATTTGGCGGTCAGATCCCCCAAAGTTCATGAGATCAAAAAAGCTGTCAAAGTTCTCATGTCCCACTCATCTTGCATTCCAGTTGTAGATATACAGATCACGTAGAAATACACTTCATCATTCGCTGGCCAGAACTTGATAGAAGCACTAGCGATATTTGAAATCTTGCTACATTATCCCATGGATTTTCATTTATATTTGCAGTGAATTCTATTTCTGTGCAAAACGGTAAAATATATATTGTGTAAAGTGATCAGTGGTCTAGTTCATTCATTATATTTCATTGGATTTTGTGTTAATTTAAACCTATTAAATTAAACCGTCTCAATAGTTCCAGTTGTAAATGTAATGATATACCTGCTATACTATTTCCAAAAAGATAATAGATGTTTAATGCTTAAATTAACTTTTTAAGTCGCGAAGGAATTTATAATTAATAAATTTAGTTAAGTCCTATGTTTATAGATGTGTGATTTAACCACTAGAACTCGCGCAGTGTTTATTAAATACATAATTAAATACGCGAGCGTATATATAAAATAGTCTTAACGGGAAATTTATCGCGCGCTTAGAAGATTATTTGATTTTTAAAGTATGAGTATGTTGTTATGGGTTTTCTATCGTTTTCTCTAGATTGATCACCTTTTGCAATCCCAGCAATAACGAAATCTTTCAGAGTTTCCATACTCGGTTCTTAAACTTCCAGACAGTTTGATGAGACATTTTTAAAAAGTAAATCTTGTGGTGGTCCGGTGCGGCCTAGCTAACATAATTACATGAAAGAAAGCCTACCCAAGATCATTTGATTATTATCATCAAATTAAATTACAATCTGTAAGATAAACTGGAAGATGAACAGTGCCAGTAGCGATAGTTTATATACTGCTCTATTGTGAGAGATTACCGATTTACCTGACTGTGACTGAGCCTAGTTTTTCCTCACTGGATTTAAAAAAACTTTACCGGTCAGTTGCTGTCATCACGCAGTGAAGGAATATTGCCATCACCTCATTTTCACCCCTGTGTTGAATTGTGTCAGTGCCATCCCATAGACTCCTTTTTATATAATAAAACACAAGAACTCTTAGAACTTCAAGTCCGGCGATAAGCGGGAATATTTGCTCTCAGTGCAACCTCGCATTATTTGGGGCGGGACATAGAAGGACTGGACAGTTGTCACACGTAAAGAGTTTAAGTACTGTGTATATCATGCTATGGATGGTCTGATGCTGGAATCGGTAAGTGTGTGGTGTATATGAGTGTGGATCCTCACAGTGTGCATGAATGACAGGAGATTTATTTTTTTGCAACAAACCATTTGTTAACTTGCCTACCGGGTAATACGTTTTCTGTATACCCGGCATTGTTCCTTTAGTGGGATAATTTGTTAACTCTGTTTCATCCCCCCCCCTTTTTTTTCTTTGCTTAGTAAAGGAAGACACCATTGGGATAACATTATTTTTTTGTCTACCACCATAACTAATATTGTAACACCTCTTTCAGAGTAATTAAATTCACTGTTGGGTTACATTTCCTATGCTCCTGATAACTATCTATCTTGAGACTGGGTTTATCTTTGTCTAATACAAGCGGGAAGGGCTTAGTCGATACCAATCTTCTTCACCCCCTCCCTACCTTGATATTTGCATTTTTTTCTGTACTTATGATAATTTTATGTAACACTTGATATTGTTTTTTTTTGTGATTTGATCTTTACGGTAAATAAACATCATAAACTTATATCGGACTGTCTTGGAATACCCAAAAGCCCAAACATTCCCTATTTGTTTAATATAGCTGTATCCACGTCGTCTGAGTGTGTGAAGCACCCAAATCGGTGTGAGCGCAGACGTGTGTCTGGAAAACTGGCAAATAATTGTTTGACCAGGAGAGTGGAAGAGAAGATTGAGAGAAACGATTTGTCGTAAATAAGTCTGTCTTTACTCTCATCCAGCACTCTGTGGAGCATCATATTTAATCTATACATTTCTATCACTGAGTTTTCATCATCATTCTACACTCTAAACCGGACTACTATTTCTAGACTCTTTTCTCTCAAAATAAATTTACGACAGTGTTGTTGTATCTTATTCTCTGTCATGGTATTTTGTGTTGTTGTATCTTATTCTCTGTCATGGTATTTTGTGTTGTTGTATCTTATTCTCTGTCATGGTATTTTGTGTTGTTGTATCTTATTCTCTGTCATGGTATTTTGTGTTGTTGTATCTTATTCTCTGTCACGGTATTTTGTGTTGTTGTATCTTATTCTCTGTCACGGTATTTTGTGTTGTTGTATCTTATTCTCTGTCATGGTATTTTGTGTTGTTGTATCTTATTCTCTGTCATGGTATTTTGTGTTGTTGTATCTTATTCTCTGTCATGGTATTTTGTGTTGTTGTATCTTATTCTCTGTCATGGTATTTTGTGTTGTTGTTTCTTATTCTCTGTCACGGTATTTTGTGTTGTTGTATCTTATTCTCTGTCATGGTATTTTGTGTTGTTGTTTCTTATTCTCTGTCACGGTATTTTGTGTTGTTGTATCTTATTCTCTGTCACGGTATTTTCTGTTGTTGTTTCTTATTCTCTGTCATGGTATTTTGTGTTGTTGTATCTTATTCTCTGTCACGGTATTTTGTGTTGTTGTATCTTATTCTCTGTCATGTTATTTTGTGTTGTTGTATCTTATTCTCTGTCATGGTATTTTGTGTTGTTGTTTCTTATTCTCTGTCACGGTATTTTGTGTTGTTGTATCTTATTCTGTCATGGTATTTTGTGTTGTTGTTTCTTATTCTTTGTCATGGTATTTTGTGTTGTTGTATCTTATTCTCTGTCATGGTATTTTGTGTTGTTGTATCTTATTCTCTGTCATGGTATTTTGTGTTGTTGTATCTTATTCTCTGTCATGGTATTTTGTGTTGTTGTTTCTTATTCTCTGTCACGGTATTTTGTGTTGTTGTATCTTATTCTCTGTCATGGTATTTTGTGTTGTTGTATCTTATTCTCTGTCACGGTATTTTCTGTTGTTGTATCTTATTCTCTGTCATGGTATTTTGTGTTGTTGTATCTTATTCTCTGTCATGGTATTTTGTGTTGTTGTTTCTTATTCTCTGTCATGGTATTTTGTGTTGTTGTATCTTATTCTCTGTCATGGTATTTTGTGTTGTTGTATCGTATTATCTGTCATGGTATTTTGTGTTGTTGTATCTTATTCTCTGTCATGGTATTTTGTGTTGTTGTATCTTATTCTTTGTCATGGTATTTTGTGTTGTTGTATCTTATTCTCTGTCATGGTATTTTGTGTTGTTGTTTCTTATTCTCTGTCACGGTATTTTGTGTTGTTGTATCTTATTCTCTGTCATGGTATTTTGTGTTGTTGTATCTTATTCTCTGTCACGGTATTTTCTGTTGTTGTATCTTATTCTCTGTCATGGTATTTTGTGTTGTTGTATCTTATTCTCTGTCATGGTATTTTGTGTTGTTGTTTCTTATTCTCTGTCATGGTATTTTGTGTTGTTGTATCTTATTCTCTGTCATGGTATTTTGTGTTGTTGTATCGTATTATCTGTCATGGTATTTTGTGTTGTTGTATCTTATTCTCTGTCATGGTATTTTGTGTTGTTGTATCTTATTCTCTGTCATGGTATTTTGTGTTGTTGTATCGTATTCTCTGTCATGGTATTTTCTGTGTGCTGTTATATCGTTTCCACTGTAAAAGCATTTAAAAAAAAAACATCATTCTCTATCGTGGGTGTCGTATGCTGTAATGATAATTTTCGGTATTGCTTACTTTTGGTACAACAGCCCTGTCACCAACATTGGCGTCTGCTTAGTGTTACCACAATCATGTCAACACGCAGAAACAGCTTATGTACAAAAACAACCACAATGAACTGTCCTTAGTTCAAATACTACAGCTAAAAATAGAAATGGCAAACCAAGAAACAAAAGCCACTCTGTGGTAGGTGGCCTTTGATCCATACAAACTATAGCTTGATGAGCAACTTTGTACTGGCTGTGTGCAGTTTAGCCGCGTGTCAGCGCCCTGGGTGTATGGCCGTACACTTCCTGTCACTTCTACAATCTGTGACTCACAAGGTGCACAGAGATGACGTCACAAGCTCACGGTTTAAATCCTGCACGTGAATGTGTAGGCCTGTGAGCCTAAGACTGCTGTCCTAAAACCACCACAAACACACAGCCCCACTTACGAGTGTCCTGACTGACAGCATGTGATGACGTCTGCTATCAGACTATCTAGTTCATCCTTTATTTGATTTATGTTATATTTACATTACTGTCTTTTTTCTTTTTCCAAAAAAAAAATAAAATAAAAAAATCCCACTCCAACGCTTCCTAACATTTTCTATCACGCATTAATAATAATAACAAAACTGTAAACTTGTTACTTGTATCTCAACAGCTTTTCGCTGCTTGTGTCTAACTAAAGTGGTCTAAGACGACAATAGCAGTAGTGGTTCATGTAAAAGGATTTCTATATCGTGATATGAAGTCCCCAGTTTCTCGTGTTAAAAGAAAAAAAAAAGTTCCTTCGATTTCTAAGTAGGCCTATCCTATCCACAGACAACTTCTGAGTATTGTCAGGTTTAACACACACGAAACTGTTTGAGTGAAACATCAAAACATGATGTACAAGCTAGAGTAACAACTATCATTGTCTGGTCAGACATCATAGCGCAGCCTCAGCTAGGCCCACTTAGTGCGACAGGTTGAGAACACTTGCACTTAGTATCGGTACCAACATCTCGAGCGACGCACCACGTATCGTTAAGTTTGAGTCCTTGTCGTGGTGTAAACCCACTTCTTTGTTAATACGAGGGACGGTCAAAAAGTAATGCCTCGTAATTTTTAATTTCATTCAGTAGGCAAGAAAACAGATAAAATTCACATTCAAATGTAGCCCCAAGTCTGAACTTCAAAAATTTATTTCTCAATGTAGTCTCCGTTATTTGTTACAGTTTTTGTCCATCTTCTCACAAGGGCATGTATCCCCGCACGGTAAAAATGTGTGTCCTTTTTCCTAAACCACTGGCGTACGGCGTGTTTAAGGGTCTCGGTGTCCTCAAAGTGATGTCCGCGAAGATCTTCTTTCAATGGTCCAAACAGATGGAAGTCAGAAGGTGCAAGATCGGGACTGTAAGGGGGATGTGGTAATAATGTCCAGCCAAATTCTGCAATCGCATCAATGGTGCGTTTAGCGGTGTGTGGCGTGGCATTATCGTGCAACAGTAGTGCAGTTCTCTGATCTTTTAATGGGTAATGTCGCCGAAGACGACCTTTAAGCTTCTTCAAAGTTCCAATGTAACGGTCTGCATTCACCGTGTTTCCCTGTTCCAAGAAGTCGAGAAGAATCACACCCTTCTCATCCCAAAACACGGAGGCCATAACTTTCCCTACAGATGGTGAACTTTTGAACTTCTTTCTTGTCGGCGATGTTGTCTGTATGTCAACATTATGGGTACCCACCGTGCACAAACTTTTGAATAACCCAGGTCTTTAATGATGTTCTGGACACTGCCTTTACTAATGGACAACATGGAAGAAAGTTCATCCAGTGTTACCCGACGGTCACCACGAATGATGCCATCAACTCATGAATGTTGTGTGGAGTCACTGCGGTAGACGGACGGCCAGTCCGCTTTGCGTCAGCCATTGAGGATTGACCTACTTCAGCTTCGTCACAACGATGTACCCAACGTCGGACAGTGCTAACATCCACTGTTGAATCTCCATAAACATTCTTCAAACGTTCGTGGATGCGAATTGGGGTCTCGCCTTCAGCATTGAGGAATTCTATGACATAACGTTGTTTTAACCGAACGTCTTTGGCAGCCATTTTTAAACTGTTACAGTGGTGCCACCTGTTACTGAAACAGGTTGGTAATGCTATACAGTGCAGAAGAGTGTTTGAGGAATCCTGCTAAATTTACAAATTGCACACCGATGAAGTATTTACATACATAAAAAATAGGAGGCATTACTTTTTGACCTTCCCTCGTACTACAGCCAATCCACGTTCAACAGACTCTGAGACAGAATAAATTACACGAAGTCAAGTTCACGCCAAGACAGAAAAACTTAGGCTTAAAATTTCGGAACTCGGTCACGGAAAGTACGAAAACGTCGGCTATTAAAAAGGCGAAAACGCCGAGAACCAATCAAAAGGGTTCCTTAAGCAGTAGAATTTACCGGCGTCTACGTATATAAACGGGCGCGTTTTATAAAAAAAACACACACACAAACACGAAAGCCAGCCAGAACGACAGACGGGGGAAGAGAAAGCTGTCAAGACTGATTTACGCTTTCCTGCATGACCGGGCAGACTTGCTTCACTAGGTCGAGTCAAAATCTGGCTTGTATTAATCTTAGAGGGTAGGTAAACTTACTATAAACTTGTAGGAGAATATGCCTACATCATATATAATGATTGTATTTTTTAGTATAATTTATAATACCTACACCTGTATATAATTAATGTGTATCATTTATAATGATTATATTTTATGGAATCAGGTGTAATGATTGTATTTCCTGATATGATTGCTGAAGACGAAAACTAACCTGAAATATAACCTATCAGTCCTTTTTAGGACTCATATAACTCCACCCTGAAATATAACCTATCAGTCCTTTTTAGGACTCGTATAACTCCAACCTGAAATATAACCTATTAGTCCTTTTTATGACTCATATAACTCCAACCTGAATATAACCTATGACTATATCATGTATAATGATTGTGTTTTATAGTATCATGTATAACCCACCTGAAAATAACCTACACCTGTATATATTTAATATAACTTTAGGATTTTAGTTTTACTATGAATGTATGAGGTATACTGATTATATTTTAGGGAATTAGGTATAATGATTGTATTTCCTGGTATGATGGCTGAAGAAGAAAACCAACCTGAATATAACCTACAACAGTATTGTTAGGGTATATTTTACCAGCCAGTATAGCACTTATCAGAGATGACCTGGTATATTAAAGGGGGAAGGAAACGGTTGTATCATACCTAGGTGTACAAATTATTGAATGTATTCATGTACTGAATCAGAAAGAATGTTTTGCAAGTACACACCTGTCTTGTCTCGCTATTGCTAAATCATACTGAGCCATGTTGTCATTCATCCTACATGCAGACACCTGAGACACGCTCATCTCATATACACTAGAAATAGGTGGGCTTGATGACAGAACTTAGCCCCTATTTTTCCTTGTTACAGGTTTTATTCGTGTCATCCAACCTGAGGTCGTATGTTCAGGTCAATCCAGCTGCCTGGAACTTCGCAGGAGCATAGTGATTGTATCGAGCTACATCCTTAGTCCCCCTCAGTCTTGGGTGGGCTAAAGGAACGATCATCAGCGGGTGTTGTGTGCACCAAACTAAGAAGGACAGAACTGTTTTAAGAGATGAGTACATATTAGTACCATTTCCGTCGGCAATTGTGAGCTATTAACTGTCTATGAAGAAAAAGTGATTTAGCTTAGTGAGAGACAAGATTAACAGCACAGCTGATAAATTTTCTGTAATTGATTAACAGCTGATATATATAATTTTGTTCCTATAATTGGAAGACTTGTTATATATATATATCATATGTAAACTTATAAATCCATTACATTCCATCTTCCAACATCCACCCTTCAGCACAAGAGTAGATAGTGTATATACTTAATAAATAAGGAAATTGTATTTGAACGACTTGTCAATTTTTATAATTGTTAAGTGAAATCTATTTCCTTGTTTTAATATCACAGTTAGTTACACAGCGGGGTGGCATTTTATGACTGTCTCCACTCTAATTTTTCGAGATCAGATCATTCACAGCCGTAACTAATTTGTGATACCAGTAGTTCTCTCATACACTGGGACTTCACCATTTTCCTGCAGAAATTCTATTTCTGTACTGTCAGTACTATACTGATCCTAGATACAATAAAAACCTCACGCTACAGTCCTCGAGGACATGTCTGCCCGCAACTAAGCTATGTGTATTCTAAGGTAGCGGACAGTGCTGTTTGTTACTAATAACGCTATGTTTGTTACTGACAGGGCCATGTGTCACTGACAACTGTTTGCCACTGGCAGCGGCCTGTTTGTCACTTGTCAGCACCATATTTGCCACTGACAGTGCTATACATGTCACCTGACAGCGCAATATTTGCCAGTAACAGCTAGAACCAGAAAACACGCAGAGAAGGTAAAGGCCATTCGTTCTTCTCTTACATACTGCTCAGACAGCGGAGCGTCGGTGGTAAGACCGATTACTGAGTTCTGATCCAACGATTACGTTTTCTGGGTTGGTGTGCTGTCATACTGTGTTCCATGTATATTACATGTTCGATCCACCTTCTCATGTGTACCCATGTTCTGATGGCTGTTTAAGATCAAAGGTATCCTCAGCGTGTACTCAGTTTACGAACCCAACTGTAAATGATGATTTAAGAGATATCAATGCATGAATGAACGTCCACAGAAAGTGTAAAATGGCGAAGCTGGCATACAGATAAAATTATGAAATATTTGTGATGAATGTTATTTCTAGTTTGATACCAGGAACCACACAGCTGAACGCTCTCTTACACTTTTGTGGTCTGTACTCAAAGGTCTGACTGACAAAGTGGTTAGAGTGCTGGTCTCTCGCGGCAAAGGTTGCGGGTTCGAATCACGTTATCGACACGCACCAGTCTAACCAGGTAGGGAAGGAAAAGGCAGCGAGGAAGGGAACAGATCACCCCCCCACCTCTCGATGCTGGACCTAGAATTGTGAAGTCTCTAACACTTCACTCCTCTACGACAGTATCTGCTATGGGACTACCTTGACCTTTTACCAAATTGTAAAACGTATTCTCAGGCTAAACGCCTGAAGACAAATCGGGACACACACGGGACAGGGCTGAAAATAGGGCAGCCTGTTTTAGATGTGATGAAGGGGGAGTAAGGGTTGCTATAGGTCTCATTAAAAAAAAAAGAAATGCCTGTAACCATGCCAACCGTACCTTCACGTGTGGTCCAATTCTTGGACCAGGTGCTCCCTGTTTCTACCAACACGGATATGGCGAATGGCGAATATCTGGCGCCAACAAACCAGACCCCAAGAGTCTACTGGGGTAAAAAGACTTGCCCGGGGAGCACACCCCGGCTAAAAAAGCAGAGAAGGCCACTCTCCAAACCTCCGATGTCTTGCGGGCAGTGTTAGGATGTGCAAGATCATGGACAGGAAGACTCCCCAACTTCCCCACCGAAGACACACCCACGACGACCGTTGCCTCAATTGGCTGTGTGGTGTACCCGGAAACGGGGCCTCCCAGTACTGAGGCACAGTTAAGTCCCCGACGTCGCTTTTTGGTGCAGAGTTGAGAGAAATGGCTGAGCGAATGCAAACATCAACAACACAAATTGGCTCAGCATCACAATTTCTCTCCCCCCCTTGTGGTGCAGCATGGTGAGAACCCAGCATTGCACACTAAGCTTGGGGGAATCACATGGGCGCCAAACTTAATACTGGCTCTTGACTAGATGGCCGCATGCAGGCGATTTCTACAATGGAGAGATGGCAGGTGGTGGGTACCGAGAAGTGGCTCTGTGCAGGACATGAGGATTCCTTGGGATAGCCCAGGACCAGAGCAAAGCATCGTGTAAGCTCTGCATAATTGGAGAGCTCCTCCGGATGACGGGGAATGCACAGTATGCCACCCCACCTATCCCCAACTGCTAACTTAGAACCAGAAGTGGGGTCCTCTGGATGCGTGCCAGGCCGGGATAAAATGCCTGGGAAAGAGACTGGAGCCCAGAACTCCCAACTCAATATGTTCCAGGATGGCAGAAAAGCCACGGGAAAGACACGTCTATTTGGAAGATAATGCCAAGCACAACTATATTTTCACCACACGAGCTCGGACGTTGCCTCGGTAAAAAAGGTCCGCGCATAGCAGTGACACCCCAGGCGGCTTGCGAATAGTCTACTACTGGGAACATAAACAGATTAGGGATGAGCTTACTCTCCCATTGAAGAGGTGCTGAAGTCGATACTGGGCCAGAAGGCGCACCGGAAACCACTGTATCACGCAACTCGTTTTTTTCTATGGATGAGTACACCGTCAAATAAATCTCATGCTGGTGCTCGCCCTGTGGAGCTCCACCAGGCAGGTGCAGTGCCGGGCTCTGAGCCTCGACAGAGCCCACCCTCAGCTACTGGAGGACCCTCTAGACCGTCTTGTGGAGTCAGCAGACGGCGGAGAACTACTGGCCGAAAATAAACAGAAAGAGAGAAACCCAAAGTGCCACTTGTCATAATACACTGGAATGCAGAGGGAGTGAACAGCAAGCAGGCTGGATACAGCAAAAAGACGGAGCTGGAAAACATCTTGTATGAGAAGCAAGTCAATGTTTGCTGTATCCAAGACACTCAATTGAAAGTAGATCACACCTTTAAAATAAGGGGATATCAATGCTTCAGATCCGACAGACAAGATAGACGAAAGGAGGAGTACTTACTCTTGTAAGGAATAACATTCATGCACATGAAAGGAAAACCTACATGTGTGGTGAGATCAGTGATACAATTACTCCAAATTTCATTAATAATTAACTAAAGAGTTAAAAAGTAGAAGAAAAACTAAATAAAGCCCGTGTTTATTGCCCGACATCATCACCGATGCCACGAGGCTAACCGTATGTTAAAAAAGTGTTCCCGCTGGAGGAAACGAAAGCCTATCCCACACCCGCCCGCGTTTTCGTCACTCCGTCTTGGGAAGAATAAATTAACATGAAACAGTTTGCGCGATGCAAATACTTCCTTCATTCATTGGAACGACAGACGAAATAGACAAAGGGGGGAGGGTAATCGAGTGAGAGAAAAATTAACTACGGTAGTGTATTGTCTCTAGACGCATAATAACCTTGAGTTTGAAAATTTGCACTATGGCGTGAGAAAAGTCACTCCGTGTTACCCCGCCACTTCGTTAGGCTAGACATGCAGTTAGCGGCGATTCAAATTAGTATTGAGAGAAAGGGGGGAGTAAGGAAAACGATACCAAAAGTGAAACTGACTTTCTTTATAAACTAAAAAGGATAGTTTGGAAGGATAGAATTAATATTATTACCTATAAAAATCCTCCATAGTCCTTATAATATCTTAGAAGATAGATTTTATTAATATTGTGATAAAATATAAGAAAACCCAAAATGCAAGGAAAAAGACGAAATTGTTAACGACACTAAAGACTGACATAAAACTTATATCAGCTGATAGGTTATAGTCTTCTGACCAATAATATGTTTCAATATCAAAAATCGCTCCAGTAATACCTAACATATTGTACAAATACTATATATTCTTGGACAGTGTGACGAACAGACTATCGTTCTTGCTTATTTTATCGGTAACATTGGGGACGCAAATTTGAAAAAAGAGGCATAGGAGTGATTCAATCTGATTGGTTGACGTTAGGAGTAAAAGGGGAGGCAGGAAAATGTTAGCCCAAAACTAAACATCTTTTTGTATTGGCATAACTAAGGCAGATTGACCAATGGACTACGAGATTCATAGTATGTTTGGGGTTTTGTTTTTGCTTTTCAAAAATAAATTCAAAATTTGGTAGTCGCCTGATTTCATTGGCCGCCCAAATAGATATTAGCAAAAGCTTAGAAAGCTCATGGCCATTTTGTAAAGAAAATTTTCTGTATCCAAGTACGATGAGACCAGAAGTGTTAATTGTAAAATAAATAAATAAAATTAACAGTCTGAACAACGGCAGAGAAACTGAGGCCATATTCGCCAGTCATCGTCACTTGTGTTATATTTCATTGAATTTGTGGTAAGAATGATTTATTTATTTTTATGCCTTATTAAAATTGCAAAAAGCTAGATAATGCTATTGGGAAAAGTGAAGGCCATGCCGGGAGCAAAAAGTATTGAGTCCTCATATTGAACTGTGTTTGAATGCTGTTACTGATTATTATTATTATATCATAATAGGTTAGCAAGCCTCTGTGTTCCATGAACACTCATCAACATGCCTAGAGCGTTGATAGTTAGGAAAAGAAAAGAAAATCATAAAAAAGGAGATGTGTTTACTCCATGTTATTGTATTGAAGAAAACTATGTAAAATTACAGTGGCGTATCCGCCATATGGACCTGACGTGTGGTCACAGTAAGGTGAAGTCATATGAGTTAGGGGCTGGTGCACTTGTATGCAGTAGAGGCTGACCCCCATCATATCATGTATAAATAGTTAATGGGAATCTAAATCAGAGATGAAAAGGCCAGGGTATCCTTTTTATTGCAGGGTTTTATTTCCTGTTACCAATTAATGACAGGAACCTTGATGAAAATTTGTGAAGACCAACGGTCTCCATTGAAAGTTTATATTGTCATCAAGTAACCAGAAGGAGCTTCTGTGTGTTGATATATTCTCTGCAGAGCAGTGTTGGACATTTTCATCTACATAACAAGAAAAAGGTGATGTGCTATTAGCCGGGACATCTGACAGTTCATCTGAATAAAGTGTTTTTCCCCAAAATTAACTTTACAGATAGGGGGCATGATGATAAAAACAGCTCCTCCTATAATGACTTTCACTAGTATGTACTAACTATCAGTCTGTGAATACACCTACAGTAACAATATATTATTATTATTCTTATTGGACAAAGAGTCCCATTTTAGTTAATCAGTTGGTGTAAAATATATTTTCCTCATTTTCAAAGACCTGTCCAAAAGAGATGGCAGGACAGGCAGATTAAAATTGTAGAAAAAAAGAATTCATATTCAAAGAAAAACTTAAACCACAGACTTATTACTGTACTATTAGTGTGTTGTATTATCTTGTTTTGATGTATCATCATTTCATTGCATTCCCTAGACACTAGCCACATCAAATACCACACACTAGAAATAAAATACAGCACCGTGTGAGATCTAGAGAGGTAGCGCTAGGTACCCTGACACTCATCATCATTTTCATCAACTATTAGAATCAGGGTCTTACATAGCTTGAATTCACACAGTTGACACATACACTGCAATCTTTCTTTCTTATAACATCATTACCTCTCCAGCAAATTACACTTGCTACAACATGGACAGAGCAGAATATCAGCTGTTGCAGCTAAAGGTAGACAAGATGGAAATAGAACTTCTGAACTATTACTGTCCAAACAACAAAGCCTGAGTCTCAGCTCTATACAGGTACCAGCCACCAACTTTATAGCATTTGGAGACTTTAATAGCCACTCCCAGAACTTGGGCTATAACCATCTAGATCACAGGGGTGAAGAGGTTGAAAAATGGCAAGATGACCACTCCCTAATCCTAGTCAATACTGCCACAGATACTCTTACCTTTACTCCAGAGGATGGCACACAACTTCAACTCCGGATCTTGCCTTTGCCACCCCAGATATAGCTGGACTCATTAGTAGAGACGTAGGAGACCAATTAGGAGGAAGTGACCATAGCCCTATCTTTCTTACTGCCCAGAGTGTAACTCTCAGTACAGGCCCAGCCATTACAAGATGGAATTACAAAAAAGCCAACTGGGGTTTATTCATGCATCAGGTGAACACGCTGCTGTCTGACCTCAAGGTGCAGAACTGTCGTAAAGTCGTGTGTAAACCCACTTCTTTGTTAATACACTATGTCGGTATACAAATATGCACAGCCAATCCACCTTCAACAGACTCTGAGACATAATAAATTACACGAAGTCACGGTCACGCAAGATGGAGGAAGACAGAATAAATTAGAAAACAAACACTGTTGCATCGGAACTCGGTCACGCAAAGTACCAAAACTTAACTAACCAATCAGCTTGTCCTGGCAATTAAAAAGACTAAAACGCCACGAACCAATCAAAAGGGTTCCTTACGCAGTAGAATTTACCTGCGTCTACCTATATATATATATGAGCGCGTTTAATTCAAATACAAATTAAAACCAAGTGTAAAGGACAATAGTTATCTATAAACAATACAAAAGAGAAAATAAAATGGAAAAATACTAATATAAATAAAAATCAGCAACTGCAAAAGACAACAGTTATTTAAATTGAATACAAAATTAGTAAATAAAATGACACTAAATACCCCAATTATAACCAACTTTCAGGTTGAACAGGGTTATACCAAGATGGTACGAGAAGAGGCAATAATGGACAACTGTTAAGTGCCCGCTCTCCACCCATCAACTCATCAAAACAACAACAACAATTCAAATACACACACAAACACGAAGACCAGTTAGAACGACAGACTGTGGAAGAGAAAGTTGTCAAGACTGATTCCTGCTTACCTGCATGCTGGGCAAACTTGCTTCACTAAGACGAGTCAAAATCTGGCTTGTATTAATCTTAGAGGGTAGGTAAACTTACTATAAACTTTTAGGAGTTTCAATATGCCTATATCATATATAAGTTTTACTATGACTGTATTATGTATAATGATTATATTTTATGGAATCAGATATAATGATTGTATTTCCTGGTATGATTGCTGAAGACGAAAACCAACCTGAATAATAACCTAACAGTCCTTGTTAGGACTCATATAACTCCAACCTGAATAATAACCTAACAGTCCTTGTTAGGACTCATATAACTCCAACCTGAATATAACCTATGACTATAACATGTATAATGATTGTATTTTATATTATCATGTATAATGATTGTGTATGACTGTTGAAGAAGGAAACCACCAGAAAATAGCCTACACCTGTATATATTTAATATAGGATTTTAGCTTTACTATGAATGTATCAGGTATACTGATTATATCTTAGGGAATATGATTTTATTTCCTGGTATGACTCCAACCTGAATAATAACCTAACAGTCCTTGTTAGGACTCATATAACTCCAACCTGAATAATAACCTAACAGTCCTTGTTAGGACTCATATAACTACAACAATATTGTTAGTGTATATTTTACCAGCCAGTATAGCCCTTATCAGAGATGGCCTGGTATATTATAGGTGGAAGGAAACGGTTGTATCATACCTAGGTGTACAAATTATTGGATGTATTCTTGTATTGAATTATCAGAAAGAATGTTTTGCAAGTAGACACCTGTCATGTCTCGCTATTGCTAAATCATACTGAGCCATGTTGTCATTCATCCTACATGCAGACACCTGAGACACGCTCATCTCACATATACTAGAAATAGGTGGGCTTGATGACAGAAATTAGCCCCTATTTTTCCTTGTTACAGGTTTATTCGTGTCATCCAACCTGAGGTCGTATGTTCGGGTCAATCCAGCTGCCTGGAACTTCGCAGGAGCATAGTGGTTGTATCGGATCTACATCCTTAGTATCCCCTCAGTCTTGGGTGGGCTAAAGGAACGATCATCAGCGGGTGTTGTGTGCATCAAACTAAGGACAGAACTGTTTTAAGAGATGAGTACACATTAGTACCATTTCCGTCGGCAAGTGTGAACAATTAACTGTCTATGAAGAAAAAGTGATTTAGCGTAGTGAGAGACAAGATTAACAGCACAGCTGATACATTTTCTATAATAGATTAACAGCACAGCTGATATAATTTTTTTCCTATAATTGGAAGACGTGTTGTTAAAAAAAATGTAAACTTACAAATCCATTGCATTCCATCTTCCAACATCCACCCTTCAGCACAAGAGTAGATAGTGTATATACTTAATAAATAAGGAAATTGTATTTGAACGACTTGTCACGTTTATAATTGTTAAGTGAAATCTCTTTCCTTGTTTTAATATCACAGTTAGTTACACAGCGGGGTGGCATTTTATGACTGTCTACACTCTACTAATTTTTCGAGATCAGATCATTCACAGCCGTAACTAATTTGTGATACCAGTAGTTCTCTCATACACTGGGACTTCACCATTTTCCTGCAGAAATTCTATTTCTGTATAGTCAGTACTATATGATCCTAGAGCCAATAAAAACCTCACGCTACAAGAACAGAGACATTAATGAAGTAGTAACAGACTTCAACAGATGCATACTTCAAGCTGCAAAAGAAACCATTCCAAAGGATGCCGTAACTACACACCATACTGGTCCAGCACTCCAAGAACGCCAGGTAGCCATGGACAGGGCTAGAAAGGACGCAGAGTCTCAGACTTCACTTGAAACTCACAGCAAATGGAAAAAGGCCGTAGCACTAGCAGAGTTTCAGAGAACAAAGCTAGAAGAAAAACGGAAAAGCTGGAGAAATAAAACGGCAGCGCCGAACCTTGAGAAAGACGACATGAAACTTTGGAGATTAGCCAAATCTCTAAATGAAGAGAGTTCCTCGCCTAAACAGACTATCACATTGGATCATGGTAGCAAATTTCTCAGAGGAAAACAAGCTGCAGACCTATTTGCTAGAAGATACCGTTCAGAAAGCAACTTATCCATTAACATAGACCATCAGAGAGAGATAAGAAAAGAAATACTGGCAACCATGGGACAGACAGATACTCCTGCCCCAATGAGGGAACCCATCACACTAGGAGAACTACAGAACGCTATTTCCAAGTGTAGTAAAATCTGCGAGATAATCGCTCATTTCAGTAAGATTTTAGTCCTATGATAATAAATAACCCAGCCCGTATGTGTCTGACTATAATCATCTCACACGCCAGCATCGCGCTGAATTTTGTGCCATGGTAATGCTTAGAAATGATCCCGCCGTATAAACCTACTCGCTTTCTTTGTGACGTACCATAAACATTTTTAACATTTTGCCCGATCTGATAGAGACTGCGGCAAGACTTATAATTAACGATCTTCCAGAAATGTGCCGCCAAGTTACTGTCTGAATTAACGTAATACTTTAACGCCTTTAATAGTAGTAATCCTTACATTTTTCAGTAGTGTAACACGAGATGGCAGAAATATTTAACGCCAATTCTAACACCCGCCGCGCAAAACCCCGCTTCGCTTGACACGCTGTGGGATTGGCCCGATGATATATACACACAGACAGTTTAAATTCTCGCCGAGTAAATGTATTTCTGACGTCACTCAAACAAGTTAGTTATTTTAATAAAAATGCTAGAGAGAGATGAGGGTGGAAGATGGCCGACTTGTGTAAAATTTATATTTGATGATTGACAGTGACAAAATTGAAAATCTAAACCATACTGAAACTGACCATAAAAATCATATGGTAGTATAGCTTAGAGTCCCCTGAGCAAAAATGTGTTTTAAAAAATACGGTAGTCCAAGTATTAGCCAAGTTATTGAGAAAATACTAAATGTCTACGGACACTTGACCAGACAGACTGTTGTTCTTGCTCGTTATACATAACGTTAGTGGGGACGCTAGTTTAAAAAAAAAAAAAGGCATGGTAGTAATTCAAATTCTTTTAGTTGGTATAGGAGTGAAAGGGGAGAGATAGGAAAAATGTAACTAAAAACGAAACATCTTTTTCTATTGGGCATAACTAACGCAGACTGACCAATCGACAACCAGACACAGAGTTTGTTTGGAATTTTGTTTTTGTTTTTCAAAAACTACATTTGAATTCTGGTAGTCACAAGTGTTCCATTGGCCAGTACTAATAGATATTAGCAGCAAAAAGTTTTCAATGCTCATCGCCAGTTGACAAAAACTTTTTCTATCAAATACGCTGAGATCAGCTGCGTTAATTTATAAAATAAATAATTAATTCGCAGTCTGGGCAGGGCAGAGAAAAACTGAGGCCATTCTTTGCAAGTCAGCGTTATTTGTTACATATTTCTGTGAAAGTGTGGTAAGAATGTTTTATGTATTAATATGTTTATTACAACTGCCAAAGTTAGATACTGCTATTGGGAAAAATGAAGGACATGCCGGGAGCAGACATTGTTGAGTCCTCACATTGAACTGTATCTAACTGTTGTATATTGTCATGATTTTGTTTTAATATTATTGTATTAGAATATGTTAGTAAGCCTCCGTGTTCCATGAACACTGTTCAACATGCCTGGAGCGTTTATAATTTAAAAATGAAGAGCAAATCATACAAAAGGAGATGTGGTTACTCCACGTTATTGTATTGAGGAAAGCTATGTAAACGTACAGTGGCGTATCTGCCATAGGGACCTGAGGTGTGGTCACAGCAAGGTGTGAGTCATATAAAATTAGGGGCGAGTGCACTTGTATGCACGCGAGG
Source organism: Oreohelix idahoensis (assembly GCA_024509875.1). NCBI lineage: Eukaryota > Metazoa > Mollusca > Gastropoda > Stylommatophora > Oreohelicidae > Oreohelix > Oreohelix idahoensis. The sequence continues at coordinate 118,788 of JAMPIV010022185.1, forward strand.
CTGACCCCATACCACCATATGTAAATAATAATAATAAAGTGTGATCAGATATAAAAAGGCCAGGGTGTCTTTTTATTGCAGAGTTTTTATTTCCTGTTACCAGCCGGTGACAGGAAACCTGATGAGTGAGTGTAACGCCAACAAGTCTCCGGTAAAACGTTTATGCTGTCAGCAGATAGCTGGAGAAGCTTGTGTGTGCTGATATATCTATATTTTCTGCAACTACATACTGAATTATCCTTCTACAAAGAATCCCAGGTGATGTGTTAGCATCTGGGTATATCTGACACTTCAATTATAATAAACTTTGGTATTTCCAATCATACCCAGGATGTTATGGGGCGTGATGAAACTACAGCCCCTCCTAACAAATGACAAACACTATTAGATAATAAAGTTGTAATCTGTGAATACACCAACAGGAGAGATAGAGTGACTTTATACTTATTGGACAAAGAGTCCACACAATTTAGTTAATCCTTTTTATGTAAACTATCTTTTCCTCATTTTCAAAGACCTGTCCAAAAGAGATGACGGGACAAGCAGATTAAATTGTAAAAAGAAAATATTCAATTTTAAAGAAAAACCTTAACCACTGTTTTATTCATTTCCTTATAGTGAATTAAAGTGTTTTGTGTTTATGTACCATCATTTTCATTTCTCCTCTAGACATTAGGTACATCATACACCAGACACTAGAGCCAAAATAGTGACCGTGTGAGATCTAGGGAGGTAGCGTTAGGTTCCCTGCAAATACATCATCATCATCTATTAGAGTCAGGGGCCTACATGTGCTTGACCTCACACGGTTAACACAGACACAGATTTCTTTCCTTTTAGGTATAACATCATAACCTCCCCAGGAAATTAAACTTGCAACATATATTGGTAGGCTTGTCCGGGATTTGAATTTCTTCTAGTACTACACACATTGGGGTCTGGGTTTTAGCATTAACAACATTTTATTTACCCAGGGAATCCCCATAATTACTATTGCCCAAGATTTGGGAATTTAATGAAGTGTCAGAACCTGGAATTAATTAAGTAAATTTGTATTTATTTTAGAAATTAAGTTAGAACAGTTTTGTATTTATCAGATGGCAGATTTGGCCAAGTTTCGCTCTGCGGCTGTGCAGACTGCCAGAGAAATGAATATGGTGGGTCAAGTCTTGATTGACTATGTCACCTCAGACTGTGATAAATTTCTTGCTAGGGAAGAACATAGGTTAGCTGAGGAAAGGAAAATGCAGGTAGAAGAGGCTAGGGAGATTAAGAAATTAGAGGCCGATAGAGAGGCTGAGATCAAGAGGCTCCAATTTGAGGAGAGAAAATTGGAGGCAGAAGAAAAACGACTGCAAAGGGAAGCAGAAGAAAAACGACTGCAAAGGGAAGCAGAAGAAAAGAGATTGACTGCCGAGAGGGAAGCAGAAGATAAAAGATTACAGAGGGAGCATGAGTTGCGACTAAGGGAGTTAGAGTTGCAAGGCCTTGCTCCGGACAATGGTCACAGCCCCTCTACCTCTGATGCTACTGCTAGTCAGGGGGCCTCCAACTCAGCCATGGGGTTCCATCTAGACTATTTTGTAGAAAAGGATGATGACATTGAGTCATATTTGAGCAGATATGAAGTATTAGCCACTACTTATGGGTTAGAAAGAGAAAGATGGGGTGTAAAGTTGTCTCAAGGTCTTCGGGGAACAGCTTATGAAGTTTTTTCCAAAATGAGCAGGGATGACCAAGACAACTATGATATGTTGAAGCAGGCTCTTTTGTTAAGATACGAAAAGAACGGAGAGTTTTATAGAAAGAAATTTAGGAATGCCAGGCTACTGTCGGGTGAGACCTATCACCAGTTCTCCGCCCGGTTAGAAACATATATGGAGAAATGGGCTACTTTGGGGAAAACCCAAGATCTCAAAGAGATGATACTCATAGAACAGATGAGAGAGTCCATGGCTCCAGACATGAGAAAGTTTCTCATGGAACAGGGCGCGGAGAGGCTGGGTGAGATAATTAATGTCGCTGACAGGTATCAGGCAGCCCAGGCAGAGGTAGCTGGCACCAAAAAGAAACAAGTAGATCATTATAAGGCCCCACAAAACTATAATAAATTTGACAACAGAGGTAAGCAAAACTTTGATAGGCCTCAAAATGATTATAAAAATAAAACCTCACATTTCAATGACAGAAAGAATGATGAAAGAAAACCTTTTCATCAAGGTAGATTATGTTGTAGATATTGTAAGAGGGAAGGACATGACATTAAATTTTGTAAAAGTAAACCTGCTGGATTTGCTGCTATGAAAATGGGGAACAAGGAAGTAAAGGACAAACCTGCTGGACAGCAGGAACCTTATCACCCCCCCAGTTTGTGAGGATGTTGTATGCAATGATGTCACCATTAGGTGCCTCTATGATACCGGTTTAGATTTTGATTCTGTCGTGAGCTCGCACTTGGTGAACCCAGATCAGTATACCACAGAAACAGTGGAGATACAAGGGGCGACCAAGGACATACCACTCATGACACTTCCCACTGCAAGAATAAATGTGAAAACTCGCTATGTTGAAGGTGTAATCAGAGCAGCAGTGATCGACGCACCCATCTACCATCTGATATTGGGGTGTCATTATGTCTTCTTGGGGGATCCCAAGAGACCTGTGGTCTTGGCAGCCGTCCAGACCCGATCACAATCCAGAAAGGAAGAAGATGAACCTATAAATACTCATCCAGAGGAGATGAGGAAGGCACAGGCTCAAGATAGGTCACTGAAGCAGTGCTTTCAAAAATTGCGTACCTGCCATATACCTCCTAATAAAGGAGAATGTTATCTGAAGAATAAATTGTTATATAGGAAGGCCGGAACTGGTTCAATGGGTCATGGACAACTAGTACTTCCCAAGATGTTCAGGGCAGACGTAATAAGGAGTTTACATGTTGGAAAAGATGGGGACCACGAGAAAGTAGGTACCATCTGCCAAAAGGCTTCGCAAAAATATTACTGGCCAGATGTAAAGATAGTTATTGAGAATTTCGTAGAAGCCTGCAGCATATTTCATGAGGGAACACCCACAAGTGGGAAAAATGTGCAGGACCTAGACATGCCACGGGGCAAACTTAGGCCTGGAAATAAAAATAATTGTAATAAAGTAGACAACATGGAATGGGATCCCCCTTTTCACACACAGTCTTCACTTGAATGTGTTAGAATGGCAACTCTGTGTCGAGGGCCAAATGTGGTTTTACCCCAGAATAAGCCGACAATCCCTCGGTTGGACTTATGTGAACTGGGTGAAGGTAAAAGAGAGAGAAGATCTCTCACAAGGAATTTAAAGTGGGGAGAAAACCCCAAGAAACGAATTGGTAGTGGTAGATTTTTGTGTGATGACAAAAGGAAGAAACGTCCTCAACACAAGGCTTCTAGTGTTATGAAAAATACGTCAGAAAAATTAAAGGTCCATTAGAAGCCTTGTTAAGGACTTGGACAGATGAGAAGGCAGAGGAGACTGTAACCTCATCCTATCAATATGTGAACGAACCGACCACTCGTTTAAAAACTAGTTGGAACCTGGCAAATGATAATTTGAGACAAGCCAGGAAAAAGCATGCTGCTTATTATAATAAGAAAGCAAAGGATAGAGAGCTTGCTGTAGGGGAGAAGGTACTTCTTCTATTGCCCGGCAGCAACAATAAACTTCACCCGTGTGTTACCGGGGCCCGAAAGGGGAGCAAAGAATAGTAACACTGTCCCCTGCCAAGCATGTCGTAGAAGGCGACTAAGGAGGGTTGGGCATGGGGCCGGTTACCCCATCCTGTAAAAAAAAATTTAAACCACAAAAAACTTCAACAAATATGGACAAGTCAAATAAAGAAAATAAAACACAGCCATCCAAGACAGGGGAAGGTCCTCTCGCGGGGAGGCGTATGATGCAACACAGAGAAAGCCGAAAGGAGTCTGTGTTGCTGACTAACCTTCTTTCTTCTAGGAGAACTTCCAGATTTGGCACCTGGAATGTTCGGACATTGAACGAACAAGGGAAAGTGGCACAAGTAGCAGCAGAAATGAGGGAATACAAAATCGAGGTTCTGGGAATGTGTGAAACAAAGTGGAAGGGGGTAGACAGGAAGAAACTCATCACAGGTGAATTGGTGCTGTCCTCAGGACACGAAGACGAAAGTTCACACCACAGTGAAGGGGTAGCTCTTATGTTATCTAAAGAAGCACAGAAAGCACTCATTGAATGGGAAGCTGTGGGACCCAGAATAATAACAGCTATTTTCAAAACAGCTAAAAAGAAAATTCATGTAAATGTCATCCAATGTTATGCACCAACTAATGACAAAGAAGAGTCTGTGAAAGAAGCATTTTATACTAAACTACAGGAAATTATGGATAAAGTAAAAAGAAGAGACATCACAATTTTGATGGGTGACATGAATGCAAAGATAGGTACAGTCAATACCGGATTTGAAGAAGTCATGGGAAAACATGGGCTAGGAGTAATGAATGAAAATGGAGAACTATTCGCAAACTTCTGTGCTTCAAATCAACTGGCTATAGGAGGAAGCATGTTTCCACATAAGAGAATACACAAGGCAACATGGATATCACCAGACCATAGAACAGAAAATCAGATCGATCATATATGCATAAAGAAGAAGTTTAGATCATCATTGCAGGATGTAAAGGTATATAGAGGAGCAGATGTGGCATCAGATCACCATCTTCTGATAGCCAAAGTAAAAATGAAACTCAAGAGATATGCAACAATGCAAAATTATAGACAACAGTTTAATGTAGGACAGCTAAGAAATCAAGAAACAAGAGACAAATTTGCGGTCACAGTATCCAACAAATTCCAAGTGCTCCAACAGTTGGAAGATGTAGAGAATACAGAAGACTATTGGCAGCAGGTCAAAACGGTATGGAAGGAGACATGTGAAGAAATACTGGGGAAAAGGGAAAGACAACAAAAAGCATGGATAACAACAGAAACCATCAATAAGATAAAAGATAGAAAAAACAAGAAAGCAGAGTTAAACACAAGCAAAACCAGAAGTTCCAAAGCCAAGGCTCAAGAAGTGTACACAGAAGCAAACAAAGAAGTAAAAAGAAGTATCAAAAGAGACAAGAGGAAGTATATTGAGGAGTTGGCAAGAGAGGCAGAAGATGCTGCAGCCAAAGGAAATATGAGAGAACTGTATAGCAGCACAAAGAAGCTAACAGGGAAATACAAGCAAACAAGTTGCCTCATAAAAGATAAGAATGGGAAACTGCTCAGCAATATACAAGAGCAAATGAAGAGGTGGACAGAATATTTTGGGGACCTTCTCAATAGACCAGCTCCACAAAACCCGCCGGACATCCAGCCAGCAGAAGAAGAGCTACAAATTAACGGTGAAAGACCAACGAAGGAAGAAATAAAGAAAGCCATAAAGCTTCTAAGAGATGGAAAAGCGTCTGGACCTGATGGCATTCCAGCAGAGGCCATCAAAGCAGATATCGACACGGCTACAGAGATGTTATATAAATTACTTGGTAAAGTCTGGGAAAAAGAAGAGATACCAGCAGAATGGAAGGAAGGATATCTGGTTAAGTTGCCTAAGAAGGGAAATTTACAAGAGTGCACAAATTATAGAGGAATAATGTTACTATCAGTGCCAGGAAAGGTATTGAACAGGATTATCCTTGAGAGATTAAAGGAGTCCATAGACAAGAAATTGAGAGATGAACAAGCAGGTTTTCGACAAAACAGATCATGTACAGACCAGATAGCCACTTTGAGAATAATAGTTGAACAAAGTCTGGAATGGAATTCACCACTATACATCGGATTTGTGGACTACGAAAAAGCATTTGACAGTGTGGACAGAGAATCACTTTGGAAATTGATGAGGCATTATGGAGTTCCCCTGAAGATCATTAATTTAATAAAGAAAACCTATGAAGACATGACGTGCAGAGTTCTTCATGAAGGACAGCTTACAGAACCATTTGGGATAAGAACAGGAGTGCGACAGGGATGCCTCTTGTCTCCATTTCTTTTCTTGCTGGCAATAGATTGGGTTATGAGATCATCGACAACACACAACAGAAATGGAATCCAGTGGACTCTGACTAAGCAGTTGGATGATCTGGATTTTGCTGATGACTTGGCTCTCCTGTCCCATAACCGTAATCAGATGCAGGACAAATTGAAAACACTCGATGAGAGGTCACAGCAATTGGGTCTGAAAATACACAGGGAAAAGACAAAAATAATGCGAATAAATGCAGGTAATGAAAACAGGGTTGAACTTGAAGAAACACCAATACAAGATGTAGAATCATACACATATCTTGGCAGTAATATAGACAAAGTTGGAGGGACAGACAGCGATATCAAAATAAGAATACAAAAAGCAAGAGGAGCTTTCATTGCATTGGGAAATATATGGAGATCAAGAGAAATAGGATCCAACACGAAAATAAGAATCTTCAACTCAAATGTGAAGACAGTCCTATTGTATGGCTCGGAGACATGGAGAACAACAAAGACAACAACCAAAAAGCTACAGACTTTCATAAATGGGTGCTTGCGTAGAATAGAGGGATTAAAATGGTATGACAAGGTTACCAATGTGGAACTGATGACAAGAACTGGACAAGTGCCAGTGGAACAAGAGATGAGAAGAAGACGATGGCGATGGATAGGACACACACTGAGGAAACCTGTTGATAGCATTACAAGGCAGTCCTTGTTCTGGAACCCCCAGGGCAAGAGAGGCAGAGGAAGACCAAGAAGTACATGGAGAAGAGAGTTGGAAACAGAGGTGAAAATGATGAGGAGAACATGGAAAGAACGTGAGATGATGGCACGTGACAGGAGGACTTGGCATGTGTTTGTTGAAGGCCTATGCTCCTTTGGGAGTGGAGGGTTATGAATGAATGAATGAACAATAAACTTCAGATTGGATGGCAAGGTCCATTATACAGTTTTGGAAAAGGTATCCAGAACAAATTATAAGATAGACAAAAAGGGAAAGGAAAAAGTCTATCATGTGAACCTTTTGAAGAAATATCTGGACAGACAAATCCAGGAAGGAACACATCTAATGGCCTTGTCTATCGCAACCGAAATGAAAACTGACCCTCTCACCTCATTTGAATATCCACTGAAAACCAGTGAAACGTTTGCACAGATGAAGATCAGTAATCACCTGACAAAAGGACAGAGGGAGAAGGTTCAACAGGTCCTTGAGAAACATACAGATGTGTTAACGGATAAACCGGGGCACACAAATTTGTTGGAATATGATATGAAACTACTAGACCCAGCACCCATCTGTATGAGGCCCTATTCTATCCTTTCGCTAAGGAAAAAGCTTTGAAAGAGGAGATAGATTATTTGTTACAAGAAGGGATTATTTCTCACAGTGAGTCTCCTTATAGTTCCTGTGTGGTTTTGTTGCGGAAACCATCGGGAGAACATAGACTGTGCATCGATTACAGGAAACTGAATGCTGTCACAGAAGGTCAGGTGGATCCATTACCTGATACTACTCAACTATTTGCCAGGATGAACAGGGCAAAATATTTTTCTAAGGTGGATCTTAGCAAAGGCTATTACCAAATTCCAGTAAAGCCTGAGGTTCGACCTTATTTAGCCTTTAGCACCTCGGAAGGTCATTATGAGTTCAACATGTTACCGTTTGGGTTGAAAAATGCCCCGAGTGTGTTTTCTAGGATGATGCGAAAATTGTTGGATCCCCTGAAAAATCCATGTATTTCGAATTTTATGGATGATATCCTCATTGCTACGGAAACATTTGAGGAACACGTTACCTCTTTGAATATGCTGTTTGATAGACTCAGAGAGGCTAACTTGACCGCTAGACCAACAAAATGTTGTATTGGTTGTAAAGAGTTGGAATTCTTGGGACATACTGTACATCAGGGTAGCATGACCCCAGACCCCAAGAATCTGGAAAAATTGAAAAGAGCACCTAGGCCACAAACAAAGAAAGATGTGCGATCTTTCGTGTCATTGTGTGGGTTCTACCAAAAGTACATTAAACATTTTAACTCTATATGTGCTCCTCTGACGGATTTAACTCGCAAGGGTCAACCTGATACAATAAATTGGTCCGCACAGTGTGAATTGGCTTACCAGGAGTTAAAAGAAAAACTCACAAGCAGGCCAGTATTGCAATTGCCTGACTTGAATCTAGAATTTATCGTGCGAAGTGACGCAAGCAATGTGGGCCTGGGCGCTACATTGTTGCAAAGGTCCTCCTCACAAGATGGAGAATTGAACCTAGTCGCTTATGCAAGCCGCAAGTTGAACAAGGCGGAAAAAAATTATTCAACAAGTGAAAAGGAATGTCTAGCTTTGATATGGGCTATAAAAAAATTCCAGATTTATCTATATGGCAGGACATTTGTGGTCCAAACGGATCATTCACCTCTCGTATTCCTGTCACAAGCCAAGCATGAAAATTCCAGATTATTGAGATGGTCATTATTATTACAGCCATACTCATTTCTGATTGAATATATTCCCGGCCCTCAGAACGTCGGTGCAGACTTTTTGAGTAGACATCCTTATGATGAAGATCAGAAAAACGCGTAAGACTTCATTTGAGCTAAGTTATCTCGCAGATTATAACCTGCAAATGAATGCATGTTTTAGGAGGGGAGGTGTGTAGTAAAATCTGCGAGATAATCGCTCATTTCAGTAAGATTTTAGTCCTATGATAATAAATAACCCAGCCCGTATGTGTCTGACTATAATCATCTCACACGCCAGCATCGCGCTGAATTTTGTGCCATGGTGATGCTTAGAAACGATCCCGCCGTATAAACCTACTCGCTTTCCTTGTGACGTACCATAAACATTTTTAACATTTTGCCCGATCTGATAGAGACTGCGGCAAGACTTATAATTAACGATCTTCCAGAAATGTGCCGCCAAGTTACTGTCTGAATTAACGTAATACTTTAACGCCTTTAATAGTAGTAATCCTTACATTTTTCAGTAGTGTAACACGAGATGGCAGAAATATTTAACGCCAATTCTAACACCCGCCGCGCAAAACCCCGCTTCGCTTGACACGCTGTGGGATTGGCCCGATGATATATACACACAGACAGTTTAAATTCTCGCCGAGTAAATGTATTTCTGACGTCACTCAAACAAGTTAGTTATTTGAATAAAAATGCTAGAGAGAGATGAGGGTGGAAGATGGCCGACTTGTGTAAAATTTATATTTGACGATTAACAGTGACAAAATTGAAAATCTAAACCATACTGAAACTGACCATAAAAATCATATGGTAGTATAGCTTAGAGTCCCCTGAGCAAAAATGTGTTTTAACTCTTGCAGGCCGGAATTTTTTCATCAGTTTTGCCAGAATTATTTTTGTACCTTAAAGCAGTACCTTTATAAATTCTAAAGTTTCTGAGTTATTACACAACAAAGACACACATATTATACATCACAGTAAAGATAAATGAATGTAGAATTAGAATATGAAGGACTTTTAGTGATATTCTACATATAGTATTCAGTTATGAGTCATAACGAAAATACGAAACAAATTTCACGGAACACAAAAAGTGACGTTCCCAACGTCGTTTCGGCTTCTAGGGGTTTTGCGGATGTACGCTACCAGCGTCGTTCCGGCCTTTAAGAGTTAAAAAATATGGTAGTCCAAGTATTAGCCAAGTTATTGAGAAAATACTAAATGTCTACGGACGCTTGACCAGACAGACTGTTGTTCTTGCTTGTTATACATAACGTTAGTGGGGACGCTAGTTAAAAAAAAAAAAAAAAGGCATGGTAGTAATTCAAATTCTATTAGTTGGTATAGGAGTGAAAGGGGAGAGATAGGAAAAATGTAACTAAAAATGAAACATCTTTTTCTATTGGGCATAACTAACGCAGACTGACCAATCGACAACCAGACACAGAGTTTGTTTGAAATTTTGTTTTTGTTTTTCAAAAACTACATTTGAATTCTGGTAGTCGCAAGTTTTCCATTGGCCAGTACTAATAGATATTAGCAAAAAGCTTTCAATGCTCATCGTAAGTTGACAAAAACTTTTTCTATCAAATACGCTGAGATCAGCTGTGTTAATTTTGTCGTGAAATATTCTAATCCACATATATAAATTATCAGGTAAATGTAAAGCCTAACACATAAATTCAATAAAAGGAAAGAAGAATGGTAAAGAACAGTGCTGTCACAATGACTGTACTCGAAATCCCCCTTGTTTTCTCCTTCGTCTGCAAATTGTAACGTTTCACGTTGATAGTAAAAGCCTTCTGCAGCATACACGCGTTTCCCCAACACAATAAAATGTGTACTCCATTTCTAAGAAAAACCTTGAGATACGCAAGATGACCTAGATTTAAAATTCCATTCATGTCATTTTATACACTACGTTACCAAAAAAAACGAAAGACAGATGGACTAAAGATAGAAAGAAAGGGAGAGGCTGAAAGCCGGAACGCATGCAACACTAAACACGCGTCTCGCGATACACAATTACTACCATCACGCGTGTAAGGCCACAAGCACTAGCTTTTTTCAAATCGACAGTGAAAAAAAACACTACACACACGAGAGTTAGTTTTTAAAAACTCACAAAACGCTTATTAGGAAACATGACATTATACTGGTTTACGTTTGAAAACATTACAGTACCCAGACACCACATCGTATTCGAAGTAAACAGGAGGTAGAAGAAAATGCATATTTTGAACGCAGCCACTTAGCTCCTTTAAATTTGTATATTTGGGTTCCTTAGGACTTGCTGACAAAGAATATGTTAAACGTTACGCAAATAGTCTAGGAATTACCAAATTATAGCCAAAAGAAATAGTGAGGGATGTCAGACAACACCCAAATCAGAATCGCTCAGTGGCAGATTTTCACCCCACTATTGTACGGGAAATGGGTCTCCATGTTAAATCCGATTTGATTGGAGCGCAAGAAATGTAAGGCTAAACACGATTAGTCGGGCTATAAATACTATCTTTTGTTGTCAGGGGAAACGGGAGTAGGAGTACTTTTTTTCAAACGATTGGGTAAACATGGCACGATTGGTTAGACCCGCGAATATAGTCAATCAGAGGCGTCAGGTCACCACCACATGTTCAAATAAACTTACTACAGAACCAGTGCGTTGAGCACCAGTGCATATTTTTCTAAATAAAAGCCTGGGACATCGGCAGATCGAAGTTGTGCTATATTCATTGCCATTCAACGTAACTGTGTATTATTTCATGAATTGTGGTAAGCTTGATATATTCAATATCTTTTTAATGAAAACTGAATGTAAATTGATAATTTATGTCTGTATATATGTGTGGTTCAGTAGCGAACATGAGGTAAAGCCTATATAGTGCTCCAACCTGAACAGAGGGTGTCGGAGGAAAGTAAAACTGCATGGAATTGCCAAACAGTACACTGACACCTATATTATTGACTAGAAAGAAATAATGCTGGAATTGCAGAGGCGTAGTAACCATTAGGGAGGAATATACTGGTGTAAGCCCAATGGGCTGATCACCCGTTGGCTTGTCACACCGATTACGGAAACAACGGCAGATGGATCTATTTGTTGTTGCCCTAAAGACGCCGCTAGGCGTGATGGGAAACTACAACAGAGAAAATCAATCTGCTGTTGCCCTTAAGACGCCACAAGGCGTGATGGCCTCTGACTGCTTGGTCGGTCTTTGGCTAAGGACGGAAGAAGAAGAAGAAGATACTGGTGTAAATTATTTCAGATGAAGCTGACAGTTGGCCTACCGCTCTGAACTCAGTGTTTGTTATGTATTGTGTTCAGTCTGTAAATGGATTATAAACTAGTTATGAAGTAGGAGGTACAACCTTCTTGTTTCAGGGACCGTGGTCCTAAAGCTATTGAGCAGCACCTGGTCGGAGCTTTGCTGAACCTAGAGGCTGACAGCATACTCCTGGGTCCAGATAGTGACCAGTGAGGTGTCTCCAGAACACAGGGAGGCTATCGAGCAGAGGAGTCTTTTCCTGCCGCCATCACGAAAGATAAGCCTATGTGGCCAGTGGAGCTCAACATTATCCCCCCCCCCCCCCCAAAATCTGACTTTATAAAAAACCAGAGGGAAAATACAGTGTTTAAATTGATAGGAACTGTGAACTTTTCCCCATACTATTTACAAGATAAACAAACACTTGAAGTCATGATGACAAATAACAACATAGCTTGAAAAAACAAAACCAGTATTACCTCATATTACTACTACACAACTGACACACATAAGATAATATTAATAAAATATGTCACTACAAGATTCATATTGATAAATCCTGTACATATAAATTGTAATTAAAATTGATTGTGATTCCTGGTTCACTTTGTAGTTGAATCAGGACATATATATTAATGAAAGTGCTTAATACATATTGATATTTGAAAATTTACCAGTGACTCATTTAAGATAGTCTTATAGAATGTTACATGTGTGTGAGTGTCACAGTGTTGTCAAGTGTGGTGGAATAAATTAAATTGTTTATCTGTCTGTTGTTGTTGTGACTTACACTTCATCATATACATACCCTAGACATTTAACGTAGTCATCACAATATTCCAGAATAATTCTGACTGAGGTATAATGTGGTAGCAAGTAAGGTTATCTGTAAAACACTACACCTATTAGATACAGATACCTTCACAGCTGATCTCAGTCAGTACACTAAGTCCCCTATAAATATTTATAACATCCCACTTTACCACATATATTGGGGTCTCGCTCTCGGGATTTTGAATCTTTCCCTATTAAAAATATTGAGGGTAATTCACTTCAGGGAATAATAAGAATTAAAAAGTATCCTTGGGTGTAAATAAATAACGTTGAGCTCTCAGTGCCTGTAGTGTCCTTAGATAATTATTGAAAGATTGAATTGTTTACAATTGCATGTTAGACAATGGCCGACTTGGCAAAATTTTGATCTGCTGCTGTACAGACTGCGAAAGAGTTAGGAATGGACGGGCAAATTATGATTGCTTATGTCACTGCTGAATGTGACAAATATATTGAACGGGAAGAAAGAAGATTAGAAAAAGAGGCCGAAAGAAAATTAGAGGCTGAGACTAAGAGGTTGCAGATTGAGGCTGAGGCTAAGAGGTTGCAGATTGAGGCTGACAAAGAGGCTAAGAAATTGGAGGCAGAAAGAGAAGACAAAAGATTGGCTGCAGAAAGGGAAGCCGAGGAAAGAAGACAGGCTGCAGAAAGGGAAGACAAGCGATTAGCTGCAGAAAGGGAAGCAGAAGATAAAAGATTACAAAGGGAACATGAGTTACGACTAAGGGAGTTTGAGTTTCAAGGCCATGCTCCTGAAAATGGTGCCAGTCCCTTTACCTCTGATGCCACTGCTAGCCAGGGAGCCTCAACCTCAGCTATGAATTTTCATTTAGATCATTTTGTTGAGAAAGACGATGATATTGAGAGCTATCTAAATAGATATGAACTATTAGCTACCACATATGGGTTAGAGAGAGAAAGGTGGAGCTTAAAGTTATCTCAAGGTCTTCGTGGGGCAGCTTATGAAGTTTTTGCCAAAATGAGCAGAGGTGATCAGGAAAATTATGACATGCTAAAGCAGGCTCTTTTGTTAAGATATGAAAAGAACGCAGAATTTTATAGGAAAAAATTTAGGAATGCTAAACTACTGTCAGGTGAAACCTATCACCAGTTCTCTGCACGGTTAGAGACATACTTGGAGAAATGGACTTCTCTGGGGAAAACCCAAGATCTTAAGGAAATGGTCCTTATAGAACAATTAAGAGAGTCCATGGCTCCAGACCTGAGAAAGTTTCTCATGGAACAAGGTGCAGAGAGGCTGGGTGAGTTGCTAAATGTTGCTGAAAGGTATCAAGCAGCTCAGGCAGAGGTAACAGGTAATAAAAAGAAACAAGTGGATAACTTTAGGGCACCACAGAACTTTGATAAATTTGATCCTAGGGATCAAAACAAAGGTAAGCACCAATTTGATAGGCCACGGTATGACAATAAAAATAAATTCCCACAATTCGATGAAAGGAAATATGATGAAAGAAAATCTTTCAACCAAGGAAAAAGGTGGTGTAAAAATTGTAAGATGAACAATCATGACACTGACCGTTGCAGAAGGAACCCTATAGTTATGGCCACCCTTCAGGTCAGGTCGACCTCAAGAAAGGAGGAGGATATTATGTTAGATACCACTCCAGAAGAGATGAGGAAGGCACAGGCTGGGGATAAAACCCTCAAGCCTTGTTTCAGGAAATTGTCAACTTGTCATACAACTCCAGGCAAGGGAGATTTTTACATGAAAAACAAGTTGATGTATAGGAAGACTGGAGCTAGATCCAAAGGTCACGGACAGCTGGTACTTCCTAAAAGATATAGGGCAGACTTAATAAGGAGCCTACATGTGAAACCAGATGGGGACCATGAGAAAATAGGTACCATCATCCAAAAGGTGGCTCACAATTATTATTGGCCCAAGGCAAGATGGGACATTGAGAATTTTGTAGAAAGGTGTAGCATAGCACATGAGGGAACACCCACAAGTGGGAACATTGATCAGGACCTGGACACGCCACGGGGCAAAATTAGGCCTGACAATAAAAAGAAATAGATTTGATGAAGTGGACCAAATGGAATGGGAAGCCCCTTTTCACGGACAAGCTTCACTTAACTGTTTTACAATGGCCACTATGCGGAGAGTGCAAAAAGATGTCTTACCCCAGGTTAAGCCGAAAATCCCTCAATCGGACTTAAACAAACTGGAGGAAGAGGATGTAGAGAGGAAATCTCTCATCAAGAATTTTAAGTGGGGAGAAAGCCCCAAGAGAAAAATTGGTAGCGGTCGTTTTGTGCATGATAATTCTGGGAAGAAAAATCATCACTATAGCGCTTCGAGTGGAAGAGACCATACCGGTGCATGGACAAATAGGTCCACAAAATTAAAGGTCCATATGTAAGCGCTGTTAAGAACGTGGACTGATGAAAAGGCAGAGGAAAATATTACATCCTCATACCAATATGTGAATGAGCTGACCACTCGTTTAAAAACTGGCTGGAAACTTGCCAATGAAAATTTGAAACAAGCCAGGAAGAAACATGCTGCCTATTATAACAGGAAAGCGAAAGACAGAGATTTGGCTGTGGGAGAGAAGGTACTGCTTCTTCTACCCGGTAGTCAGAATAAGTTACAAATTGGATGGCAAGGTCCATATACAGTTCTAGAGAAGGTGTCTAGAACAAATTATAAGATAGATAAGAAGGGGAAAGAAAAAATCTATCATGTGAATCTCCTGAAGAAATATTTGGAAAGAGAAAATCAGGAAGAGACACACTTGTTGACCTTGTCCATTGCCATGGAGATGAAAAAGGAACCACTTTCATCATTTGAATATCCATTACACCCCTGTGAGACAGCGGCACAGGTGAAAATCAGTACACATTTAACGAAAACTCAGAAAGAGAGAGTGCAACAGGTTCTAGATAATCATACAGAGGTGTTAACAGACCGACCAGGGCATACAAACTTATTGGAATATGATATGAAACTGATAGACCCCACACCTGTCTGTATGAAACCATATTCGATTCCTTTTGCTAAGGAGAAAGCTTTGAAGGAAGAGATAGACTATTTGTTGAAGGAAGGAATTATTTCACACAGTGAATCTTCGTATAGTTCCGGTGTTGTACTCTTAAGGAAACCCTCTGGAGAACATAGACTCTGTATAGATTACAGGAGACTGAATGCTATTACAGAAGGACAGGTGGATCCATTGCCGGATACAAATCAGCTGTTTGCCAGACTAAATAAAGCTAAATATTTCTCAAAAGTGGATCTGAGTAAAGGATACTATCAGATTCCAGTAAAACCTGAGATCAGACAAACTTGTTGGATGTAAACAATTCGGAGGAACGTAATGAATCCCTGAGTTGCCTCTTTGATTGAGGATATTCCGAATGTTTCATACAGGCTAATAAGAAGATTATGGGATCCACTACGAAAACTCTGCTATCACCAGGTATATGTTATCTCCTCATAACGTACATTTTGAGGAAAATCTAATGTTCTCTGGACATGTCCTTGCGCAGACTCAGAGAAGAGAAATGGTGAATACGGGTTGTGAAGCAGCATTAAGACAAGCAGTCACACTTGCGGCTGTTCAGTAACATAACCGAAAAATATTATTGGTTGTAGAGGTCTGAGGCAGATTTCATGAGTAGTGCTTACTCTGAATGGACCCAACTACATAAAACCATGATAGCACAACAGCAGAGTAAAGTCAAGTTGACTTACCTTTATCTATGTGTATATAGAATAAAGGACTGACATAAGATGTCTGTTTTAAGAGGGGAGATGTCGTGAAATATTCTAATCCACATATATAAATTATCAGGTAAATGTAAATAATAATAATAATAATAATAAATTCTTTAAGCGCCAAACACGGCGCATAAGGCAGAAACCAGTGCTCTCCAGGTTGTTCGTTGTGACGCCACTCCTCTTAGCTCTTGCACATTATTTAGGCCCAACGTTCTTCCTTCTCTTATTATTGTTCTTCTGAGTGTTTCTTTTGGTCTTCCTTTTTTCCGCTTACCCTCAGGAACCCAAGTGAGCGCCTGTAGTGGTATTCTGTTGTTTTGCATTCGTAGGACATGACCGATATATGACCATCGTCTTTTCCTTATATAGTCGGAGACATATTTCTGCCTAGAGTCTTCTCTTATTTGTCGATTAGTCTTGAATTCTTTCCAACTGATGTTCATGAGTTTTCTAAGACATTTGTTCTCGAATGTATTCAGCTTGTTCTCCAATGATTTTGTTATTTTCCAACTCTCACAGCCGTATGTTAACACTGAGATAACATTTGAATTAAACAGACGAAGCTTGGTATGTATATTCAATGATCGTAATTTCCAAATGTTAGATAATCTATTGAAGGCGCTAGCTGCCAAAGCAATTCTAGTATGGATTTCTCTTGTTGTGTCACCATCCTGAGTCATTTTACTGCCTAAATAATTGAAACTTTCAACTTTCTGTAGTTTTTCCCCGTTCAAGATGATATCAAAGGTCTCGTTAGAAAAGTTCATAGCTTTAGTTTTAGAGGCATTTATTTGGAGACCAATTTTAACCGAGAGATGACACAAATTATTTATTGCTTCTTGGGATTGTCTTGGTGTTGAACTTAAGAATGCTACATCATCTGCGAAATCCAGGTCCCCCAGGAATTTTCCATTTGTCCATTTTATACCCAATTGTTCATTGTGGGTATAGTTTCTCATAACCCAATCAATAGCTATTCCAAAAAGTAGTGGTGACATAATACAGCCTTGTTTCACCCCTGTTTCTACTGTAAACCATTCTGTATTCCCTTTATTTGTTCTAACACAACATCTTGCATTGTCATATAGCGCTTTGATTATATTCACATATTTTGTTGGAAAACCATAGATTGTAAGTATCTTCCACAATGATGGGCGGTGTAGACTATCAAAGGCTTTTTGAAAATCGACGAAGGTGATAATAAGTGGCGATTGCCTTTCCACTGATTCTTCTATAATTGTTCTTAGTGTGAATATTTGATCAATACATGATCGTTTCGGCCTGAAACCCGCTTGTTCTTCTCTGATCTTTTCGTCAGCATGCAATTTAAGTCTTTCTAACATCATGCAACATAATAATTTTCCAGGTACTGATAATAGAGATATACCACGCCAGTTATTACAGTCTGATAGATCACCTTTCTTCGGTAACTTTACAATAATACTGTCTTTCCATTGTTGTGGTGGTTGTTCTTCTCTCCATACTTCATTTATAATATCTAAAATTCTCAAGAGGTTGTTGTCATTAACTGCTTTAATCATTTCCCCTGAAATTTCGTCAACTCCAGCAGCTTTAAAATTTTTTAATCTTTTAACGGCTTGTTTGATCTCGTCCAGCGTGAATTCATCGCAAGTTATTGGCAAGGTGGTTGTGGATGTTTCATTATTAAAATCAGGTGTTACTGTTGGTGGTGGTCTGTTTAGCACCTCCATGAAGTGCTCAGCCCATCTCTTCATTTGTTCTTTTTCTGTTGGTATTGAATTCCCTAATTTACCTTTAACAGGTGTTTCCATAGCAGTAGGCTGGTGACATAGTTGTTTTGTAATTTGATAAAGGCACCTACTATTACCAGTTCTTGCAGCATTTTCAGCTTCTACGGCCAGTTCATTGATGAAATGTCTTTTATCTCTTCGAGTTTTTGTCTTCACTTCTTTATTTAACAAGTTATAAGTTAGTTTGCAAGATTCAACTGCATTATGTGTACTTGCCGCTAGTAGTTTAAGTTTTGCTGTTTTCCTTTCTTGTATTTTATCCCAAGTATCTTCTCTCATCCATTTTTTCTTTTTATGTACTAGGTATCCGGTGGTCGCTACAGCTGCTTCTGTCATTGCTGTTCTCAGTTGTTCCCATTTAGTATCGATTGTCTTGGTGGTGATATCGTTGTCAATTTTGCCTAAAGCATCGAAATAGTTGTTCATTTTGACATTATATTCCTTCTTTATATCATTTGATTGCAGTCTGTGTACATCTATTCTTCTATTTTTATTCGGTTGGTATAACTTCTTCAGTTTAATTCTCATTTTAGCTATGCAGAGGTTATGATCGCTTCCGATCTCTGCACCTCTGTATGCTCTGACGTCTTGAACTGATGAGCGAAATTTAGCGCTTATGCAGAAGTGATCTATCTGTAAAGCCTAACACATAAATTCAATAAAAGGAAAGAAGAATGGTGTGGTGAAGTGGGATGTTATAAATATTTATAGGGGACTTAGTGTACTGACTGAGATCAGCTGTGAAGGTATCTATATCTATTAAGAGTAGTGTATTATAGATAACCTTACTTGCTACCACATATCTATATATCTCAGTCAGAATTATTCTGGAATAGTGTGATGACTACGTTATGTGTCTAGGGTATGTGTATGATGAAGTGTAAGTCACAACAACAGACAGATAAACAATTTAATTTAATCCACTACTCTTGACAACACTGTGACACTCACATACATATAACACTCTATGAGAATATCTTAAGGAGTCACTGATAACTTTTCAAATAACAATATGTATTCATTGTTATCATAAAGGTATATGTGTCCTGATTCAAATACAAAGGAACCAGGAATCACAATCAATTTTAATTACAAGTATATGTACAGACTTTATCAATATGAATATTGTAGTGACATATATTATTAAAAATATCCTATGTGTGTCAGTTGTGTAGTGGTAATATGAGGTAATACTGGTTTTGTTTTGTTCAAGCTCTGTTGGTATTTGTCATCATGACTTCAATAGTTTGTCTTTTGGGACTAGTATTGGAGATGTTCTCAGTTCCTGATATTAAGACAATTAAATTCCCCTCTGAATGTTATTTTTACAAAGTCATTTCAAGATGAGGGGCATAATGTTGAGCTCAGCTGGCCAAATCAGCTTATCTTGCGTGATGGCGGCAGGAAAAGACTCCTCTGCTCGAATTCTCCCCTGGGCTCTGGAGACACCTCACTGATAGCTAAAAAGACCAAGGAGTATGCTGTCCGACTCTGGATTCAGCAAAGCTCTGACCAGGTGCTGCTCAGTACCATCAAGACCACGGTCCCACAATTCATAGAATAAACACAGATACGTTGATTAGCAATGAATTCTGGCACATTTACTGGCACAAATTCCCATCTGCTTATGTTCCAGGCTTTTATTTAACACAAATATGAGCTGGCTTCAACGCACTGTTGCTTTATCAAGATTATTTGCACTAGTGGTCTCGAACTAACGCTCCTAAGTGAGTATATCAGCGAGTCTGGCCAATCGAGCCACGTTTCGACAAGTGTTTGAAAAAATGTTACCTTCCTACGTCTCCCTAACAACCAAGATAGTATTTATAGCCCGACCAATCGTGGTTAGTCTTTCATTTGTTGCGCTCCAATCAATTTGGAGTTTACATGGTAGGCTATTTCTGTAACGTAAGGTTTTTTCAAACACGTTATAAAAAAATTTTATGAGCAGAAATGATTCCATGTTGTCAGGCATCCCCACTATTTTATTTTGGTTATAATTTATTAATTCCTGGACTATTTGCGTAACGTTTTACATATTCTTTGTCAGCAAGCCCTAAGGAACCCAAATATCCAAATTTAAAAGAGCTACGTGGCTGCGTTCAAAATATGCAATTCCTTCTACCTCCTGTTTCGAAGATGTGCTGTCTGGGTACTGTAATGTTTTCAAACGTAAACCCATATAATGTTATCTTTCCTAATAAGCGTTTTTTATGATTTTAAAACCTAACTCTGGAAAGGGTAGTGAATTTATCACTGTCCGTCCGAAAAAGTTAGTGCTTGTAGCCTAACACGCGTGATAGTAGTAATTGTGTATCGCGCGACGCGGGTTGGGGTGGCATTAATAGCGAGACGCGTGTTTAGTGTTCGGCTTTCTGCCTCTCCCTTCTCGCTATCCTTTAGTCCATCTGTCTTTTGTTTTTGGTAACATAGTGTAGAAAAAGACATGAATGGAATTTAAAATTTAGGTCAACTTGCATATTTCAAGGTTTTTCTTAGAAAGGCAGCACATTTTATTGTGTGTTTGGGAAACGCGTGTATGTTGCAGAAGGCCTTTAATATCAACGTGAAAGCGTTACAATTTGCCGACGAAGTAGAAAACAAGGGGGATTTCGAGTACCTTCTTTGTGACAGCACTGTTATTTACCATTGCTCTTTTCTTTATTAATTTTATTTGTTAGGCTTCATATTTACCTAATAATTTATATATGTGGATTAGAATATTCCACGACAAATGGTAAAGAACAGTGCTGTCACAATGACTGTACTCGAAATCCCCCTTGTTTTCTCCTTCGTCTGCAAATTGTAACGTTTCACGTTGATAGTAAAAGCCTTCTGCAGCATACACGCGTTTCCCCAACACAATAAAATGTGTACTCCATTTCTAAGAAAAACCTTGAGATACGCAAGATGACCTAGATTTAAAATTCCATTCATGTCATTTTATACACTACGTTACCAAAAAAACGAAAGACAGATGGACTAAAGATAGAAAGAAAGGGAGAGGCTGAAAGCCGGAACGCATGCAACACTAAACACGCGTCTCGCGATACACAATTACTACCATCACGCGTGTAAGGCCACAAGCACTAGCTTTTTTCAAATCGACAGTGAAAAAAAAAAACACTACACACACGAGGGTTAGTTTTTAAAAACTCACAAAACGCTTATTAGGAAACATGACATTATACTGGTTTACGTTTGAAAACATTACAGTACCCAGACACCACATCGTATTCGAAGTAAACAGGAGGTAGAAGAAAATGCATATTTTGAACGCAGCCACTTAGCTCCTTTAAATTTGTATATTTGGGTTCCTTAGGACTTGCTGACAAAGAATATGTTAAACGTTATGCAAATAGTCTAGGAATTACCAAATTATAGCCAAAAGAAATAGTGAGGGATGTCAGACAACACCCAAATCAGAATCGCTCAGTGGCAGATTTTCACCCCACCATTGTACGGGAAATGGGTCTCCATGTTAAATCCGATTTGATTGGAGCGCAAGAAATGTAAGGCTAAACACGATTAGTCGGGCTATAAATACTATCTTTTGTTGTCAGGGGAAACGGGAGTAGGAGTACTTTTTTTCAAACGATTGGGTAAACATGGCACGATTGGTTAGACCCGCGAATATAGTCAATCAGAGGCGTCAGGTCACCACCACATGTTCAAATAAACTTACTACAGAACCAGTGCGTTGAGCACCAGTGCATATTTTTCTAAATAAAAGCCTGGGACATCGGCAGATCGAAGTTGTGCTATATTCATTGCCATTCAACGTAACTGTGTATTATTTCATGAATTGTGGTAAGCTTGATATATTCAATATCTTTTTAATGAAAATTGAATGTAAATTGATAATTTATGTCTGTATATATGTGTGGTTCAGTAGCGAACATGAGGTAAAGCCTATATAGTGCTCCAACCTGAACAGAGGGTGTCGGAGGAAAGTAAAACTGCATGGAATTGCCAAACAGTACACTGACACCTATATTATTGACTAGAAAGAAATAATGCTGGAATTGCAGAGGCGTAGTAACCATTAGGGAGGAATATACTGGTGTAAATTATTTCAGATGAAGCTGACAGTTGGCCTACCGCTCTGAACTCAGTGTTTGTTATGTATTGTGTTCAGTCTGTAAATGGATTATAAACTAGTTATGAAGTAGGAGGTACAACCTTCTTGTTTCAGGGACCGTGGTCCTAAAGCTATTGAGCAGCACCTGGTCGGAGCTTTGCTGAACCTAGAGGCTGACAGCATACTCCTGGGTCCAGATAGTGACCAGTAAGGTGTCTCCAGAACACAGGGAGGCTATCGAGCAGAGGAGTCTTTTCCTGCCGCCATCACGAAAGATAAGCCTATGTGGCCAGTGGAGCTCAACATTATGCCCCCCCCCCACCCCCCCCCCCTCAAAATCTGACTTTATAATAAACCAGAGGGAAAATACAGTGTTTAAATTGATAGGAACTGTGAACTTTTCCCCATACCATTTACAAGATAAACAAACACTTGAAGTCATGATGACAAATAACAACATAGCTTGAAAAAACAAAACCAGTATTACATCATATTACTACTACACAACTGACACACATAAGATAATATTAATAAAATATGTCACTACAAGATTCATATTGATAAATCCTGTACATATAAATTGTAATTAAAATTGATTGTGATTCCTGGTTCACTTTGTAGTTGAATCAGGACATATATATTAATGAAAGTGCTTAATACATATCCATCTAGGTCTAACTCTCTTACCATGGGCATTCCACAACAAGGACCGCCTGGTAATGCTATCAACAGGTTTTCTCAATGTGATGTACTACTGCGTTCGTGAAAACATGTCACTGTCACCGGAAAGTCATTTAACTGTGACTGCTAACAACAACAGGTGTTGACTATCAAAGTCAAGGACAAAGTTAGACAGAGAAAGTACATTCAGCTGTTGTTATTTTCTGCTGGCACGTTCACCACATATAAATAACATACATATGTTTTCTGTGCCGACGATATTTCAACTTTCCCTTTTCAACCACAGGTAAATCACCCCAGACCAGGAGTATATGCTATGTTTCCTTGGTAACCCGTCCGTGTGTTATTATTACTGTCTTACATTTATATTTCCTTAGCTGGTACCAGTTTAGTCCTGTTTAGTCAAGTTACCATGTCAATCACTAAGTGACTCAGGTTCGTTTCCAGTCCTGCCCAGTGACAAAGTCCAGTAGATGCCACTGCCATCTAACATATCTTCTTATATATGACATCTTTAGGCGTGTATTCTTTCCTACAACATCAGACATGTGTCTACTCACATAAGCAGTCGTGTGTGCGCGGGCACACACACTCACACATACATGCCTGATGCTTGTCAAGTGAGCACCCACAACTTGGCGCAATAACTGCGCTTCCCCACTACTTACGCACACACTGGAGGGATAACAGTTCACGCCTCTCTCACATTAACACACGCCCACTGTATGATTACTGCTCTGTCTGCCTGTATACATGACATATAAGCACAAGGTAATTACCCCCCAAATCCTGGAAGCAGCTTGGCTGGTATGGTAGACAAGGAAACGTCATATTGACACAAGACACTGGTGTCACATGACAAGATAAATATCTGACTCTACGTCACGAAACTGCCATTCAGCACAACTCATCTGGTTTTCCTTTAATCTTACCACAATATTTCATCACACTTCAGACATCAGGATTGACATACACGTTTTTCGCTCAATATTTCAACTTCTCTCTCTATTGTCAAGTCATGGCGTCTTTATGTATCTTTTAAGACAGAAAATGTGTCTTTCTTGGAAACGCAGTTAAACTGTGCAGAACGTATAAATATGAGGTATAAACGTATCATAGATTAACGGACACACCAAGCAGAGGCATATTTCCCACAACCCCCCCCCCCCCCCCCATAAACATACAAAACTCAAGCATTTAAGTCAACTACGCTGCGACAGAAGCAATGGGGAAAATAGGCTGCAAAAATATCGAGATAATGCAGAAGCTGACAGGTCGAACTAGGCTGCATGTCACAAGTATTCATGATATATAAGTTTACCGGGTTCAAAGCTTGGTAGCGTCATGCTCTAGTTTACCCATCGGTCACAATGGCTACCTGACTCTGCCCTTGAGTTACGGAACTGGCCACCCCACCTCGTAAAGCTGAGATCTGGTATAGCCAAGACTTAACAAACGTCATCCCCCTACAGAAGTATCAGGTTACGGGACTACCATCAGCTCAATGAAAGAAACATGACAATAAGACAACACTGGAGGAGATTACAGAAATATTTTTCTTATTGTTAATGACCGACATAAAACTAGCAAAGAGAGCTAACAACCAGACAGAACTAAAGAAGGCTATTCCTTACCAAGAAGACACCAAGTGACCCTTACCAAGAAGACACCAAGTGACCCTTACCAAGAAGACACCAAGTGAACCTTACCAAGAAGACACCAAGTGACCCTTACCAAGAAGACACCAAGTGACCCTTACCAAGAAGACAACAAGTGACCCTTACCAAGAAGACACCAAGTGACCCTTACCAAGAAGACACCAAGTCACCCTTACCAAGAAGACAACAAATGACCCTTACCAAGAAGACAACAAGTCACCCTTACCAAGAAGACAACAAGTCACCCTTACCAAGAAGACAACAAGTGACCCTTACCAAGAAGACAACAAGTGACCCTTACCAAGAAGACAACAAGTGACCCTTACCAAGAAGACACCAAGTGACCCTTACCAAGAAGACACCAAGTGACCCTTACCAAGAAGACACCAAGTGACAATCTTTTCAGAATGAGAACCAGTCCCTGTCAGCTTCAATACAAAATCTATTCACGCAGTTAAAAACTAGACAGACAAGATGTGTGTCCAAGACACGGAATATTTGCAACGAACAGAACATGTTCTCCAAGAATGCCTAGTCCGTGAGAGAAACCAACGCGGACAGCACCAAGAACTGGCGCAGAGACAAGCTTGAGACATAACTGCCATTTTATGACAGCTTCACGACCAGGAACGATGAACAAGACGAACAGATCTACTAGACATCAGCACACAAAAATCACACACTTAAACGACACCAGCACACATATATATTCACACACTTCTTACGTGCCATGACCACTGAATTCTCGTACACTTCTCAAAACTATCACAACCTTTAGCCTCTTCCTGCATGACACAACATCATGATGTCACCAACTCCACTTACTGACGCCTCATTGTGACAGGTCGACACAAACTATCGTATTTGAAAACAATCTACTTATTCTGTGCCCTTATTATTTTAAGACAAAGCGGATCCCACATTCCAGGAACAATAGATGTCCACTTACAATCCTCTAAATATGTACCTGTTGTAGCTAAGCTATTTTTGGAAGTCCCAGCGACTGTTGTAGACGTCATCAGTTCATATATCACGCGAGGCGGTGTGTTAGACAGAGGCAAAATTAATAACTGTTATGGGCTCCAGAAGACTGTGCACCCTTAGGATTTCAGCAATGATTGATTACATGTGAGATTAATATAACAACTCAAGCTTGTCCAATTTTTTTTCCAGCTTGGGAGACCAGATTGGGAGACAAAGTTAAAAAAAAAATCGACATCAAAGCTAGAAAAGTTTGAAGTTAACTGAGTCAAGAACTTCACGCTTCTACAACACAGGTTATAAGAGCCAGATATAGCCTTTTATACAAACAGTTTCAACATGAGAAGTAACACTGCTTCTGCATGCACAAATACTCAATATCTGCGCCAACAGCTGTTGTGGCAAATTTAAAGACTCCAGATAAGTGATCTGAATAGACGAGACTTACTATAACATTTTTAATTACCCACAGTATGTGCTCGAAGCACTATGTGCGAACAAAAACAATCTTAAGTGCTTGTGTTAAACGCATTTGGAAATGTTTCTCAAGAAATACAGTGTGTAAGAAGTGAGCAGGTCATAACAGGTAAATGTTGTTATCAAGTGATGAGCCAGTTGTGAAGGCCAATAGACTCCACCTGTAAGTGCACGAGAAACAGTCACATGATCAACCTCAAACAGATTGCTAATTTGTTTATTTAAAATTCACCATAAGGTCACCTACAATCTTCCAACAGACCTGTAAATTCCCCAGTCAGCATGAGCAGTATAGTCAAGTACTTGTTATGGCCCACTGTTTCAGCATAATCTCGTGAGTCAATTGTTTCTGACAAAGATATAGTTACTGTATACATATATACACCGTCCACACATCTTGTTTTCCTTCCAAAGTTTTGGTGCAACTGTCAATGGATATCCAATATTTTCTGTGGTTTGACTTGATGGTGGTTCCAGTCCCACCTGGTGAAGTTACCTTACCACTAAAAGCGATATCATCTTCTCGCCCGTTCAGATATAACGTTGCCCTGTATGGCTATCAACAGACACATTTCATGACAGGTCAACATTATTTGTGTACATTATGACAGCCATCTTATACAACCGGTCGACTGCGGCGTCATGACACAAGCGGTCAAGGTGAAAGCTACCAATTTGGAAACAACAGTGCTTCCCTGAAATGATAGAAAACGTTCCTGGTATTGAGAGAAAGAACAGCCAAAATGAAACAGAAAGGAGAGTCCTAACCACAAAATATATAGAGAAACATTACCCAAGCAACACCTGGATCTATGCATACACAGATGGATCAGCAACTAATGCAACAGAAGATGGGGGTGGAGGAGTCTTCCTGAGCTTAAGCAATGGCACACAAAAAAAGATTGCAGTCGCAACGGAAATTTTCAAGTAACTTCAGAGCAGAGGCAGAGGCCTTAAAAACTGCATCAGAAATTATAATGACAGAAGAAAGTTCAGAGAGACCAGTAGCTATCTTTTCAGATGCGCTGTCAGTGATTACAACACTGAAAAGTCAAAGAACTGCTGAACTGGTTGACCTAAGAGTAACACTTCACAGGCTAAGTCAGCAATACGAAAGAGTTGTGATACAGTGGATCCCTTCTCACTGCGGCATCCCTGGAAATGAAGAGGCTGACAGATTGGCAAAGGAAGGGGGAAAGCTTCCTCAACTTGACACAAACATAACTTATGAGGAGGCCAAGAGTTTTATCAAGCGCAGCTACAGGCACAAGTGGGAAGAAAAGCATCCAGGCCACACAAAAAATGATCCGTATTACCAGCTCAGCAGAAGTAAACAAGTGGTAATCTTCAGACTTCGCACAGGTCATAACAGATTGAGATACCATCTATTCAACAAATTAAAGATAGGAACTACTGATGAGTGTGACTGTGGCACCGATAAAATGACTGCTGAACATCTGCTTCAAAGGTGCCCAACATATGAGGAACAGAGAAAACGCATATGGCCATCACCAGTACCATTCCTGGAGAAAATCTACGGAGATATCAACAGCCTCAGGCTGACCACTGCTTTCTTTGAACTTATTCAAGTTGACATCTGAGGGTGAACGAAGCCGAAGAAGAAGAATGTTCACATGTAATATGCCCATAATATGTGAAAACTTGTTGAATTTATCCTGACTACATTATCTGGGCGGGCGTGTTATGAGTGGAGGACAGTTTGTGTACACTGTGTAAACTAGGATATATATCACAAAATGTGAAAACTGGCAAAAACTGGTGGGACTGACTGACAGACAGTCAAATATATAGGCAGACTGTGATGAACTGACTGACCCATGCAAAGAAGAACAGAAGGACAGATTATACAGGCATATAGATACATAGACAGTCATACCGACAGATATATGGGCAGACATATATACTAATAGACAGACAACGAACGAATACATTCAGATAAACTGACTGAAAGATGGACACTGACTCAGGCTTGCTTACTTATAAATATATATGCGTGTGTGTGTGTGTGTGTATATATATATATATATATATATATATATATATATATATATATATATATATATATATATATATATATACACACACACACAAATACATACAAGTGGATAGAGAGAGAGACTGACAGATGAGACAGACGACATTGAGGTGAAAAGGACAACAGATAAAAAACCGGCAATAATGTGTACTCAAACAGCAGACGCTGACACTAGCAGACGAACAGCGCGTGTCTCGGCAGACACGTTACACTGATCATTTTCAGTTCTGCAAGTAACAGGTCGATTAAAAAAAAAAACACACACACTTTCTAGTCAATATCAGCAGAAGTTTACAACGTGTGGGTTAGGCAGGAGTGGTGACAATGAATATCGCGACTTTGCGGGTAGGTGATATAGAAGCAGGGAACAAGATGAGCACACACACACACTGGTATAAGACACATGTAATGATCATGTGTCAACAGCTAAGCACGTGTAGGTTTTTTTTATTAGGACACATGGCAATTGTGCACATAAACAGGGGCATTACTTGTGAGGACAGGGGAGATAATGAGAAACAAACACACAGACATTATTATTTCAGACAGGAATCTACTGAAAAGATAAACACATACACACATTTACAAGGTAGCGGTGGACTTACTTGACACAAATAACGGTAAAGTACCTACCCTAGAGCACGTCAGATATTTGAAGTATACAAGGAAGGACTCAGATCTAGTGAAATTATTGACGGAACACAGCAACAGCAGACGATGAAGCCATAACGCGACACTCACACACAAATAAAAATAAATAAATAAAAACGCTGACGTGTACTCACCATAGCCTGCTCAATCTTGTTATCAATGGCGACTGTGCTGCCTCCGCTGCAGAAAGAGAAAAAGCAGAGGGTTATTTCTAAGCAGAAGTTAATGTCAGAGCAGAACACAGGCAGAGCTAGAGACAATCACGGTGATACACAAGTAATCAATACGAGCTGGCTGGCTATCGTCTCACACGGGCACTGCGTCAACTGGTGGGTGGGTCTCACCAACTATTGTATTTCATCTAAACACAATATAATTACACAAAACACAAACGAGTAAACGGCAAACAACAATGAAAGAAAGTAATAAATGTAACAATCAAACAAAACAATGTAAGACACAAAAAATAAAATAAAATAAAAAAATAAATAAGAGAACTCTCCAAGCCTGAACAAGTGAACATTGAGAGATGTTATAAAACTAAGGGAACTAACCATTCATGTTAGTTAGTACACAGTCACAACTAGATAACCGGACTTGTTCATTTCACATTGACAATAAAATTGGGTTATCAGACTCTCACGTTAATCACGGATTTCGCACTACATTTCCTCACCATTTTTAACTTAAACATTAAACTGTTACCAGCGTTTTAAATTCGCCGTTACTTTCTGTTATTTATTTATGTTTTATCTATCATTCATTCTGTAAATGGTCGTTTGACTTGGCTGTTTTAACGTCAGCCAACAGAGTTTTCTAGTGATTACTCCGAATATAACAGCATGTCGCGTTACATTTTGTTCGACGTCAAGCTTGAAGAAAAATCTTTTAATGATCAAGACAATCAACAGCATGAAATAGCTGGGGCACGTTGAAGGAATGCAGGCCAACACATAGACATGAAGATATGTACACAACACAAACCAAAGGAACTGACCTAAGGAGGGGGAGGGGAGGGGGGGGGGGGGGGTAGGGGAGATGTGCATTAAAAAAATAATATGAACAACAAAGAGTTGACAATTGTTAACTGTTACTGTCAACTTCTGACATTACGGTTTTGTGCGTGTGTGTGTGTGTGTGTGTGTGTGTCTGTGTGTGCGTGGCATAACAATATCTTACATATTTTATGTTCATATGTTCATATTGTAAACTTCAATGCAGAAAACTGGAGCGTATGAAAGTAAGATGAACTAACAATTGCTGACTTTTGGCGTGTCGTAAGCGCTGACTAATGTGCAGTTGTGAATCTTCTTCTTCTTCTGCGTTCGTCCTGAAAAGGACGTTTGTTACGTTGTGTCGCTGTTTACAGCAAGGCTGCGATATTTGCGCCTTTCGGCCCGACATATCCGGTTTCAGCACGGCATTTTTGGGACCGGGATAGCCTTCCCTCTTCGATCCCTAACTCTCTCAGCCAGACTGCTGTGATGCAGCCTGTTTCCAGGACCACCACTTAGAGGTGGAGTAGGGTCTTGATAAGCTCTGGTTCGCTGACCCTGACGCAAGCAGTCTAGCTACGGGTCGCTGACTGCATTTATCACTGTTGCTGCGTGTCAATACGACTGAGTCTCAAACGTGACAAAATTCTACAAAGACCCCCACTGCAACAATACATAAAGTACTTTAGTGCAGGCCTCCTACATGTTGGTCAACTGTAGTGATTGGCACTGCAACAATACATAAAGTACTTTAGTGCAGGCCTCCTACATGTTGGTCAACTGTAGTGATGGGCACTGCAACAATACATAAAGTACTTTAGTGCAGGCCTCCTACATGTTGGTCAACTGTAGTGATGGGCACTGCAACAATACATAAAGTACTTTAGTGCAGGCCTCCTACATGTTGGTCAACTGTAGTGATGGGCACTGCAACAATACATAAAGTACTTTAGTGCAGGCCTCCTACATGTTGGTCAACTGTAGTGATGGACACTGCAACAATACATAAAGTACTTTAGTGCAGGCCTCCTACATGTTGGTCAACTGTAGTGATGGGCACTGCAACAATACATAAAGTACTTTAGTGCAGGCCTCCTACATGTTGGTCAACTGTAGTGATGGGCACTGCAACAATACATAAAGTACTTTAGTGCAGGCCTCCTACATGCTGGTCAACTGTAGTGATGGGCACTGCAACAATACATAAAGTACTTTAGTGCAGGCCTCCTACATGTTGGTCAACTGTAGTGATGGGCACTGCAACAATACATAAAGTACTTTAGTGCAGGCCTCCTACATGTTGGTCAACTGTAGTGATGGGCCTATGGCACCGTTAAGAGCGAGGAGAACAAAAGGAACAACAAATTAAAACATGCCAATGATCGGATACGAGGCTAGAAGTGAATCCATCAATAATATTTAGGACCTCAAGTATGAGCAGTCAAACAAACACACTGATGGACTCATTAAATAGGCATCAGGAGAAAAAATTAAAAATGTATTAAAAATATTTATTTAGTCTACTAACAATACAGCACGCATACAATAAGCAAGAGGAGCTGTCGCTGCACTGGAAATTCACCAACTACCAAGTCCAACAAAATAATGAGAATATTCAATTCAAATGTCAAACAATCGTACAACATGAAGGGGAAACAAACACCAAAGCCAGGAAGTTACACATTTTCATAAATTAGTGCTGGTGCCTGCAAATAAAAAAATACCACTAACTTTGTATGACAAGACTGCCAATGTGGAACTGCTGGGAACATCTAGACACATTCTAGTGGAGCAGTAACTGAGAACAAGAAGCTCGTGTTGGACATGACAAACATTGTAGAAACCAGCTAATAACATCACAAGGCAGTCCTTGGTCAGGAATCTCCATGGTAACAGATACAGAATCAAACCGAAACAACACAAACAGAACGAAACTGGAAGTAGAAGAGGTAAAGAAAAATAAGGGAAGTACTTAAACATCTTAGGAGGGCTAGGCACGAACTTGTTGGAGGCCTAAGCTCTACCTACAGCAAGCTCAAGTCAAGTGAACAAATGAAGGAAATGATGAAGCAATAAATTAAATTTGGCTAATGAAAGCTGTAAATGCTACGGCAATATGCGCGCGCATGATGTTTTGATCTACCTGCACACTTGACGTGCTCACCACAGATGATCTCCCCTCACCATCTTATTCCCCGCCAGCCCCCCCCCCCCCCCCCCCCCCCCGCAGCCCGTCAAAACGTTTCCCGCGCTGACTGGCTTACGGTGACTGAGTGCAGACATTACATGTAATCCTCGTTCATTTCAGTACAAGCCCGGAATCTCCATGTGATCTATCCACTCCTCACCCGCTAACTCACCCTTCGTTCTCCCTATCTGCCACTGATGTAGGCTAATATAATCGGCAATATACTTTTATAGTCGATTACAGTTTCGTTAAATTTCAAAGTCTTATACATTTTAAGATTTGAATTTTATGACGAAGTGTGACGATAGGGGGAAGAGGGGTTACGATATGTTACATCACAACAACAACAAAATTGAGGATGGCTTCGGTCATAAATGTTGTCGGAACAAAAATAAATTTTGTAACCTCCATCCTAATAATCTATTTTTATTTGCGATAGTTAACAACTCTTTCGTGGACGACTTATATTAATATCATAACACCAGCAGAAATCTCGGATAATTGTTATTTCATTATATTTTTCTTTTTTAATGTAATGTAATACACACACTGTCACACTCCCAATAAATTATGTTAGTCTGGAAACATAATCATTTCTAATTCGTTCTATGCAGGACCATCTTACACTGTCGTCGGATAATGATATCGAAGAGAAATAATTCACTGACAACGACTTACATTTGTAAACCCTTGTATTTTTGTGATCTGCTCTCAAGTTTAACATTATTTTATGAAACTTTTAACATACGAAATGAAGTTATTGATGTGTTTACTTTACATTTAATTTATATTTTATTGTCTTGAATTAAATTAATCCACAATGATCGATATTTTAAATACATTTGGCAACATTTAACCAGCAAAGTAGTCTTTGTAAACGTGATTAATTAAAGACTATTTTATTTTTTAAAAATGGTTATGTGTCTGTACTACTTAACTAATTTACATTACAGTACACTCCTTTACAGTATTACAACAATGGTGGAGGGGAGGGAACGGGAAATTTGTGACGTCACATTGAAATGTGTATGGGTTCTTGTGACGAAATGTGACTTGGAGAAAGGGAGGGGTGTTAAAATGGCCAAAATTGTATGACTTCGTATGTGGACGACCCATATGTTCGCGATTAAGACGCTGATAAACACTGCTGCTGCAGTTTCTAACAAACAGAACCGACCACCAGATGTCGTTATGTTGCAAATAACTCATCCCAAGAGAAGATTCCTTTTATGGTAAAACTAAATTTGCTCTTGTCTCGAATAATCAAAGGGAAGTAACCTTCCAAAATATTTTAATGTTTGGCACATCATAGTTGTCCTCTCCTGTGCACTGACAGTAACCCTAACAATAGACAACAGCTCGCGTTCTGTGAAATAGTTTTAGTGTCGCTAGACAAACAATACACATATTAAAGCCAGTATCTCTGAATCGAATACATTTTAAAAAAATCAATTATTTGATAAAACAAATTGTAATCGGACATTACCTTTTTAGCAACGTTTATTTTTTTCCTTAAATTCGAGAGCATTTGGTATGTTAGAGGTTTATGATATGGTATTTGGCAAGTATGGTCAATAATAATCAATTGTTTGGTTTTAACTTTTCAGTATTTTCACTATATTTTCAGGACGATGTTTTTGCCTTACAAAAATTAAAATAAATAAAGCCCTTAGTGATTTAAATAAATGTTATTTATACTTTAAAAAAACCAATTCAAATTGTTCGAAATTTATCGATTAATAGTCCATTAAAGAAATTCGATCAATCGATTAAGATTTTGAAATCAATTCTAGCCTTAACATATATAACGTATCTAGGACGACTTAAAAGTGCTTCTAACTTGACTCTCAAGAGTTCTGCATCACCAGTAACAGATGATGTGCAGGTCTGAAGTCGTGTTCATCAAACTGTGTCAGTATAAAACAGACAGGTCTTTCTCCCACTACATGAAATATGCGCACACTTAGCTTTCTCTGTTTTAAGATAAGAAATAAAACTATACTAACATGGGATATTTCATGCTCATCAACCATAAGACCCGGCTAGATTGTCACTTCGAAGGAATGTCACATTCACAAAATTATCGTCGGCGAGAACTGTCAACTCCTGACCCACAGCGTACAAAATCGGGGCAGGGGAATCTCGGTCAATATTTCATACACTGGTCCATCATAGCCCTTCTCGGTGCATACAGTCATAACCTGCAGTTGGTCCACTCTCTTGTGGCCTGCATCAAACCGTTTATGTGCTCATGCAGAGGTGATTGCTGCAGCAATTAGTTTTTAATCTCCTGATGTTGCCAGCCCCCCCCGCCCCCACACACATATATATATATATATATATATATATATATATATATATATATATATATATATATATATATATATATATATATATATATATATATATATATAGACACAAGGTTATATTAGAGTGCATTTCCAAATATAAAAAATGATGTGGTCGTATAGCAATAATACACACACATATACATACATACACCGTACAGAAAGGTCAAATATCAAGGGCGCAACCGTTATCTGACGTCACAAATCTCGTTACTGGCATCACTTCAAGCGGTATCGATCTACTAGTTGGCTGGCTAGAAGCGGTCTCAGCTACTTTATTCTGGAACTGCCATCCCCAGACACAGAAAAAAGACGTGAACACACAGAGGGAGAGAAAAAATTCGAATGTTTGTGAATATAAACTAGGTATTAAAATATTGCCATTAACTTTAGCAGGATAATACGGTTTACTTTAGAACAAATAATTAGCGCGGGGACGTCTGTTTCTTGGCAACAAAACAAAATTTCGGAATCCCTTCTGCACGGTTGCCAGTCTGATAATTACAGTGATCTTCAACTTTCTGTGACGTACGTACACAATAACACACAAGACATCGAAGTATACCACTCAACACAAGACATAATCAGGTATACCACTCAACACAGGACATACAGATGTACCACTCAAGACATCCAGGTATACCACTCAACACAAGACACATTCAAATATACCACTCAACACAAGACACATTCAGATATACCACTCAACACAAGACACATTCAGTATACCACTCAACACAAGACATACAGATGTACCACTCAAGACATCCAGGTATACCACTCAACACAAGACACCCAGGTATACCACTCAACACAAGACACATTAAGGTATATCACTTAACACAAGACATACAGATATACCACTCAAGACATCCAGATATACCACTCAACACAAGACATTCAGGTATACCACTCAACACAAGACACATTAAGGCATATTACTTAACAATAGACATACAGAAATACTGTGACCGCTTGGCCTTCCACGCTAGCATTATCCCTACTACTTCCACGCTAAGCATTTATACGTGCTATAATATGCTACATATAAGAATGACAGACCTCAAAAGCAAATAAAACGTTTTTACACAAAACGCAGTATCATTCAAAGTTCAGTTGGCAGTTACTGCTCTGACAGGGCAAACGTAGGTCAGTCCCAGATAATAATGAATGGGTTTTATGCGCGGAAAGTGGGAAATGAATGTTTGTGTGATCTGGTTTTTTTTAATCCAATTGTTAAGTTGGAAAAGATCACACGTGTGAAAAAAGTCGAAATAACAGAAAGTCGTGTGCAAAAAAGTCGAAAACAGAGAGTCGTGTGCAGAAATTGTACCGTGTGAAAAAAGAACGGGTCGTGTGGGAAAAGGCGGGAAAAAAGAAGAAATAGTATAAATAGAAGAGGTGTGGGCGATAAGAGGGTGATTTTATGATTCCAATGATTCCATGATTTTAGACTAGAGGATTTTTACAGATAATGTTAGGTGAACTTCGTCTTTGAGGTTATCAAGACCTGTTTATTTTTCTGTTGGATGTATTTTTCCTTGTGGATATATGTATATTTTCCTTGTGGATAAACAACTAATCATTGTGAAAATACCAGTACTTGTCTAATGACATCAATAAACTTTAATATAATTTTCTACTGAATTGCTGTTTGTGGAAATTTACAGTAATTTCTTTTGGATATACGTTGTTGTGCTGAAACTGTTTTGCTTATCACCAAACTCAAAGGGAAGAACATTCCTGGGTTGAAAAACTGAGAAAAGGTCAAGTATTACCATCTCTGGCGGAAGGCCAGTTAGCACTTGAACCACAACAACATATGAAAGATTAACTCTGACTAAATAAAATCTATATAACTACTAGTGCCATATAACCTACACGGCCACATATCTTCAAATTGATGCTGTGACCTGCGCATACAACTGATGCGGGCACATATCTTCAAATTGATGCCGTAACCAGCTCGGTTACAATACCACTCAAGACATCCAGGTATACCACTCACCACAAGACACATTCTGGTATACCACCCAACACAAGACATAAATATATACCACTCAAGACATCCAGGTATACCACTCAACACAAAACACTCAGGTATACCACTAAACATAAACAAGGCATCTAGGTGCAACACTCAACATAAACAAGACATCTTACATCTTCCCTTACATACTGTTAAAGTCAGTTTGTTTTAAGCTAGGGATGTAAACTTTTTTATACTATGGTCTAAGGGAGTTAACAGGTTGTAATACTTTTTGAGACAGGTCTGATTTAGTTGGTATCTCCCTTGACTTTTCATTTGGTCATTTAAGATTTTCTGTTCGTAGGTTTTTCTAGAACAGTTTACGAGAACGTTCCAGATTGTACTCGTGTGAGCTAAACTCACGTCACGCGATTATTCGCGCATGCGTGATGGTTTGGCGGGACCGGGAGACTGTATCTCGTGACAGTCGGCCTGGGCGCTCTGAGCTGAGAGGGTGTTCAGGGAATGTCTCTCTGACAGTGTGAACGGGGAACAAAGTCCTCTGTGTGATAAAAATATTTGAGATTTTTCCCCTGTTATAATTGACATATTTTTGAGAGCCAAGGATGGCGTACGTTTTGTGTTTTATTCTTGGATGACAGTGAAGGTAAAAATACCCTTTAAACTATTTTTTGTAGTCAAGAACTTTGTATTATGACGCTACCAGCCAAGATGGTTGGCTGACGTTGAGGTGACTTTCTCCTGGTGCGGAGGAGAGTTTATGAGAATATTGATATTGTTATCTTGCCAAAGATTTACATGATTTATTTGTCAGAGGGAACACAGAGAATATGATGCAACCAGCCCAAGATGGTTGGCTGACATTGAGGTGACTTTCTCCTGGTGCGGAGAGTTTATGAGAATATTGATATTGTTATATTGGCAAAGAATTATATGACTTGTTTGTCAGAGGAAACACAGAGAATATTATATGGAAGCCCGACATTTATGCGGCTTATATTAGCAAAGAATTATATGACTTGTTTGTCAGAGGAAACACAGAGAATATTATACATTTGGGAGCCGGACACTTATGCGGCCTAATTTTGCCAGAGTCTATGTGGTACTAGAAGCAGTGACCTGATGTTATCTACATGATGTTGATGTGCTTGAACCTTGTCCTAATGACAGTACGTTTGTTTGATGTCAATGTGATGTTATCGTAATAAATCGTTGGAAATGCAACATATCGTTTCAACGCTCCATGACTTCTGCATGTGGTATGAAGGTGTGGTGAAGTGGGATGTTATAAATATTTATAGGGGACTTAGTGTACTGACTGAGATCAGCTGTGAAGGTATATATATCTAATAAGAGTAGTGTATTATATATAACCTTACTTGCTGCCACATATGTATACCTCAGTCAGAATTATTCTGGAATAGTGTGATGACTACGTTGTATGTCTAGGGTATGTGTATGATGAAGTGTAAGTCATAACAACAACAGACAGATAAACAATTTAATTTATTCCACCACACTTGACAACACTGTGACACTCACATACATATAACACTCTAAAGGATATCTTAAAGGAGTCACTGATAACTTTTCAAATAACAATATGTATTCATTGCTGTTATGAATGAATATGTGTCCTGATTCAAATACAAAGGGAACCAGGAATCACAATCAATTTTAATTACAAGTTATATGTACAGAATTTATCAATATGAATATTGTAGTGACATATATTATTAAAAGTATCCTATGTGTGTCAGTTGTGTAGTAGTAATATGAGGTAATACTGGTTTTGTTTTGTTCAAGCTCTGTTGGTATTTGTCATCATGACTTCAATAGTTTGTCTTTATGGAACTAGTATTGGAGATGTTCTCAGTTCCTGATATTAAGACAATTTAATTCCCCTCTTAATGTTATTTTTACAAGGTCATTTTAAGCTGGGGGTACATAATTTTGAGCTCAGCTGGCCACATCAGCTTATCTTGCGTGATGGCGGCAGGAAAGACTCCTCTGCTCGATTCTCCCCTGGGCTCTGGAGACACCTCACTGATAGCTAAATGGACCAAGGAGTATGCTGTCCGACTCTGGATTCAGCAAAGCTCTGACCAGGTGCTGCTCAATACCATCAAGACCACGGTCCCTGAAAACAAGAAGGATGTACCTTCTACTTCATAACTAATTTATACTCTCTTTTTACACTGAGCACAATACATCACAAACATTGAGTTCAGAGCGTTAGGCCAACTGTCAGCTTCATCTGAAATACTTTATACCAGTATTTACCTCCTTAATGGTTACTACGCCTCTGCACTTCCAGCATTATTTCTGTCTAATCAATAATCTAGGTGTCAGTGTACTGTTTGGCCATTCCATGCAGTTTTACTTTCCTCCGACACCTTCTGTTCAGGCTGGAGCATTATAGGCTTTACATCATGTTTGCTACTGAACTACACATATATACAGGCATAAATTAACAATTCACATTCAATTTTCATTAAAAGATACTGAATGTTTCAAGCTTACCACAATTCATGGAAATAAACACAGATACGTTGATTAGCAATGAATTCTGGCACAAATACTGGCACAAATTCCCATCTGCTTATGTTCCAGGCTTTTATTTAGCAAAAATATGAGCTGGCTTCAACGCACTGTTGCTTTATCAAGCTTATTTGACTAGTGGTCTCGAACTAACGCTCCTAAGTGAGTATATCAGCGAGTCTAGCCAATGGAGCCACGTTTCGACAAGTGTTTGAAAAAATTTTACCTTCCTACGTCTCCCCTAACAACCAAAGATAGTATTTATAGCCCGACCAATCGTGTTTAGCCTTTCATTTGTTGCGCCAATCATTTCAAATGTAACATGTGGCTATTTCTGTACAATGGTTTTTTAAAAAAATCTACCACTGAGCGAAATGATTTTATGTTGTCAGGCATCCCCACTATTTTATTTTGGTTATAATTTATTAATTCCTGGACTATTTGCGTAACGTTTTACATATTCTTTGTCAGCAAGCCCTAAGGAACCCAAATATATAAATTTAAAAGAGCTACGTGGCTGCGTTCAAAATATGTATTTTCTACCTCCTGTTTCGAAGATGTGCTGTCTGGGTACTGTTATGTTTTCAACCGTAAACCCATCTAATGTTATCTTTTCTAATAAGCGTTTTTTATGATTTTAAAACCTAACTCTGGGAAGGGTAGTGAATTTATCACTGTCCGTCTGAAAAAAAGTTAGTGCATGTAGCCTTACACGCGTGATAGTAGTAATTGTGTATCGCGTTACGCTTGTTGGGGGTGGCATTAATAGCGAGACGCGTGTTTAATTTTGCATGCGTTCCTGATTTTATTCGCCCCTCTCTCTTTCTATTTGAGTCCATCTGTTCGTTCGTTTTGGTAACGTAATATAATTAATGTTAGGATTAATTTAGGTCATTACGCAGTCTGCCTCTCAATGTTTTTCTTAGAAATACAGCACACGTTTCATTGAAGAAAGCGGGTAATAATACAGTAGGCTTTTACTATCAACGTGAAAGCGTTACAATTTGCAGACGAAGCAGAAAACAAGGGGGATTTCGAGTACTTCATTGTGACAGCACTGTTATTTTACCATTGCTCTTTTCTTTATTAATTTATTTATTAGGCTTTATATTTACTTGATAATTTATATATGTGGATTAGAATATTCCACGACACCTCCCCTCTTAAAACAGACATTATATGTCAGTCCTTTATTCTATATACACATAGAGAAATTTATTATTATTTCTGGGGTTTACGGTGATTCTCATCACACGGATGGCGGCTTACAAAATCCGCTCCCAAATTGGTTTTTCCAGATATATACTCAATGCTAAAATTATATGGAGCCAAAAGTAAAGACCATCGGAGTAACCTAGAGTTCTCATGCCTAGCCTGTGCTAGAAACGATAAAGGTTTGTGGTCTGTTTGCAACTTAAATGCCTTCCCATATAGATAAATATTGAATTTCTTTATCGCCCATATTACTGCAAGACATTCTTTTTCGCTAGTTGAGTAGTTGATTTCAGCTTTATTCAACTTTCTGCTAGCATATGCCACTGGGCTTAATTCCCCATCCAATGCATCTGATTTCTGTAGTAGAGTTGCACCTAACCCAATATTACTTGCATCCGTCCTTACTATGAATTCTTGACTTAAGTCAGGTAATTTCAAAATGGGTTTACTTGTGAGCTTTTCCTTCAATTCTTGGTAAGTCATTTCACATTGTGGTGTCCATGTAATGCGATCTGGATGTCCTTTACGTGTCAATTCAGTTAACGGTGCACATATGGAATTAAAGTTTTTGATATACTTCTGGTAGAAACCACATAATGAGACAAAGGATCTCACGTCCTTCTTGGTTTGTGGTCTCGGGGCTTTCTGTAGTTTCTCTAAATTCTTTGGGTCAGGGGTCATGTTTCCCTGATAAACTGTGTGTCCCAAAAATTCCAATTCTTTACATCCAACGCAACATTTGGTTGGTCGGGCTGTTAAATTTGCCTCCCTAAGTCGATTAAACAGCATGTTCAGAGAGTCAATGTGTTCCTCAAATGTTTCTGTTGCTATAAGGATATCATCCATAAAATTTGTTATACAGGGATTATTCAGAGGATCCAATAATTTTCTCATCATTCTAGAGAAGACACTAGGCGCATTCTTCAATCCAAATGGCAATCTATTAAACTCATAGTGTCCTTCTGAGGTACTAAAAGCTAGGTATGGTCTAACCTCAGGCTTTACTGGAATCTGATAGTATCCTTTACTCAGATCCACTTTTGAGAAATATTTAGCTTTATTTAGTCTGGCAAACAGCTGATTTGTATCCGGCAATGGATCCACCTGTCCTTCTGTAATAGC
This sequence comes from Oreohelix idahoensis, assembly GCA_024509875.1. Lineage (NCBI taxonomy): Eukaryota > Metazoa > Mollusca > Gastropoda > Stylommatophora > Oreohelicidae > Oreohelix > Oreohelix idahoensis. Next base: position 159,899 of record JAMPIV010022185.1, read on the forward strand.
ATTCAGTCTCCTGTAATCTATACAGAGTCTATGTTCTCCAGAGGGCTTCCTTAAGAGTACAACACCGGAACTATACGAAGACTCACTGTGCGAAATAATTCCTTCCTTCAACAGATAGTCTATCTCTTCCTTCAAAGCTTTCTCCTTAGCAAACGGAATCGAATATGGTTTCATACAGACAGGTGTGGGGTCTATCAGTTTCATATCATATTCCAATAGGTTTGTATGCCCTGGTCGGTCTGTTAACACCTCTGCATGATTATTTAGAACCTGTTGCACTCTCTCTTTCTGAGTTTTCGTTAAATGTGTACTGATTTTCACCTGTGCTGCTGTCTCACAGGGGTGTAATGGATATTCAAATGATGAAAGTGGTTCCTTTTTCATCTCCATGGCGATGGACAAGGTCAACAAGTGTGTCTCTTCCTGATGTTCTCTTTCCAAATATTTCTTCAGGAGATTCACATGATAGATTTTTTCTTTCCCCTTCTTATCTATCTTATAATTTGTTCTAGACACCTTCTCTAGAACTGTATATGGACCCTGCCATCCAATTTGTAACTTATTCTGACTCCCGGGCAAAAGAAGCAGTACTTTCTCTCCCACAGCCAAATTTCTGTCTTTCGCCTTCCTGTTATAATAGGCAGCATGTTTCTTCCTGGCTTGTTTCAAATTTTCATTGGCAAGTTTCCAGCCAGTTTTTAAACGAGTGGTCAGCTCATTCACATATTGGTATGAAGATGTAATGTTTTCCTCTGCCTTTTCATCAGTCCACGTTCTTAACAAAGCTTCGAGTGGACCTTTTATTGGCCTTCCAAACAATAATGTTGCCGGGGCCATACCGGTTGAACTATGGGGTACCTCCCGATAAGCAAAGAGGGCGGCGTGCAGGTACTGGTCCCATGTATCTGGTTTTTCGTGTGCCAACTTTCTCAGGATCGACATCAATGTGCCGTTAAATCTTTCCACTTGGCCGTTCCCTTGGGGATGATACACACTACAATGGAAGTGTTTGGCCTGGAAGATCCTGAAAACTTCTTCAGTTAGTTTCCCCTTGAACTGAGAGCCATTATCAGTCAAGATTTGATTGGGAAAGCCTAACCTTGTGAAAATTGTGAGCAATGCCTCTGCCACATGTTTAGAATCAATCGATGACAGGGCTACTGCCTCTCCCCACATAGAACAAGTGTCCACCAGAGTCAGAATGTAGCTGTTCCTTCTCTTGGTTCGGGTGAGAGGTCCCACAAGATCCACGGCAACTCTCTCAAAGGGTGTTCCCACTATGGGCATTTCCCCCAGAGTTGCTGGTGCAGTCCAATGTTTAGGTGCTACTCGTTGGCACTCTGGACAGGATTTTACATATCGTTTGATATCTTCAGTTATTCCTGGCCAGAAATAGTGACAAGCTATTCGCTGTCCTGTTGCGCTGATTCCCATATGACCACTGAAGGGAATCGCATGCCCTAGTTCCAACACTTTAGTCCTATATGAAGTGGGAAGGACCAGCTGTCCGTGACCATTGGATTCAGATCCAGCCTTCCTATATATTAGTTTGTTCTTCATATAAAACTCTCCCTTGCCTGGAGGTGTATGAGATTTGGGCAACTTCTTGAAACATGGCTTGAGTGTTTTGTCCTCAGCCTGTGCCTTCCTCATCTCATCTGGGTGAGTATTTATGGAATTATCCTCCTCCTTCTTCGACTGTGATCTGGTCTGCACTGTTGCCAATATCACAGGTCTCTTGGGATTCCCCAAGAAGACATATCTACACCCCAATATTAGAGGGTAGATTGGCTCATTTATCACTGCTGCTTTTATGATTCCTTCCACATATCGCGTTTTCACTTTTATTCGGGCGACGGGAAGTGTCATGGTAGCTACATCCTTGGTTGCAGTTTGAATCTCCACTGTTTCTGTGGTGTATTGATCGGCCTGCACCAGGTGAGAACTCACAACGGAATCGTAATCTAAACCGGTATCATATAAACATCTTATAGTGACACCATTACAGATGACATCTTCACACACTGGGGGGTGGTATGGTTCCTGTAATTCTTCAGGTTTGCCCTTCTTTTCCTTTTTCCCCGATGTCATAGCAGCAAAATGAGGAGGTTTCCTTCTACAATGGTCAGTGTCATGATTGTTCATCTTACAATTTTTACACCACCTTTTTCCTTGGTTGAAAGATTTTCTTTCATCATATTTCCTTTCATCGAATTGTGGGAATTTATTTTTATTTTCATACCGTGGCCTATCAAATTGGTGCTTACCTTTATTTTGATCCTTAGGATCAAATTTATTAAAGTTCTGTGGTGCCCTAAAGTTATCCACTTGTTTCTTTTTATTACCTGTTACCTCTGCTTGAGCTGCTTGATACCTTTCAGCAACATTTAGCAACTCACCCAGCCTCTCTGCACCTTGTTCCATGAGAAACTTTCTCAGGTCTGGAGCCATGGACTCTCTTAATTGCTCTATAAGGACCATTTCCTTAAGATCTTGGGTTTTCCCCAGAGAAGTCCATTTCTCCAAGTATGTCTCTATTCGTGCAGAGAACTGGTGATAGGTTTCACCTGACAGTAGTTTAGCATTCCTAAATTTTTTCCTATAAAATTCTGCATTCTTTTCATACCTTAACAAAAGAGCCTGCTTTAGCATGTCATAATTTTCCTGATCACCTCTGCTCATTTTTGCAAAAACTTCATAAGCTGCCCCACGAAGTCCCTGAGATAACTTTAAGCTCCACCTTTCTCTCTCTAACCCATACGTGGTAGCTAATAGTTCATACCTATTTAGGTAGCTCTCTATATCATCGTCTTTCTCAACAAAATGATCTAAATGAAAATTCATAGCTGAGGTTGAGGCTCCTTGGCTAGCAGTGGCATCAGAGGCAAAGGGACTGGCACCATTTTCAGGAGCATGGCCTTGAAACTCAAACTCCCTTAGTCGTAACTCATGTTCCCTTTGTAATCTCTTATCTTCTGCTTCCCTTTCTGCAGCTAATTTCTTCTCTTCCCTTTCTGCAGCTAATTTCTTCTCTTCCCTTTCTGCAGCTAATTTCTTCTCTTCCTTTCTGCAGCTAATTTCTTCTCTTCCCTTTCTGCAGCCTTCTTCTTTCCTCGGCTTCCAATCTTTTAGCCTCTTTGTCAGCCTCAATCTGCAACCTCTTAGTCTCAGCCTCAGCCTCAAATTGTAACTTCTTAATTTCCCTTTCAGCCTCTAACTTTCTTTCGGCTTCAAACCTTCTTTCTTCGCGTTCAATAAATTTGTCACATTCCGTAGTGACATAGGCAACCATAACTTGCCCATCTAATCCTAACTCTTTTGCAGTCTGAACAGCAGCAGATCGAAACTTGGCCAGGTCCGCCATTGTCTATCAGGTAAATTTATACAATGTCTAACCAACAATTCAATCTCTAAATATACATCTAATGGACAACACAGGCACCGTGAGCTCAACCTTATTTAATTCCACCCAAGGATACCTTTTAATTCTTATATTCCCTGAAGTGAATTACCCCCAATATTTTTAATAGGGAAAGATTCAAAATCCCAAGAGCGAGACCCCAATATATGTGGTGAAGTGGGATGTTATAAATATTTATAGGGGACTTAGTGTACTGACTGAGATCAGCTGTGAAGGTATATATATCTAATAAGAGTAGTGTATTATATATAACCTTACTTGCTGCCACATATGTATATATCTCAGTCAGAATTATTCTGGAATAGTGTGATGACTACGTTGTATGTCTAGGGTATGTGTATGATGAAGTGTAAGTCATAACAACAACAGACAGATAAACAATTTAATTTATTCCACCACACTTGACAACACTGTGACACTCACATACATATAACACTCTAAAGGATATCTTAAAGGAGTCACTGATAACTTTTCAAATAACAATATGTATTCATTGCTGTCATGAATGAATATGTGTCCTGATTCAAATACAAAGGGAACCAGGAATCACAATCAATTTTAATTACAAGTTATATGTACAGAATTTATCAATATGAATATTGTAGTGACATATATTATTAAAAGTATCCTATGTGTGTCAGTTGTGTAGTAGTAATATGAGGTAATACTGGTTTTGTTTTGTTCAAGCTCTGTTGGTATTTGTCATCATGACTTCAATAGTTTGTCTTTATTGGAACTAGTATTGGAGATGTTCTCAGTTCCTGATATTAAAACAATTTAATTCCCCTCTTAATGTTATTTTTACAAGGTCATTTTAAGATGGGGGTACATAATTTGAGCTCAGCTGGCCACATCAGCTTATCTTGCGTGATGGCGGCAGGAAAAGACTCCTCTGCTCGATTCTCCCCTGGGCTCTGGAGACACCTCACTGATAGCTAAATGGACCAAGGAGTATGCTGTCCGACTCTGGATTCAGCAAAGCTCTGACCAGGTGCTGCTCAATACCATCAAGACCACGGTCCCTGAAAACAAGAAGGATGTACCTTCTACTTCATAACTAATTTATACTCTCTTTTTACACTGAGCACAATACATCACAAACATTGAGTTCAGAGCGTTAGGCCAACTGTCAGCTTCATCTGAAATACTTTATACCAGTATTTACCTCCTTAATGGTTACTACGCCTCTGCACTTCCAGCATTATTTCTGTCTAATCAATAATCTAGGTGTCAGTGTACTGTTTGGCCATTCCATGCAGTTTTACTTTCCTCCGACACCTTCTGTTCAGGCGGGGGCATTATAGGCTTTACATCATGTTTGCTACTGAACTACACATATATACAGGCATAAATTAACAATTCACATTCAATTTTCATTAAAAGATACTGAATGTTTCAAGCTTACCACAATTCATGGAAACAAACACAGATACGTTGATTAGCAATGAATTCTGGCACAACTACTGGCACAAATTCCCATCTGCTTATGTTCCAGGCTTTTATTTAGCAAAAATATGAGCTGGCTTCAACGCACTGTTGCTTTATCAAGCTTATTTGACTAGTGGTCTCGAACTAACGCTCCTAAGTGAGTATATCAGCGAGTCTAGCCAATGGAGCCACGTTTCGACAAGTATTTGAAAAAATTTTAACTTCCTACGTCTCCCCTAACAACCAAAGATAGTATTTATAGCCCGACTAATCGTGTTTAGCCTTACATATCATTCCAGCCAATCAGTTCAAATGTAACTTGTGGCCCATTTCCCGTACAATGGTGGTGTAAAAAAATCTACCACTGAGCGATTCTGATTTTGGGTGTTGTCTGACAGCACCATCATTTTATTTTGGCTATAACTTGTTAATTCCTAGACTATTTGCATAACGCCGTACATATTCTTTGTCAGCAAACCCTAAGGAACCCAAATATATATATTTAATAGAGCTAAGTGGCTGCGTTCAAAATATGCAATTTCTTCTACCTCCTGTTTCGAAGATGTGCTGTCTGGGTACTGTAATGTTTTCAAACGTAAACCCATATAATGTTATCTTTTCTAATAAGCGTTTTTCGTGATTTTAAAACCTAACTCTGGGAAGGGTAGTGAATTTATCACTGTCCGTCCGAAAAAGTTAGTGCATGTGGCCTTACACGCGTGATAGTAGTAATTGTGTATCGCGTTACGCTTGTTGGGGGTGGCATTAATAGCGAGACGCGTGTTTAATTTTGCATGCGTTCCTGATTTTATTCGCCCCTCTCTCTTTCTATTTGAGTCCATCTGTTCGTTCGTTTTGGTAACGTAATATAATTAATGTTAGGATTAATCTAGGTCATTACGCAGTCTGCCTCTCAATGTTTTTCTTAGAAATACAGCACACGTTTCATTGAAGAAAGCGGGTAATAATACAGTAGGCTTTTACTATCAACGTGAAAGCGTTACAATTTGCAGACGAAGCAGAAAACAAGGGGGATTTCGAGTACTGTCATTGTGACAGCACTGTTATTTTACCATTGCTCTTTTCTTTATTAGATTTATTTGTTAGGCTTTATATTTACTTGATAATTTATATATGTGGATTAGAATATTCCACGACAGAAGGGTGTGTATAATGTGATTAGTTGGACAAGAACTTACACCCATTCGTGTATATTGCCTTTTCTATACACACACGCCATGTCGGCCAATTCTAATCTTCACTTCATGGCACGAGAAGAATATGCCACAATAACAGTTTACAACAATTCCTGTGCTGGTTGATCAGCCTCTTGAGCCTTCACTGCTTTAGTACTGCAACAGTCCTATTAAAGTACTCTGCAACACATACACTATATACAAACACGACATATGCACCTACCACTACATACAAATGCGACATCTACACCAACCACTATGTACAAACATGACATCTACACTATCACTAAATACAAACACGACATCTAAACCTACCACTACATACAAACACGACATTTACACCTAACACTACATACAAACACGACATCTACACTTATCACTACATACAAACACGACATCCACACCTATCACTACATACAAATACGACATCTACACCTACCACTACATACAAACACGACATCTACACCTACCACTACATACAAACATGATTTATATCCCTAACACTACAAACAAACAGGACAACCACACCTACCACTACATACAAACACGACATCTACACCTACCATTACATACAAACATGATATCTACACCTACCATTACATACGAACATGACATTTACACCTACCATTACATACAAAGATTACATCTACACCTACCACTACACACAAACATGACATCTATACCTACCACTACATACAAACAACACACGAAGACCTACATCGTGTACTGACATGGAGTGTTTGACCTGGTCACGTGACTGTTTGACGCTAACTACGAGGGGCGTTCAGAAAGTAATGCACCACATCGTTTTTCTCAGGAGCTGTTTATTCAAAAAGCATGAAATTTATACACAATATACATGGATATGTCATGTAATCATCGGTATTATTCAACATAATCCCCATCAACTTGTACGGCTTTATGCCAGCGCGAAACAAGTGCATGTATTCCTAGCCCGTACCAGATTTTGTCTTCATCATGTAGCCATTTCTTCGCTGCATGAATCACTCCTTCATCATCTTCAAACCTTGTTCCACGGAGTGCATCTTTAAGTGGACCAAACAGATGAAAATCAGAGGGTGCCAAATCGGCACTATAGGGTGGATGGGGTAGTACAGTCTAACCCAATTTGGTGATTGCTTCCCGTGTTGCTAGACTTGTGTGAGGGCGCGCATTGTCGTGAAGGAGAAGTAGGTCTGCTGGATTCTTGTGCGGCCGAACTCTGGGAAAACGTTGATTGAGTTTTTTCAATGTCTTAATGTAAGCTTGCGAATTGATTGTCTCTCCTCTTGGCACAACGTCCACAAGAATCACACCTTCAATGTCCCAAAAGACAGTGATAATGACCTTTCCAGCTGAAGGAATTGTCTTGAATTTCTTTCTTCGTGGTGATTGCGGCTGATGCCACTCCATTGACTGTCTTTTTGTCTCAGGTTCAAAATTATGTGCCCAGGTTTCGTTACCTGTAACGATTTTAGCCAAAAAGTTATCTCCATCAGCATTGAAACGCTCCAACAATTCAGAAGAAATTGCTTTCCTTTGCAATCGGTGGTCATTTGTGAGACTTCGAGGAACCCATCTTGCGCAAACCTTAGAAAATCCGAGTTTTTATAACTGCATTTGCACTACCAATGCTGACTGACAGCTGTAAGGCCAATTGTTGAGTAGTGATTCGCCTATCAGTAAGAATAATGCCCTCAGCGCATTTCAACATTTCTGCGTTGGTGGCTGTGGCAGGACGTCCACAGCGCGGCCGATCAAGCAGCTCCGTATCTCCACCTCCTGATTCTTTGATTCTCTGAACCCAGGGACTGACTGTACTCCTGTCGACTGCAAAACGTCCATACACATCACATAGACGCTTGTGAATTTTCACAACAGTTTCCTTCTCTGCAACGAGAAATTCTATCACAATTCGCTGCTTATAACGCAAGTTGCTAACACGCTCCATTTCAACGGTTTAGGGCAGCCGTATTATTTGGCCGGTTGCGGTGCAATTTGGTGCACACAATTAGCACATGCCATATTTGAAGTGTGCAAAATTTCATGCTTCTATCTTCATTATTAGCTGAGAAAAACAATGTGGTGCATTACTTTCTGAACGCCCCTCGTAGTATCAGGTCCGACCCAGAGATCTGTGACGAGACAGACAAAAAATAGGACTGATGCTCTGTCCTCGATGCCGTGCAAGGCATTAATATGTGGTTGTGCATGAGGTTGTCAACCTCAACACTGCAACCTCAGGCAAATGTTGAGGTTGTGCATGAGGTTGTCAACCTCAACACAGCAACCTCAACACTGCAACCAAACACAAGTAAAATAAATAAATACACGTCAAATTCTTTGACGCAGGCTTCGTAGGTAGAAATCAACTGCTGTAATGAATCTATGCTCCTTATAGAACTTATAGGATGGGGGTGGGGGGAGGGCAGAGATAGGCAGCTCCCACAATATCTACATAGGAGAATTGATTCAATCTTTCCTTAATAAAGTATCTACCTGCTCTTGATTTGTGTGGATTATACTTTTATGAGCACGTCTGATAGGACGTTGAAAAATCTAGGTCTTAAAAAAAAAAATCGTAATGCGCAAATATATGGCGTACCAACCTGCCACCTGCGGTCAACGGTAAGACACACCTGACACGATCAGCTATTAGTGTTCTACCTGCTGCACAAAGCTAACATACATGTACTTGTAACCTGCTGACTGTCATACTTTCTGACATCTCCTCCAGCGACTGATTGGTTGTATGCGACACTGACTTCACGTGACACGCTGTTGTGGCGTGGATTCGTTGCCTCTATGTGACAGATTATTATGTTGCATGATGTTAGAAAGACTTAAATTGCATGCTGACGAAAAGATCAGAGAAGAACAAGCGGGTTTCAGGCCGAAACGATCATGTATTGATCAAATATTCACACTAAGAACAATTATAGAAGAATCAGTGGAAAGGCAATCGCCACTTATTATCACCTTCGTCGATTTTCAAAAAGCCTTTGATAGTCTACACCGCCCATCATTGTGGAAGATACTTACAATCTATGGTTTTCCAACAAAATATGTGAATATAATCAAAGCGCTATATGACAATGCAAGATGTTGTGTTAGAACAAATAAAGGGAATACAGAATGGTTTACAGTAGAAACAGGGGTGAAACAAGGCTGTATTATGTCACCACTACTTTTTGGAATAGCTATTGATTGGGTTATGAGAAACTATACCCACAATGAACAATTGGGTATAAAATGGACAAATGGAAAATTCCTGGGGGACCTGGATTTCGCAGATGATGTAGCATTCTTAAGTTCAACACCAAGACAATCCCAAGAAGCAATAAATAATTTGTGTCATCTCTCGGTTAAAATTGGTCTCCAAATAAATGCCTCTAAAACTAAAGCTATGAACTTTTCTAACGAGACCTTTGATATCATCTTGAACGGGGAAAAACTACAGAAAGTTGAAAGTTTCAATTATTTAGGCAGTAAAATGACTCAGGATGGTGACACAACAAGAGAAATCCATACTAGAATTGCTTTGGCAGCTAGCGCCTTCAATAGATTATCTAACATTTGGAAATTACGATCATTGAATATACATACCAAGCTTCGTCTGTTTAATTCAAATGTTATCTCAGTGTTAACATACGGCTGTGAGAGTTGGAAAATAACAAAATCATTGGAGAACAAGCTGAATACATTCGAGAACAAATGTCTTAGAAAACTCATGAACATCAGTTGGAAAGAATTCAAGACTAATCGACAAATAAGAGAAGACTCTAGGCAGAAATATGTCTCCGACTATATAAGGAAAAGACGATGGTCATATATCGGTCATGTCCTACGAATGCAAAACAACAGAATACCACTACAGGCGCTCACTTGGGTTCCTGAGGGTAAGCGGAAAAAAGGAAGACCAAAAGAAACACTCAGAAGAACAATAATAAGAGAAGGAAGAACGTTGGGCCTAAATAATGTGCAAGAGCTAAGAGGAGTGGCGTCACAACGAACAACCTGGAGAGCACTGGTTTCTGCCTTATGCGCCGTGTTTGGCGCTTAAAGAATTTATTATTATTATGTGACAGAGATGTGTTTTACGTTGAACTTTGTGTGTCTGAAATGTGTTATGTTAAATGTCGCTGACAGAAATATGTTTTAAGTATGACCAGTGGCGTCCTAAAGGAGGTGCGAGTGGGTAGGCGGGCAGTCCGCCTAGAGTGACAGACAGGAAGGGGGTGCCATCAGACACTATTATTACATTACTGTAATGTTAAAAATCTACCTGCAAACATATATTTTTCTGTGTGTTTATTTATGGGCGGAGGAAGAGGTGCTGTAAATAGTATCCGCCCCGGGTCCGAAATATTTTAAGTACGCCCCTCGTTATACCTGCCCTAAGCGAAGTATTTGTTGTAGATCACACTGTATGTGATAAACCTGAGTTAAGTATAATTTGTGCGACATAACTTTGTTTTATGTTACACTTAAAGTGACTGGTGTTCGTGTGTGTTACACTTAAAACGGTCTTAAGCTGCGCGGCGCAAACAGTCGGACAAAATAAAACCTCACATGAGAAATGTGGTAAAGGATATGTGAAGTCACAGGAAATTCTAAATGGTGGGACTAACTACGTGACGGAACTCTGTAAAACTAATAAAATAAATGCTGAAAGCGAGATGCTGTGACTAGAAGTACATTAACAGCTCCAGATTGTGTGCAAATGTTGATATTTCTAGGGCAAAAAAAAAAGACCTTGACCAAGTTAGAATATGTAATACGTTCTGTGCAATAGCCAGTGGAAATTTCCACCGGGACACTTCTGCACTTACCGGCCGAAATACAAAAATATTTTACCAGCGCTGTAGAGGGTACAAATATAGATATTATATTTGATGTCAGAAATGGAGGAGCTGTTCATTGGTGGCAATGGCGTAAACAAAGAGGGTAAGAAGTCTTGCTTGTCAAGAATAACAGCGGGGTGTCGTCACGGCGGCTGAAAGTATTCTGGTCTAGTGAAGAGCTAGGACGCGTCACGACAACCACGGTGTCAGTAGACAAGAGGCGGGTTAATTAAGGGTAGCGTTTAACTTCATCCCAACTGAATACAACATAGAAACTGGAGCTCATTAATTCATCTCAACATCCACAGGAAAAGCCTAGATCTACAGTGTAGCTACCGAGGACTCTTCAACGTGGTATTGGCTGAAAAAGAGTGAAAAGCTCTGCAGCCCTAGTTAAACAACAATAAATGTTAACAAGAGTCGATCGATTTACATGAATGCCGCCTCCAGTGGTAAAGCTACATCTGTAACTGTTTATTATATATACTGAAGCACATTAAAAACGCACCACTATTATATATACTGATGCCGAGAAGCTGGCAAAAAAAAGTGTGGGAATGGATTTTCCCCGTGTTTGCTATGAGGTAGAGAGCGAATGGCTGCTGGAATGGAAAGTGCAAGATTCAACCCATGGGTGTGTGTACAGACTACATGAAAACGATGAAAGTTATACGTGCAACACGATTCTAAACAGCTATGACCCTGAAAATGTGTACGCGTTGTGGCAGTATACTCGGTATAAAAAGGCCGTTGAGACAAAACACCCAGTACATGTGCTTGAAATGCCACGACTATCTGAAAACGACCGCCAACGAGCCATTGGTATGTTGGAGACCGGAATGAGCTCGCGGGCCATTGCCAGAAGGATGAATTGCCACCACAGCACTATTGTATGTCTCAATGAACGTTACGGAACCACTGGCAGTGCCCGGGATAGACTTCAGAGTGGCCAACCACGAGTTACTACCCCTGCGCAAGATCGTCATATTGTGCTGAGTCACCTAAGGAATTGACTCTCCCGGCAAGTCAAACAGCAAGAGCAATAGTGGGTAGACATGGGCAAGTCTCTCGAATGACAGTCATACGACGACTCAGAGATACAGGCCTTACTGCAAGACGACATTATGTTGGGCCAAACTTGACTCACAGACATCGTTAGCAGCGCCTGCAATGGGCAGAGCAACATATCAGATGGACTAGACTGCAGTGGAATGTTGTCCTATTCACAGACGAGAACAGATTCAACATATCCTTTGCAGATGGACGTATGCGGATTTAGCGACGGTGTGAAGAGCGCTTTGCAGATTGCTGTGTCAACCGATTTCGAGGTGGCAGTATTCACATTTGGGGAGGATTCAGTTTTCACCATCGCTTGCCTCTTCACGTCTTCCGTGGAAATGTTAATGCTGTGACATATCGAGATGAGGTTCTGGATGCACTGGTTGCTCCTGCGTTCACAATTTATCCAGACTTGCAGCTTCTCCAGCAGGATAACGCACGTGCATTTTTTTATATTTTTGGTTTTTTCCCTTACCTGCACAGAATGCAATGAATTTCATAACAATCAAATGTACAAATTAATGACCAGCATGGATTCATAGGAAAATGAATAAAGATTCCAAATATGTAAACTTGTACACACTTATATTTACATTTCACACTCTGTTCCTGGATTATACAGGTGGTGCGTTTTTAATGTGCTTCAGTATATAAATGAGTTTTGCTGGAAGATCATTTTAACAATGTGGAATACCAAATATGTCATCTATCACACGCGCGTGCAACGGGAGCTGGACGGGTAGGACGCGAAAGACAAATGGCTGTTTTTCAGAGGGAGAAAATAAATATTGGGGTGAAGCAATGTTACGATTATATATATATATATATATATATATATATATATATATATATATATATATATATATAGAGAGAGAGAGAGAGAGAGAGAGAGGGAGAGAAAAAAAGAGAGAGAAGGTTGTATTTAGACGTCACCCGTTAGTCTTTCACTCTTCTGACGCTACCCGAGCAAGTCTGCTGCCAACTCTGCCACACGAAGACTCAAACAACCCACCTTCTGCTGACTATGACAGATAAGCTGGGGCAGGGGACCTCATTTTGTAGCCACTGTTGATATTTAATATCATCATATTACATAACTTGTTTGATAAGTCCTGTGAAGACACGCATATGCAGCCGGGGATATATATGCGCAAACACACAAAATAACGCGTGCGTCCGAGCAAGGCCAAGAGGCATAGACAATCATAAACAGATAGTAACCCTGAACTCGAGCATGACTGACTGTCTGTCCATAATAGCACGTTGACAAGCGCCTATCTGCTAGGTAATATATAAATAAGACACACAAATATGGGCGACCTCTAGCGGTCACATTTTACAACATAATATATAATCGTAACATCCAATAATTCTCAGTTAATGTAAATACCGGTGACCTCGAGCCGTCCCATTTTACAACATAATATATAATCATAAAATCCAATAATTCCCAGTTAATGTCTCTTTATTTCCCCCTTCAAGGTGCGGGCAGGAGTTTAAACCGACAGTATTTCATCTGTGTCCAACGGTAATCTTTGTTTGTGTAACCACGGCACAGATAGGGGGGAACAGAAACCCCTAGATAAATAAGTCAAAGAAGCCTGCCGCAGGGAAGTAAGAATAGCTTTTGACAAACACCGACATAAATAAATAATGACGATAACAGAATATACAACTAGTGAAAACATAATGCGCAACACAAGGGAGAGCACATGGCGACATGGGAGACACAGCATGACAAGGGACATCTCATGGTGACATGGGAGATCTCATGATGATAAGGGAGATCTCATGGTGACATGGGAGACACATGGCAAGGGAGAGCACATGGTGAGATGGGAGAACAACATGACAAGGGAGATCTCATGGTGACATGGGAGACACATGACAAAGGAGAGCACATGGCGACATGGGAGAACAACATGACAAGGGAGATCTCATGGTGACATGGGAGACACATGACAAGGGAGAGCACATGGTGACATGGGAGAACATGGCAAGGGAGATCTCATGGTGACATGGGAGACACATGACAAGGGAAAGCACATGGTGACATGGGAGACACAACATGACAAGGGAGATCTCATGGTGACAAGAGGGATCTCATGGTGACATGGGAGACACAACATGACAAGGGAGAGCAAATGGTGACATGGGAGACACAACATGACAAGGGAGAGAACATGGTGGCAAGGGCCAAAACCAAATGAGACGAGGCAGAAACAAATAAGACAGAAAGATAACAATGCAAAAACACGGAAAAGATGATAGGGGCGGGAGAGACAGGCAAAAGCCGATGAGAGAACTGGCACAAAGAGGATGGCCAGAGAGAAACGACAGGAAGGTGATGACATAAGGATATGACAAGACTGATACGACTACAAACACATGACAATGGAACAATACAAACTAGGGACAACACAGGACAAAAACATTTAAAAACGGAAGAAATAGAAAAAGGAAAAGAGAGCACAAGAGACAGAGAGGAGGGGAGTATAAGAGAAAGCATATGCTTTATATATGAGCGTTCGATTGAGAGTGGTTAGAGCACTGGTCTCTCGCGGCATACGTGCCTGGTTCGATTAACGCTGTCGACGCGCTCCCGTCTACCCAGCTGTAAATGGGTACCTGACTGTGCTCTTGAATAAGGGAAGGAAAAGGCAGCGAGGAGGGAAACTGGCCACTTCTCCTTTCGATGTACAGTACAGTGAAGTCTCTAACACTTCACTCCCCTAAGGCAGTATCTGCTATGGGACTACCTTGACCTTTATATGACAGGAGAAGAAAGTAGAGCCATCAACAAGACAGAAATACAAACACGCATATGACAAATAGACAGAACGGTAATGACAGGGTGTATGTGCGTTCGTGAAAGAGAGAGAGAGGTGGGTACTCGCAGATAACAAGAAGAGTGTGTGGACGAAGTCATCAAATATGTCCTAAAGCATGGTGACAGCAACCACCTCAATGTTGTGTGTGCGACTGACCAGGCAACATCTAGAGAGACGCACCGTGATACAAGGTGACACTGACGCTGGTTGCAGATAATGCGTCAGCCAAGATCTAGAGACATCTAGGATATTCCGCCACCCGAGGCTTATGACATCCTGTGACGTGTAGCAGACAGAACGTAACGGACCCTACGAGATAAGGCTCAGATCTCGGCCTCTACGACACGTCAACATATCCAAGAAAGTTTCCCTGGTATGGTAAGGTAACCGCAATTATGTCTACACTCTACACTGATTTATGAGGGATGTGAACATAAACACATCAGGATGTGGACGGAGAAACTTGGTCATGCAGACAGCTTTACTGACATGAGATCCATGTGTATGTAGAACCTGAGATGGGTGTCCCAAAAACAGAGCAGTCGCAGTTTGACCCAAATACATTTACAATAACACACACAGGAAAACAGTTATTCGAGGTAAACCATTCATTTTGGGCCTTCAACGTTTACATCAGGGGTTCCCAAATTGTGGTACGTGTATCATCAGGGGGTACGAGTAAACCTATCAGGGGGGGGGGGGATTATTATCCTACTGAAATATTCAAAACAAAGACGCGATAGTGATAAAAAAAAACCAACTGGCGGCTGAACATAATATACGGTTATTTCTTTCAAAAACTTTACCAACAGTTGACAAGAAACAGAATCAAGAGTTTCACTAATTTATTTAACTGTGCTGTGATAAACATTTAACAAATATATGCTACTAGAACATTGTGACTACTTTGTTTTGTTTTAATTTTAAAAAAACCCAGTTAATCAGTTCATTTATTTTCTTATTTGGATACGCAAGGTAAGCTCTAGAACTTGTATACTGAACGGGAAGATTGGCTAAAAGCTGGGGTAGGGGTACGGGGACAGAAACAGGTTGAGAACCATAGCTTAACTGACGTTAAAAAAATCTAGACCAGTGCTCCTCAGCCTTTTTTGCTTCACGGCACACTTGTGTCCTTCAAAATTTCACGGCACACTATAATAATACTTAAGTTCGTAAAAAGGTAGTCGCTTATAGATACTAATGCAGGGGAGTAAAGTGTTAGAGAGTTCACTATACTAGATCCAGCTTTATGAGTAGGGGTGACCAGGTATATAAGTGGGTGGATGAAGTAACAATCATGAGACAACGCTCCCTAGTTGTTTTGTGTGATGGATCGGTGGTTTCTGTTGTTGTAGCTGCTGTTTAACTAGGGCTACTGAGCTCGTACTTTTTTTCACAGCCAACGCCAAGTTGAAGAATTTACAGAGAGCTTTTCTACTTTCTATGGAGAGTTCTGGGCAAGTAAATAGCATACGCTGAACTGTTTCGTGTGGAGCAGGTCACCTGCATATGAATGGGTACAGTTGTGGTAATTAGGTTCATTGGAGAAGTTTAATTTGTTTAAGTGTTTGTTGTTGTTGTTCTGTTTTGTAGGTTATGATCTAAGTTGGAAGACTGAGCTCTGCTTCACACATGGTAGGTTACTGATGCTCTTATTCTTGGTGTATGAGTGGGTTCTTTATACAAGGCACGTCTTGTAGATCTTCTGCCCATCGGTTTAGCCATTCCTCGTTGACGTTGTTTTGGACTATTAATTTAGCTGTCTGCATATTGGCTGGAATGTGTGTCTGAACCAAGCTTGCTCCCAGTTTTACAAGACGGTCAGTTTTTTCTTTGACTGACATGTCTGTGTATCCCGGTATCCACTGGAGAGTGACTCTGACGTTGTTAGTTCAGCCAGCTGTATGATTTCTTTATTTTCAGTTTTGATGTATTCTTCTGAAGCCTGAATTGTTGATTTTGAATCATCGAAGATTATGATTCTGAGGTCTTATAGATTTTTTTATTTAAATTTGCTGAGTATAGCTGGAAAGTGGTGTTTATTGCTTTAATGTCTGCTTAGTGATTAGTAATGAATTCTCCACATAGTTCACATATTTCTAGTGTTTTGCCATTTGGGTACTTCACGTAAGCTTCAAGCCAAGCGTTTATGTTGGCCTTGAAGGCGGAGTCTTCTATGTATGCATATGTCTCTAACTACTATTAGAGTAGTTTCTGTAGTCTCTATAGTAGCTGTCTTCAGTGCTGTTCTTGGTATCTCTTGTTGTTGTGCTATCCAAGAGTGTGGTTTTTATTATGGGTAATTTTAATTCCTTACCTGGATGGAGGCGAAGGTATACAATTTCAATTATTTCTCGTGTCTGTGGAGGTGGTGTTGTTCTGCTATAGTTGTTGCTACTGGCATGATTGACTTTCGTTTTAATCTGCTTCTATTTTTCAACTCACTGTCTGGTTTTGTGTTCGTTTCTTATTCTGCCATAGCGTTCAGTTTCCTTGACAATACGTTTACGTAGTTGTCCATAAGTTCCATTTTTGTGTTGGTGTCACAGGCAGCTATTGTCGTGGATCTGATGCTCCACACATGAACATTTGAGCTTGGTTTTGGACATTTTCTACCTGGGTTGTTTTGTTCATTGTCGACTGCAGTTGAGTAGGTTATTATCCATGACTGATCGGACATATCCCAGGCACAGCTATCTCAGATTTACTTTTCCTGCTCTCCAGCTGGTGCTTGCAGTTTCACAATGTTCAGGCGCCCAATGGCCTTATCTTCATTTTGTGCATGACGGTTTAGAGGAGTAGCTGTCTGTCAAGCTCCACTCCTAAGTAAGCTGGCTTTTCTTCTCCAAAGTAGAAGTCGTCAAGTTTTAGTTGGTACACCTTCTTTCTTCCCTGGATGCTCCAGGTGAAAAAGCTGTATACTTTTTTTACGTGTTTATTTTTAGTTTGTTTCTAGAGCTTGCAGTACATAGTTTTTGTAGCTAGGACTCTATTATTTGGTGCCAGTTTGTTGTATTTTTATGCGGTCCAAAATAGCAGGCGTGGAAGGCCAGTTATGAAAAAGAGGGAGCAACTTAACGCTGACCGTTGTGGTAATTCCCCCTCCAGCATTATTTTGTTGTGTTATTTTGTGAATGATTTGGTGCCTTCTTTTTCTTCTTCTTTGATCCTTAGCCGCCGACCGTCGAAGCAGTCAGTGGCCATTACGCCTGGTGGCGTCTTGTAAGGCAACAACAAATTGATTTCACTTTGCTCGGTCGGCGGCCATCCTTCGTACAGTGCCCCAACTCTGGTTCATTCTTTGCATCTCAGCCTCCACAGTCCTCCGCCAAGTTGTTTTTGGTCGGCCTCTCTTTCGTTTTCCTTCAGGGGTCCATAGCATAGCTTAACTTGTGATGGCATCGGGGTCTCTTCTGAGGACATGGCCAACCCAGCTCCAGCGTCTGCCAGCTATGATGGTGTGTATGTCCTCTTGCTTGCTCCGAGTAAGCAGATCTTGGTTGGTTATGGTATTCGGCCAAAAGATTCGGAGAATTTTTCTTGAGGACAATTTCGACATTTCCTTCTCTGTAACTCTCCAGCTCTCCGCGCCATAGAGAAGCACAGAAAGCACACAGCTCTGATATAATCCTAATTTTGTGCTTGTGCTGTACTGAGAGGACTTCCAGATGTTGTTTAGACTAAAAAAGGCTGTTCTTGCTTTGTTCATTCTGTTGTTGATGTCTCTGCTTGCTCCGCCGTCTGGTGTTACTATGCATCCTAGGTATGTGAAGGCATCTGTCTGTTCCAGTAGTGCCTTCTACTGTTGTTTAAATTGTTCTATTATTTAGGAATGCTTAAATCCAGAGGTATATTTTTGTCCGTGTATGATTATTTTTGTCATTCTGGCGTAAAGCCCATGTCACCGCACTATGTCGTATGCTTGCTGCAGACCGATGATACAGCTGTGGTGTGTTTACCTTCTTGGAATGCATCAAATTTGTGTGTGTGCACAAAATGTAAGTTTTTCGTCTGTTCTGCAACCTTGTCTGAAGCCTGCCTGACAATCATCGATGGCCTTATTTCTTTCCAGCCACCAATAAAATCTGTGATTCACCATTATCTCACCGAGTTTTCTAATTGCTGAGACTGGTCAGTAGATTCCGGGTTCTTCAGCGGCTTCTGTTTTTTTTTTTTAGACTTGGTCAAAAGCAGGGCTGATTGCAAACATCAAAGGATGAGTAGGAACAGTACAAGCCAACAAATTTCTAATATTCTCAGCTCGACAGGAATAAACCTGGTGACCGATGCCGAAAAGGAATAAACTAATATTTCTAGATAGTTTTCTGCATTTTTGTAGAGACCAGTTCTATAGTGAAACAATACTGCTGCCTTGAAGAAGTCATGGCAAACCAAAAGGTAGGGAAGCAGACCCAAATACATTCATGCTGACGTCGGTTACACTAGACTGCAAGGCGCACAACATAGTGCAACGCAAACTGCCTTAAGATGACAGATACAAATATTACTCAACGAGATGGTGCTCTACCCAAGGAGACCAGCCAGGAGGGAAGAGTGCTGGACTCCTTACCTCGATGGGGTTTACCCAAAGCTACTAGTATAACAACAATTTACGTCTCTCAACGCAAAACTGTTTGGAGATGTCAGGAACCTTGAGCTGACTACTGCCTTTATTAGAGTCACCAATGTAGACGTTTGAGGGCGAACGAAGAAGAAGAACAAGAACTCCCATAAATTGGTGGGTGATGATGACTCAGCTTATCATTTGTACAATTTTATTTGTGAAATTCTTTCTAGGTGTCGCGGCACACCAGGCAGACGCTCGCGGCACACCGGTTACGGAGCACTGATGTAGACAATATGGAGAACTGATGAGTTTCAAAATATAAACAAGAGAGATAGTTTAAACGATTTATTCCAGTAGCTATGCGTACATACCCACGAAGGTAACCTTCATCCACAAACAAAGTTTACTGTTTATAAGAGATATGTAGTACTAGTATGCTACTTCATATTTATTTATTTTTTTTTTCAAATTTTAAAAATTGTTAACAAGTGACATATAATGCGTTACTTTATAATCTCGGTAAAAAATGGTTGCTGATAGTTGCAGTCTTCAAGATATTTTAAAAGAGACCACAGTTGTATTGTGTCCGAGGCTACAACTCGAGCAGAATACAACAACATTATAACCTTGCTATAACTGACGTTATAAAACGGTCATGAGAAACTATCCTCCAGGCGGCACGTTTGGTGTGTGTGTGGCCAGCAAGATGTATTGAATAGCTCACGCTGAAACAAGCAAAGTCAACAGTGCATGAGTGACAACATGTAAGCAGCTACGTCAATACCGAGAGACAGTTTGTTACAGACACGGAAGGAGAGTGAAATAGCGCCAGATGAGCTCATTTTCCACCTCTCATTTGCTATCTTGGTACAGAGTCAACATAATTGTCGGTCATAATTAGAGTATTCAGTTTTAACTTTATTTTCCATTTTGTTTTATGTGCATCACAATGTTATATACAACTGACTTGAACTTGGTGATACCTCAGTACAGTAACATTTTTGTTTGTTTGTTTATATCTTGACTGTCCGCAGTATAATAATTTTGTTGTTGTTGGGAGTTGAATGATTTCTGTGAAACTTTCTTCTGAGGGTGCATACCCCATTAGCATTTTTCCTTTCGGTGCTTACGATCTAGTTTTCTACACTGCATTCTTCAGCAGCTAGTCGCTTGAGCAACTCTTATATACAAAGACATCAACAGAACCTGCAGCGGATTGTCATCTGGTTTTCTGAACAATGCTAACTATTTCTAGTAGCTCGGCGCTGAATTCACTTCCTGGTTTAGAACGTCATATAGGCCTGCCATGCTGTTAAGAGAACCATGTTTGTGACGGTCTGATATTAGATATTCTACCAGTTCTTTCCCAATGCTGACTGTTTCAACCATGGCTCTTCAAATATTATTTGGTAAATCTGAATGGTTCCCTGAAAAAATACTTCCCTAGCCTGCCTCGTTTCCCCCCAATCTTCTTGCACATTCATTCTACTCCACAAAGTGTATTATGATGGGCTTTGAAGTGATTCTGTAGATGTCTTGTTTGTATGTAATGATACACGTACATGTCATGTTTGTATGTAATAATACGCGCAGATTTCTTGTTTGTATGGAAAGATATACGTACATGTCATGTTTAAACATAATGGTACGATTTCTTGTTTGTATGTAATAATACGCGAAGATTTCTTGTTTGTATGTAATAATACGCGTAGATTTCTTGTTTGTATGAAACGATACACATACATGTCATGTTTGTATGTAATAATACATGTAGATTTCTTGTTTGTATGTAATAATACACACAGATGTCTTGTTTGTATGTAATAATATACGTACATGTCATGTTTGTATGTAATAATACGCGTAGATTTCTCATTTGTATGTAATGTTACACGTAAATGTCTTGCTGGAAGGAAATGATATGCGTAGATATTTTGTTTGTGTATAACGTGAAAGTATTTGAAGTTGTGTATTTAGTGCTACGGTAAGAAAAAACAGGAAGAAAACCATAGTGATGTACAACAGGGCAGCCAGCTAAGCTAAACGAGGACACTAGGACAAGGGGTACTTGCGTCAACAACAAAAGGAAGAACAGGAGATGTCGAACAGCGGTAGAAAAATAAGAAACGTGGAAGTGTTTGGTCTGTCCATCAAAGAAAGCCCAACAACCAAGACAGAAACAAGAAACGTGGAAGTGTTTGGTCTGTCCATCAAAGAAAGCCCAACAACCAAGACAGAAACAAGAAACGTGGAAGTGTTTGGTCTGTCCATCAAAGAAAGCCCAACAACCAAGACAGAAACAAGAAACGTGGAAGTGTTTGGTCTGTCCATCAAAGAAAGCCCAACAACCAAGACAGAAACAAGAAACGTGGAAGTGTTTGGTCTGTCCATCAAAGAAAGCCCAACAACCAAGACAGAAACAAGAAACGTGGAAGTGTTTGGTCTGTCCATCAAAGAAAGCCCAACAACCAAGACAGAAACAAGAAACGTGGAAGTGTTTGGTCTGTCCATCAAAGAAAGCCCAACAACCAAGACAGAAACAAGAAACGTGGAAGTGTTTGGTCTGTCCATCAAAGAAAGCCCAACAACCAAGACAGAAACAAGAAACGTGGAAGTGTTTGGTCTGTCCATCAAAGAAAGCCCAACAACCAAGACAGAAACAAGAAACGTGGAAGTGTTTGGTCTGTCCATCAAAGAAAGCCCAACAACCAAGACAGAAACAAGAAACGTGGAAGTGTTTGGTCTGTCCATCACAGAAAGCCCAACAACCAAGACAGAAACAAGAAACGTGGAAGTGTTTGGTCTGTCCATCAAAGAAAGCCCAACAACCAAGACAGAAACAAGAAACGTGGAAGTGTTTGGTCTGTCCATCAAAGAAAGCCCAACAACCAAGACAGAAACAAGAAACGTGGAAGTGTTTGGTCTGTCCATCAAAGAAAGCCCAACAACCAAGACAGAAACAAGAAACGTGGAAGTGTTTGGTCTGTCCATCAAAGAAAGCCCAACAACCAAGACAGAAACAAGAAACGTGGAAGTGTTTGGTCTGTCCATCAAAGAAAGCCCAACAACCAAGACAGAAACAAGAAACGTGGAAGTGTTTGGTCTGTCCATCAAAGAAAGCCCAACAACCAAGACAGAAACAAGAAACGTGGAAGTGTTTGGTCTGTCCATCAAAGAAAGCCCAACAACCAAGACAGAAACAAGAAACGTGGAAGTGTTTGGTCTGTCCATCAAAGAAAGCCCAACAACCAAGACAGAAACAAGAAACGTGGAAGTGTTTGGTCTGTCCATCAAAGAAAGCCCAACAACCAAGACAGAGACAATAAACAGGTTCATCTTCGAGCTTCTTATGGGCCATGGGTCCATGACTACAACAGATCTTATGTAGGAAGCTTGTACCAAAACTCTCACACTGGTCATGTCTGTACCTATTTCTTTGACATAATAGAACTGGCAGCCATATGCACGACCTAATCTTAGTCGCCTCTGACGACATGCCTCGAAGGATCAGTGGTCCTATTCATACTGTATCCCAATACATTATAACCCCCCCCCCCGTCCAAGAATAGTTCCATGTGCTGATGTAACAAAGTAACAGCACGTAAGATAGACATGGCAGTTTTGATTCCATGAACACAGAAGCATGTTGTTGACGTCAACATTCAGCTAACAATATTCCAGAAACTTCTGATCCCTCCCCTCCTTCGCCTCCTAGTTGGCAGAGTCTGTGTTTGTGTGTAACCGCCAGTATGTTCTCTGTTCTCACTTGTACCTCTTTCATGAACCTAAGTTTTTGCCTGAATGTACGCTCAGCCAATTATCATTACTGACACTTGGTTTAACCGACAGAAACAGCACGAGACTGCCAGAACAAATACACAATGGAGGGAAACACAGAAGACTCCGGCTGACAACAGATAAAGTGGCTCTGTCTTCATGTGCACTGATGTACATACCACACTGCGTATACACACAAGTAACAAAGACACGTACTACCAAACATGTACTGTACACACACACACACCCATCATCATTTGGTTCTCCTTATAGGAAACCGCCACTAAAGCACCAATGCACTCTTGCAGCTGTAGATTATGTAGCCATTTCTTTTACGTAATGAACTTACCAGCCCATGCACACACTCACATTAGCCGCTTCTTGAAGATACGCCTGTACAGTGCAAACTGTGACATAGAATGGAAATATTGATACAGTAATCTGACAGCCTTTGCTTTCCCATTTACAAAACTCGATACCCCACCAACCCCCATGATCAGCCCAAGCGTCACTCGTGGCAGGGAGGGCAGAAAGGACACGACAAAGGGAAAACCCTGCTCAAGGGACATCTGATCAGGGCAAGCACACCGGGACAAATCGAATCGATTGCTGGGACCAGAAGACGCAGCAATAGAGACCGCAGTCAGCGACTCATAGCTTGACTGCCTGCGTCAGGACCAGCGAACCAGAGCTGGTCAAGACCGTGCTCCACCTCCACGTGGTGGTCCTGGAAACAGTCTGCAGCTGTGCAGGCTGGCTGAGCGAGCACGGATCGCAATGGGAAGGCAAACCCGGTCCTAAAAAATGCCGTGCAGAAGTCGGATGTGTCGACCGAAAGGTGCAGATATCACAGCTACGTTGTAAACAGACACAACGCAACCACCGTCCTTTTCAGGGCGAACGAAGAAGAAGAAGAATCGATTGCTTACAAACAGACTCGCAAAGGAGGAGGAATGTCAGTGATTCTCAACATGAGGGTGAGAGGCCTTCAACGCGAGGAACTGTTATTGAACGGGACCAGCATATTGTCTGTTTAACACAAGTTTGAGTTTTGATTGTATTGTCGCAAGGCATTTGGTCAAACCTGGTCAAGAGATAGAAGGAACCGTCAAATTATGTGGAGTTTTTAAAGGAGGTGCACCCATAACGCTTCCCATCGCACTGGTGGAGATACACTCTGATTTCGTCAGAGGTGTTATCAAAGCGGCTATAATGGATCATCCTAGCTACCCAGTCATACTTGGTTGTAGATATGTGTTTATAGGGAGACCGAAAGAGCCGATTGAGGCAGCAGTAACCACAAGAGGGCAAACCAAAAAGGAACGGGAGCCTGCACCTATGTTACCCATGGAACTTAAAGAGGCGCAACAAAAGGACCCTACCTTGGAGCCCTGCTTTAGAAAACTGCCCATGGCCAAGGACCCCAGACACAACGGAGACATATTTTCTAAGGATGAAGTGCTGTATCGAAGAACGGGCGACTCTGAACAGGGACATAACCAGCTCCTAGTACCGACGCAGTACAGAGACCAAATCTTAGAAATGGGGCACTCTCTTCCCTTTAGCGGACATATGGGACAAAACGCCACTATTCAGCGAATATCGACTCACTATTGGTGGCCAGGAATGAACATTGATATTATCAGATATGTGAAATCCTGCGCCAAGTGCCAACGTGTGGCACCCAAGCATTGGACACCCCCAGTTTCTATGGGAGAAATGCCAATAGTGGGAACACCATTTGAACGGGTTGTAGTCAACATTTTAGGACCCCTCGAAAGGACTAACAGAAGGAACAGGTTTATCCTGACCTTAGCCGACACATGCACTTTGTGGGCAGAAGCTATACTACTAACGTGCACGGATTCCAAGCATGTCGCAGAAGCCCTAGTGCAGATTTTTACACAGTTGGGATTCCCTCAACAAGTTTTGACGGATAACGGATCCCAATACCGTAGCCTGTTAATGGAGGAGATCTTTAAGATCTTGAGGGACCAGCACATCTACACCAGCCCATATAATCCGGCCGGAAGTGGGTTAATAGATCGTGTCAACGGAAGCCTCACCATGATGTTACGTAAGCTGGGACAAGAGAAACCTGAAGATTGGGACCTTTTCATTCCCGCAGCCTTATTCGCCTACAGGGAAGTCCCCCAGGCCTCTACAGGTTTACCACCAGCTACACTTTTATTCGGCAGACCTATTAAGGACCCGCTAGAAGCCTTACTCTGGTCACTGACAGACCAGAAGGCTGATGAGACAGTCATCTCAGCATTTAAGTATGTATCAGAACTTAAGGAAAGGTTACAACTAGGATGGGATCTTCTTCTTCCTCGTCTGCCCTGAAAAGGATGGTGGTTGCGTTGTGTCTGTTTACACCGTAGCTGTGATATCTGCACCTTTTGGTCGACACATCCAACTTCAGCACGGCATTTTTTAGGGACCGGGTTTGCCTTCCCATTTCGATCCGTACTCGCTCAGCCAGACTGCACTGCTGCAGACTGTTTCCAGGACCACCACGTGGAGGTGGAGTACTGTCTTGACCAGCTCTGGTTCGCTGGTCCTGATGCAAGCAGTCAAGCTATGGGTCGCTGACTGCATTCACTATTGCTGCATCTTTGGGTCCCGGATGGGATCTAGCAACAACCAACCTTAAGCGAGCATGCATGAAGCCCGGTAAACGAAAGAGAGAGAATTGCAACCAGGAGAGAAAGTTCTGTTGTTACTTCCTACCGGAAGCAACAAACTACGTATCGGATGGCAAGGGCCGTTTACCATCCTGAAAAAGATCTCGAGAACTAACTACAAAATCTCTATTAAAGGAAAGGAAAAAGTCTACCATATAAATCTGTTAAAGAAATATTTGGAAAGACCGGTGCCTTCCACCGAACATCTCTTGGCAGTCTCTATAGTAACCGAAGATGAGGAAGATGACGATGGAATATCCACTGCAACAAACGGAATCATTCAAAGATGTTAAATTCGGCGACACTCTCTCAGAAGCACAACAGACAGAAACGAAGGCGTTATTGAGACAGTACTCGGAAGTCTTAACGGACATACCTGGTCGTATGCATCTCGCAGAGTTTGATACGAAGCTGACAAACGAGACACCTGTGTGAACCAGAGTTTACCCGATTCCGTATGCGAAAGCAGACACGTTACGTGGAGAGATAGACAAACTACGTCAAGCTGGGATCATTAGCGAGTCTACTTCACCCTATAGCTCGAGCGTCGTACTGTTGCAGAAACCTAATAAGGAAGTTCAGCTGTGTATTGACTACCGATTACTTAACACAGTAACGGAATTCCAGCCTGAGCCCCTGCAAAACGCTTCGGAACTGTTCACCAAGCTTAGCAAGGCAAGAATTTTCTCCAAGATTGACCTGTGTAAAGGTTATTACCAAATACCAGTCAAGGAGGAAATTAAACCCCTGCTAGCTTTTAGCACCAGTGAAGGACATTATACTTTCAACGCTATGCCTTTCGGTTTGCACAACGCACATGGAGTCTTCACCAGAATGATGAGAAAGCTTTTAGAACCCTTGCAAAGTCCACATATCCACAATGTCATGGACGATATACTGATTGCAATGGATAACTAAGAAGACCATACTGCTACGGTCGCTATGCTCCTCAGGAGACTAAAGGAAGCTGGCCTTACCGCCCGTCCTAGCAAATGTTTAATCGGCTTTGAAAAGCTTGACTTCCTGGGGCATACTATTTCTCAAGCGTGTATGTGGCTAGTTGCCAAAAACATAAAGAAAATACGTGCAGCAAAGAGGACTAAAACAAAGAGAGACACACGTTCGTTCCTATCACTGTGTGCGTACTACCAAAAGTTCATTAAAAACTTCAATGACCTGACAGCACCTCTTACTGACCTCACAAAGAAGGGAAAACCCGATAAGGTTGTTTAGAATGCAGAGTGTGAAAACGCTTACGTCACTCTCAAGGAACGACTATCCAAATACCCCATTTTGCGGTTACCCGACCTGACAAAACCTTTCATTTTGCGTGTAGATGCCAGTGGACAGGGAATCGGGTCAGCACTGCTCCAGGCAGATGACAAGAATCCAAACCTGTTATTTCCAGCTGCATACGGCAGCCGCAAACTGAATACAGCAGAAAGGAATTATTCGACCGTGGAGAGGGAATGTTTTGCACTCGTGAACAGAATCAGGAGGCACCATGAATATCTGTATGGAGTTTCGTTCACAGTGCAGGCAGACCATGCTCCATTGGCATTTCTTGGAGCCAATTAGGATTTTAATGCAAAGATTATGCGTTGGGCTTTGCTGTTAAGCGTGTACTCGTTGAAAGTACAATATATACCAGGAAAAGAGAATGTAGAAGTGGATTTTATGAGTCGAAATTGGAGCATGGAGGAGGATGATGCAATGGAAGATAGCAATCACTCGGACGCTGTGGATGACAGTAGCTCTATTTCCATAAAGGAGATATGAAAGGTTTTCACATCTTCAAAGCCCGGACGTACTGTGACTGTTACGGTAGATTAATTGGCATTGTCTGCTAGAGGTTAGCAGCATGCGATTTTAGGGGTTACAACGTTTAATGTAATGTAAAAAGTATTATTAGCCTAGTGAACGCTGTGACGTTTCAGCGTTGGTAGTCACGCACGGTGACCAAGAGACGGGACCCTTTTTCAAATGACCGTCAAACGGAGAAGACGTGTCTTTATATTCTTATAGTGTCGGGCATGGAAGGCCACACGGTTATATTGTATTCTCTTATGGACATGGGTCAGTCCACTGTTATGATGAAGAAAGATGAAGTTACAGGTTAGTAATTGACTAAACCTTGTCGAGATGAATTAACAGTCCGTTTTAGTTATACTAGTGCCAGACGCATAATCTCACTGTCGGTCGTTGGATTTTCCAACCACGCGTGCATATAGTTATGTCGTTCTGCCTAAAGTAATTCAGATTACGAGACAAAGGACTGATATGCAAGATAGCTAATTCAACATAGGATTCTAATTTATATTTGTGATGTAATTCATGATCAACGTACGATGTCTACAGAATGTATAATAAATTGTTTGTTTGGACTCTAGCCATGACTTATCCAGTCTATGAACATTTGGGAATTCAATCATCATTATCATGGTCTCAAGGTAATTTAAACCCACATTCGCGTACTTAACATCAAAGGCACGAAGCTCTAAAGAAGATGAACTGTAAACCCAGATTCCACGATTGACTATCAAGCTCTCAACAAATCCGTTGGGCTAATTTTACCGACCCGCCTGTAAAAACTGGTGGCCGCCCCTGCAACAACTGGTTGGCCATTGATGGGGAACGAAAGAAAGAATTAGTTGGCCATCGCTGAACGAAAGAAAAAAGGAAAATTTTTCTTGTTTACATACTTTTACAAACTGTTTACCATTACAAGAAAGTCACATGATGCATAAAAACGACGTTCAACGCATGACTACGAAATGCCAATCTGACGTCACTACATCATGCGTAGATGCCGCGCTCTGAAAGTACAACCGTCAACGCATTCCAAGTTTGATGAAGATTTACATGATCAAGAAGACCAGACGATTGAATACGGTTATCAACCAATCAAGAGCAAACAGTACTAGGCATTGATCTAGTCCGTTGATGAACTTGACATCGCCGGAGCCTTTTAAAGGTAAGTTTAGACTTAGGACGATTGTCCTTCATAAAGCACAATACTAAGTCCATTTCGCTGTGCAGGCATGTCCTCTCTATTTATTATATATCTATGTTATATCTGTTTTTTCCGTTGATGTTGTCCCTTATTTGTGGGTATGGATGGGCGGCGGATTGAAATCAATTCTATGGCTCCTTGGATGCCACGAACTGATTTTAATTGTTCTTAGGGCCGTGAATTAATCGCATTTCGCGAAGAACGCGTCGAAGACATTACCGGTGATTGTTTCGTTCGGACTTGCATTAATTCACCTTATATGTTAGGTGTCTAGTCATGTTATAACTGGGGTATTCTAGTGTATTTAGTTCTAATTTTTATTCAGTTTTGTAACAATGTTTGTAACCTATCGTGTTTTTTCTGACCTTACTATCATTCAGTTTATATTTTTTGTACAACCGTTAATGAGTCCATGTATACGTCACTAATTTTTGTGTACGCAGGTTAGTTTTCTATTCAGTTCATTCTTAATCTCTCACTTCCGTTTTATACCACTTAGTTATAAATGCATTTTTTATTGTGAAAATGTCTTGTCGTATGGTAATACTGTTCTGTAATCCTTGTTTAACCCATTGTATTGTTTGTCTTCATTTCATCCTTTTATAATTTAATATTAATGCTATAATTTATTCATTAATAATAGTGTAGATGAATATGATTAAATTGTTATGAGTTTTAAGGAGGAATTAGGGACTTTGCACCAAGTTGCAGTGGTGGTCCAAGAAATGGGCAATGCACTTTATAGCTCATGATTATGGCATAATATACCATGATTAATTATTATAACTTTATAACATATTAAGACATATTAAATGTTAATTAGTACACTTTCTCAGTACTACATTGTAAACTTAATAACTATTAAGATTAAATAACCTAATTATTTAGGGATAATACCCAAAATTATTGAATACTAATATTAAGTGCATGATATAATTTCAGCACCTTATATAACTAACTATCATAACTATTTATGATAGATATTAGTTGATATATATATATAATATTTTTACAAAATATTATAGATTTGTGGAACTTATAAATAACAGTACAGGAATATTGCAATTTCTTATATTGATTATTCATTCGTTGAGTAATTAGAATTATCGACATAGATTCTAGTGGTGATTACTAGACATAAGTAATTGATTACTTAAATAAATCAACTTCAAGAATGCTTACCTTGGATCATTTCATTAAAATTGGAAAAGATTGTAACAAAAAGGGAGACGCACTCCTGGAATTTGCGGAACAACAACTTGCAAAATATAAGGCAGAGATGGAAGAACTTGAAAGAAAAGAGGCTGAAAGGAAAGCTATTGCTAAGGCAAAGATGGAAGAACTTGAAAGAAAAGAGGCTGAAAAGAAAGAAGAATTAAGACAAGAAGAAGAAAGAAAGATGGCAAGAGATGAAATCCTACGGATTGAAGAAGAAAATAAATTGAAACGACAGGAAATCATACTGCAGCAAGAAATGGAATTGCAACGGCTTAAATTGGAAACAGCAAAACTTAATTCGCAGGGTGCTGCAGCAAGCCAAAATGATAATGCTCAATCGGGATCTTCTTCCAACCGACTTAAGGGCAATTATTACTTTAAGCTACCACCGTTCAAGTTACACGTGGACGATTTGTCATCATGGCTGGCGCGCTTTGAGGATATATGTAAGGTCAATAACCTTGACAAAACAGCATGGGCACTTAAACTCAAGGAATTTCTGGATGGCGAACCTGCAAGTGCAGCTTAAATATTGATCCGACATTAGCCACAGACTATGAGGCCATTAAGACTTTGTTATTACGTCGGTTCCATTTGAACGAAGAGGCATGTAGATTACGTTTCAAAAGTTTGTTGCCAGATAATAATAAAGACTTTACAGGTTTTATTGCTAACATACGCAATACTTTTAACAGATGGGTTGAACTGGCAGGTGTCAACAAATCTTACGACAAGTTAGTCGATTTGTTATTGAGGGATAAAGTGTTATCTTCTGTCAGCCCACCGTTCTTTGCTTATCTGCAAGAACGGAAACCAGAAACTATTGATGAGTTAGAAAAAATTTCTTTAAATTACTGCACCGCTCATCCGAATGCTAACATTTCTGGCTCGTTAATAAGAGAACCTCTTCCTGTAGCCTCCAATATGGCATATCATAGTAATAACAAACCTAGAACACACAGTGTGGACAGAGGTAGGTTCAAGGGAAACTATGACATTAATTTTCATAAGGGACGTAATAGCTTTAACAATAACTTTAATAGAGGAAGACCACAAAACAGAAATTATTCACCTCAGTCCAGATACAACAGTAATCCACGTAACTCAAGTTATAATCGTTCATATAATGATAATAACGGTAACAATTGGAACAACAGCGATAATTATAACTCGAGACATCAAGATAACAGTTACAATAGAGGACAACGGAATAATTCAACTGATTATTCTCGTCATCGGTCTCAGTCACGAAGACCATCACAGTTTGATCACAATGCAGGGGCGGCACTCACGGATGGTACGACCCCTAGTGTTTCTGATAATAATAATCAGTCACAATCTTCGTCTGCATGTTGTGCTGTTAACTTTAATGTGGCAAATAGTTGCCAAGATTGTAATACTATTTTTCAGAAGGCCAAAGAAACGGTGCTGAATTGTGGACACCTTCATACAGCAGTTGGTCTTTCAGCGAACGATGGCAGGGGCACCCTGATGTTCCATAGAGGATTAGTCAATGGTACGGTGGTCTCAGTTTTAAAAGACTCTGGATCAACAACCATTGGAGTTCGGCAGTCTCTGGTACATCCTAGCTGTGCAACAGGGGACTATGTCCGTTGCATGACCTTCGGGGGTACTATTGAGTACTACCCCACTGCCATAGTACATGTTAATACACCATTTTTTTCAGGTAATGTCAAGGTGTGCATGCTACAGAATCCATCAGCTGATCTTACATTAGGACGCATACATGGGAGTAAAGATTGCACTCCTAAAGAAATTAATGATTGGGAGAAAAAAAAATTGCATTCTTTTAGCAACGCTAACGCTGTTGTTGCTATGGCTACACTTCGTGCCAACAACATGAATACATGTGGCACAGCAGTTTCCAACTTCACTCTGAGTACTATCCTGGAAATTGATGAGGATTATAGATCTATTGGACAACATACTAAGGATATAACTGATCCTAATAAAACTGTTGACGTTGTCAACATTGACAAAAACATTACGAGGAAGAATAATAGGTTAAAGAATAATGCTGGACTTAAAAGGAAACTTAATACCTTTGGTAATAATAGGTGTCATCCTCAGTCCAGTCAGGATGATACATCATCTAATAAAAAGACAGTGTCGATGTTGAAAGGGAAGGTTAATTCTTTGACAAAGAATATATATCATCATTGTCCACTATTTCATGACAATGATACTACATATATTGGGAAAAGTGCGTATTCTCGCACAGTGTTAGTGCGAAATCTGCCACAGGATACTACCTGGCAGGCACTTAGAAATTTTTTTGATTATACAGCAAACGTTAAGTTTGTTCGTCTTCTGCCATCATGCAATGGGCAGAATAGACAGGCGATGGTTACATTTCGTAACAATCGAGACGCTCATTGGGTTATCGAGCGTGATAATGGTGTTTATTTTCATCACCGTTATCTAAAGTTACAATTAGTACCTGATTCTGCGTTATGCAGATAATGGTTTACTTTCATACTTGTGTTTTATTTTCTTGATGACTCAGCATTGTCAGTCATCATTTCTTATCTTTCTTAATCATCTATCCTAATATAGATTGATTTATTGATTTTTTCTTCTCGAAAAACATTTTTTATTCTTAACATCTTTAAATTTGTACACGTTTTCTGTCTTATTTGTTTTTACCATGCCTACAATACAAGTATCTGCTTACTAAAGACTTTATATACGAAATGAATGAAATCAATTGACTCTATGTTCGTATTTACGCCAGGACTTTGCTTGATATCCATTCATGTTAAAACTATTGGACACATTTCCGTGCATCAAGTGAAAATAATAGAAAACACTATCAATGTAACTCAGTATGCGACATGAACTATTGTCAATAACGTCGATACTTATGAACTGAAACACTTAAACATTTGTTTGTTAATTGGAATTCACAAGGATCAAGCCTACGTATGGATCATCTTATCCAACTTTAATTAATTTTAATTAAGTCGTTAAAATAATGGAAATTAAAATGAAAGTAAGATAAATATGAAAAAAAAAATGAAATGAAATTTGAAAAAATATATGAAAGAAGAAAAAAATAAGAACTCACATGATTCTTAGATAATGTTATTGTATGTAACTATTATATTATATAGTTAATAATTATGTGGATACATTACATACTACATTATTGTTTAAATTGGTTAATTTAGATAGGTATTAACAATTTAATACTAAACTTAATTAATGTCCAACACACATAACTAAGTTAAATTTATACATTACTTTTTTCTCTACTTTATTCTTCATTTATTTATTTCTCTCTTTAACATATCCTTTCATTTTTCTTACATTAGATTTTCAACAACTTTATTCTTATTACACACTCAATATAATTAATTAGTTTAATTTTAACTCTTTAGATTAGTCTGACGTGACATTTCATTGCGACATATTTTAAGTTAATTAATTATTTAATTAGATATCAACATTAGCCAAACTCTTTTAGTTCATATAAAATTTATGTATAAAATTTATGTATAATATGATCATTAATATATTAGATGACTGTTAGTTAGTCGACATGACCACGACGTCTGTTCTAGACAGAACATCGTAGGCCATATGCCGCATTTTTGGTTAAATTTTTTTGATATTGTTAAATTTTTTTGATATTCATTCAGATAGGTTTTTGATTTTTAAAAAAAATCTATCTAATAGATTTTTTCCCCCCGGTGGACAGGGAATTGTTACGGTAGATTAATTGGCATTGTCTGCTAGAGGTTAGCAGCATGCGATTTTAGGGGTTACAACGTTTAATGTAATGTAAAAAGTATTATTAGCCTAGTGAACGCTGTGACGTTTCAGCGTTGGTAGTCACGCACGGTGACCAAGAGACGGGACCCTTTTTCAAATGACCGTCAAACGGAGAAGACGTGTCTTTATATTCTTATAGTGTCGGGCATGGAAGGCCACACGGTTATATTGTATTCTCTTATGGACAAGGGTCAGTCCACTGTTATGATGAAGAAAGATGAAGTTACAGGTCAGTAATTGACTAAACCTTGTCGAGATGAATTAACAGTCCGTTTTAGTTATACTAGTGCCAGACGCATAATCTCACTGTCGGTCGTTGGATTTTCCAACCACGCGTGCATATAGTTATGTCGTTCTGCCTAAAGTAATTCAGATTACGAGACAAAGGACTGATATGCAAGATAGCTAATTCAACATAGGATTCTAATTTATATTTGTGATGTAATTCATGATCAACGTACGATGTCTACAGAATGTATAATAAATTGTTTGTTTGGACTCTAGCCATGACTTATCCAGTCTATGAACATTTGGGAATTCAATCATCATTATCATGGTCTCAAGGTAATTTAAACCCACATTCGCGTACTTAACATCAAAGGCACGAAGCTCTAAAGAAGATGAACTGTAAACCCAGATTCCACGATTGACTATCAAGCTCTCAACAAATCCGTTGGGCTAATTTTACCGACCCGCCTGTAAAAACTGGTGGCCGCCCCTGCAACAGTGACGTAGAATGGAAATATTGATACAGTAATCTGACAGCCTTTGCTTTCCCATTTAGTGTCTACCATTTGCTAAGCCAAACCACGCAATTTTCTGACTGCATTACTCATATCTAATCCACGCCCTTTTTTTTCCTTGAGATGTAAACAAACAGACATTTACCAATTTTCGTGACCTGACAGAATAACAGGCAGCGTGCCCTGATTTGTTTACCTAGTTTCTCACGCGACCGTATAGTTGTAAATAAAGTCACCGTGTGCCTTTTAAATTTAAGCAGGACTGCCGGAGTGGGAGAGAGATCGTCTCGCCCCGTCCGTGTATTTATAGAATAGTTGCATTTCTTTTCATAATGTCTTGTTTATTTCTCGCAGACCTGACAGGGCGGCCAGTGGTTTTTTTTCTTGATTATAGTCTCCAGTACTGATGGGATTTAAGCTGTCTTCTTCGTGACTTTCGAGTCCATAAGTCCATGTTGTGAACAGGACTGGCTAAAAGACACATAAACATTTTAATTATTAAGTTTAACTGGACTATCAATTCCCAGATTTTTTTTCCAATTTATGAGCCCACGGGAGTGGTATATATATATATAAAATAATAGCAACATCTAACTTTTGACAGACGCAGCACTGGATTCATTCAGAAAGTTGTACTGTTTCAAAATCGGCACTCACCCTAGAGCCAGCCGATAGGATTTACACCATCATCATTTTTACATATTGTAACATTTGTCTTAGCAACCAGATGCTTAGCAATACGGGAATTACTTTTCTCCTTTTTTTGCAACTGTGAACGTCCAGAGCACGTCTTGCTTCAGTAACTATTTGTGGTGACAATCGTTTCATCCAGGAAAAATTACACCACCAAATTTGGCGTCCACCTTGTAATTATTATTCGATATATAGGCTGAACTGGGGCCATATTTGGGCAACCCGTTATTGTATTTTTTTCAAGGGATACCAACACCACGAGTGGGTAAGCGAGATTGTTTGTGGCCACATATGAGAGTGAGAGAGAAAGAGAGGGAATATTTTCCTTTTGTTACAATAATTGTACTAACTTTTTTTATTTCGCTAAACTTGTGTACTTTACTGAGTAGTAACTTAGTGGGGAATTTGTTCTTCATATTCTATTCTGTAACCTAGTGCTTATCTTTGACTTTTGGGTTATTAACTTCTTTTGGGATCTTTTCTCAACAAAGGGAGGGCACTTATTCGGTTATTTTCATATGTCTGTAAACAATGATTTTATTGATTTCTCTATATGTTTGATGTTGTAAAAAGTTTAATGATAATAACAACCATAAGAACTTACCTTTGTGTGTTGGTCAGACCCATACCCAATTAACCATAGTTTTTTTCACGTTTGTGTGTATTGTTGTCACATAATTGTGCGTGTGGGTGTGTTTAGTGTTATATTTCATATAGGGAGAGAAAGGTTGTCTTATACTAAAATATAGTCGTATAGATAGGCTGGACTAGAGAAACTACTCATTCCAGAGACAGATCTTCCTCTTACACTATTCCCTCGTGAAAATCTATTTCTTACACCTTTATTCTCACATATTTACCACTATCACCTCTGCTCAGACGGGACCATAACTATCTTCTAACCTATCTAAAAATTTACGACACACACAAAAACGGAGAGTGTATGTTAATAGCGTACAGAAAAATGCGGTACATAAAATACAATTTTTTTATACTGTAGTTAGAAAATGGCGTATAATACTGCATGAAGAACAATCACTAGAGAACACAGAACATAAACATACAGTAGACATTATTCAGTAAGTGTGCGTTCGAGCATATGAGTGTGTTTATGTATGCATGTATTGTGTGTTATCATCAGTATTTACTGGGGACGGTTTAATATAACTACTGTCGGTTGGAGAAAAAAAAAAAAAGAGTAAATCTGAGTACTAATGATACAAGTCATGATTAAGGCAGAACAGCAAAGATCATTGACGCCTGAGACGAATAAACTTTACTCACGCGATAGACTCGAAGCACTGAAATCCGGAGAAGAAAAACGCTTCCATGGGCATCAGAAACTCTTGCACGCCCATTGGCATATGCATGTTCGCCATGTGCTCTGTTGACATTGACAATGGTAGGGAGGACATTTGGTCAAATGACATAATGTCCGGGCCAAATCCGTTGGTGCTGGTGGGAGTGGGCGCAGGTCGGTGGTTTGTGTCTGCGGTTGTCCTCACCTGGTTAGATCCCATGTCAGTGTTGTTGTTGTTACTGACAGTATTATTATTGTTGTTGTTGCTGCTGCTGTTTGTGATGACCATGACGTCTTTGCCAATGTTGTGATTGTGATCAAGCATCGTTTGCTGAGCTATGAGGGACATTTACGAACCTGGGCGGACTTAATGGGAAAACTTCAGAATCTAGGTCAGTTTCACACTTCCAGAGTACCTAAGACCAGATCTACGGCAACGACACGTGTTCTCTGTCAAGCCGCATAAAATCTTCACAGTTCGTCCTGGTCCAGAGAAAGAATACACAAATCCTCGAAGTGTTATCAGCAATTATTAAACAAATGAAGTTGCAATAATCTCCTACAAAAGTTCGTCTTGAGCAATAGCTAAAATGACTTCTAGGCAGATCAGCGAAACCGTCAACTCGGAAGTGGATAACGGCGACTGTTTACAAGGTCAATCACGTAACCACGCCGATGGATCTAACTTCTTCAAATCTGCTTTCATAAACACAACAATGTATACGTATGTCTTAGATCGTGCAAAGACGGCTAATGAACACGGGTGTAACTTCTCGGCACTAACTTCCACTGTTCACAACAACATCATCCAAACTTAACCGAATTTCTATTGTACTTTTCTGAAACAAAAAATCATCAGTATAATGCTAACAACATGTTTAATTAACATTTACACACGATTTGTTTGTCAACAAATTGAACGGGCAACTGACGTCAAGTTTAAAATAGCGCGTGTAAGTCTAGTCACGTACTGGTGATTGACAAGTTTAAGTCCTACCCTCAGATACGGACCGGATCTCATCACAGCCACAAGGGGGGAAAACTCCATAATATCAGCAAATAGAAAACAACATAAACAAAAGCTGGACAGTGAATGAAGCCTGCTTGGATATACAGCCGAAATATGAATATAAACGTATTGGAAACTGCGGTGGATATACTACAGCCTTACTGTGGATATAAACAGATATTAAGCCTGCTATAGATATAAACAGATATTGAAGTCTGCTATTGATATAAAAAGATACTGGTCTACTATGGATATAAACAGATTTTGACGTCTGCTGTGGATATAAACAGATTTTGAAGTCTGCTATGGATATAATCAGATATTGAAGTCTGCTATGGATATAAACATATATTGAAGTCTACTATGGATATACAACCGTACTATGTATATATACAGACAGTAAAACCTGCTTAGATATACAACCGTACTACGCATAAAAACAGACAGTGAAGCTTGCTTGGTTATAGAACAAACCTGTGGATAAAAACATATACTGAAGCCTGCTACGAATATAAACAGATATAGAAGTCTGCTATAGATATACATCCGTAATATGGATATAAACTGAAACTGAAATTTGTAGACATACGGCCTTGCA
Organism: Oreohelix idahoensis; assembly: GCA_024509875.1. Taxonomy (NCBI): domain Eukaryota; kingdom Metazoa; phylum Mollusca; class Gastropoda; order Stylommatophora; family Oreohelicidae; genus Oreohelix; species Oreohelix idahoensis. Next base: position 198,078 of record JAMPIV010022185.1, read on the forward strand.
CTGAATATATAACATCTTCTTCTTTGATATTTAGCCACTGGCTGTCAAAGCAGTTAGTGGCCATAACGCCTGGTGGCGTCTTGCAGGACAGCGACAAACTGCTTCCACTTTGCTCGGTCGGCGGCCATCCTTCGTGCAGTGCTCCAGCTCTGGTTCATTCTTTGCATCTCAGCATCCACAGTTCTCCGCCAAGTTGTTTTTGGTCGGCGTCTCTTTCGCTTTCTTTCAAGGATCCATAGCATAGCTGTTCTTGTGATGGCATCAAGGTCTCTTCTGAGAATGTGGCCAACCCAAATCCAGTGTCTGCCAGCTATGATGGTGTGCATGTCCTCTTGGTTGCTCCGACTAAGCAGTTATTGATTGGTGATGGTATCTGGTCAAAAGATTCGGAGAATTATCCTTAGGCAGATTGTGTGGAAAGAGGACAATTTCGACATTTCTTTCTCTGTTACTCTCCAGCATTCCGCACCATAGAGAAGCACAGAAAGTTCACAGCTGTCATATAATCTTAATCTGGTGTTTGTGCTGCACTGAGAGGACTTCCAGATGTTGTTTAGACTAGCAAGGGCTGTTCTCGCTTTATTCAATCTTTTGTTGATGTCTTTGCTTGTTCCGCCGTCTGGTGTTACTATGCATCCTAGGTATGTAAAGGTGTCTGTTGTTTGTAGTAGCTTCTGAATCCTTATTGTAATAGGCTCAGGATTGCCCACATTGAGTGTCATGACCCCTGTCTTCTTTAGACTGATGTTCAGACCCACCTGTTGGCTATACTTATTCAGTCTATCTGTTTTTTCTTGGATGTGTTGATGTGAATGTGCGAGTAGTCCAATGTCATATGGATATTCAAGATCTTCCAGTGTAGAAAACGTCCATTTAATTCCTCTTGGACTGCCCTCTGTTGTATGGCGTATCACCGTCTATGACTAAAAACTAAAGCGGTTGATAAAGGGCTTCCCTGTCGTTCTCATGTTCTCACCTCAAACGTTAGGTTGCTCAGTCTAACACTACATGTAAAGTTAGCTCAGAGGCCTTTTTTATGATGGAAACAATGCAGCTGGAAATTCCATAAGCCCTCAAGATATATAACATATGTTGGATCTAATCACAGGAGCACAACGCTGACGATAGATATCCAAAACTGCTGGACTTTCCCCTAATGTAACTAACTCGAAGTATATAAAACAATTTATGAAAGCATGTATAATCAGAACAGCAAACGCACATTATATATATATATATATATATATATATATATATATATATATATATATATATATATATATATATATATATATATATATATATATATATATATATATATATATATATATTAATTAAGATAAGAACAATCGTATCGACAGAATAATAAATACACTAGCTGTAAATCCACACAGACAACCAGTGTCCAGGACAAAATGCCATTTGTGGCGTTTCGAGGCCAGATCTGACAAAATCAAGAAGATATTATCAAATCAATTAATCTAAAACCTATTTCTACAACCAACAATCAAGTTCAGTATGATATCAACAACAGCTGCTCATTATCAAATAATACTCAAAATTCAGTTAAAGACACACGGAGATCTATCTACAGCTTCAACGAATCCAAACAAATTTGTCATATATATTTCACACAAGAGAAAACTGACAGACCTGAACAACGAACTCAACGACTGACCTTCGCAGGTCAGGGATTTGGTGACACTAAACCACGTCTTGCGTGAACGTCATAACACGGTGATATTTATTTCACAATAAACGATACACAGATGAAAGTCACACAATTCTACAATTTACTGATATCATATGATCAGACTGGGTCACAGATTCTAAAATTTACTGACGCAAAACGACGGACGCACTGATAATGAAAGTACAACCGAGCAGCTTGCATGAAATCAATCACCTAACAATGGGCTAGACGAAAGAAAAACACCGAAATAACGACGATAAGTGTGATGTGGCGTCAGGAAAACTAACAGTATATGCAAACACTAACAGACTTCCAGCAGACGTGATACGATTAGCTATATGCTGATAGTCTCCAACTATGTCGGTCGGTCCTAGCTACCTTACTGTCAGCAGTCCCGAGGTCCTGCTGGTTACAGCTACGCAAGACTTGTCAGACCTTGATGCTCATAAAACTTAAGCATGCCTGTCCAAAAACAGAATTACCTGTACGAGATTGGCTAACACTAGATGAAGTTAATTAATATCTTGGCATGCCTTACTATGACAGCTTGTCATTTTTTCTTTTCATATAAATATTTATGTTGCATGACATACCCTGGGCAATGGCGATCCATGTCTCTCCATTCCCTACCGTCTCTGGTGCCTTGAATCAGCTGAGTCTTCAATCTTTTCCCAAGTCCTGTGGACATCGTGCGCGCGCGCGCGTGCGTGTGTGTGTGTGTGTGTGTCCCCCTAATATTCTCTCTGAGCTGAATTAGCAAGCTGTTACCTGATTCTACAATTTTTCTCTGCTCTTGACGTGCCCAAAGAACTCTGATTTGAAGTGCCAAGAACAAGAAACTGGAAACATAACAAAGAACTGTGAACACATACTCACTTACGATGTAGTGGAAAAAAATATATATCTCGACACAACCAAGATTTTTTCTACTACAAACAAACAAAAAAAGTATAGTCCATTAAAAAGACACCACAAAGTGGAACGTTGAACGTGTACCTCGACAGACAGACTTTCTTTGTTTCGTGCAGTTTTATACTTGAACATGCACCATAATATAACCGAAGCACAGTGTGTCTAGGCTGAACGGTGCGCGCCTCGCCAAAAGAACGCATTTTTCCTATTAATAAAAACGCCACGGAATTGAGACTGTGTGATGGTGTTTTATGAACATCTAGTTCCGCGACATGAGATAATGACAACGTGGCCGGTAGTCCTTATTTGGAGTGTACATAATGACACGACCTGTGCACCAGGAGGTTGAGTATGTCTTCAGTAACATCATGGAACAGCTAACTGCATCCCTGCCTGCCAACGACGCTCCCCTTTACAAGTCCGCTCAACATGCTTCATCAATCTTGTCATCTGCCCTGTCATACTGCAAAGCGATTTTCCTTTCTTTGTTTCTTTTTTGGTTATATTTCCTTGTTATCGTTGTTGTGATGCTGTTTAAATCCCTCGTTGGCTGCAGCTCCCGCTCCCTCTGGTGCCAATTAATCGACGTATTTGCTTTTGCCGCTGGTGACACTAATTCTTAATTCTGTGTTCACTTCAAATCTTTATTTCACAGGCGTCGAATTTGTAATTCTGGCTTTGCTCTTGTTTACATTTATTTTCTTTCATCTAACTAATAGACAGTTTCTGTGGCTCTTCAAGATTGTCTCCTGTAATCTGCACAGAATGTATTCTGTTTGACAGATACTGGCTTCGTCATTTGCACATTCCTCCACAAATAGAACTTGCGCACAACATTATTTATAGTCCTTCCTCTCATATCTCGTATATAGCTTGCTCCAAGCCAAACTAAATAAATATTTCCTTGTTTCACTAAAGTTCTCGTCAACTTCTTGTGCTATGCCATGCAAGTAAGTTGGTCGTCAACAGATTTATATGTATGCTTGTCTAACTCCTGCCTTCCCTTATTGGCTGGGATGACTAAATGGTTTGTTTCAAGTTGGCCCGGGGAATCTAGTAATTGTGAGCTTATTAATTTGTCCACACAACTTAACAACTGGCACTCTTCAATCGAGATTTGGGAGAGTTTCTAAAGTTTTCGTTCTATCTTTATAAAGATTTTATTTTTTTTTGTCTCTTCCCATCTAACTCTTGTAGATCTGTTTATTTGCCAGCCATAGATGGAACAGGCGTAAGAGACAGGCTTAAGGGGAGGTTTAACCCCCAAAAATGAAGAATTTCATTGAAAATATCAAATTTTAGATACATATTGCACTGGAAAGTACATTCATTTGCCCACATTTCTGTATATTTATTTTCACTAAAACCTTTGTGGATGATTTTATATAAATTTTTAAAGTATGTCAGGTAAGTGTTTTTTACCTAATTATATATGTAAAATATACAAATTGGTATATTTGTGATGCTATATTGCTTCTAATGCATGGATTTTAATTTTCGGTACCGTATTCATTTCCCTGAAGCAAACAGAATTCAAGTTTTCAAACATAGTTTCATGTGTAAAAATAATTTTGACTGACTAATTTTTATTAACCATGGGGTCCTTTGATGGGTCATCGAAATAATGTGGCTGGAGGTATTCCAGTAGAGTGGTAGGGTACCTCCTTATATGCAAATAAAGCTGCAGGTAAGAACGAATCACAGGATTCTGGTTTCTCCTGTGCGAGCTTACGTAAAATTGTAAGTAGAGTCCTGTTATATCTTTCCACTTGTCCAATCGATTGTGGATGATAAAATGTGCGGACGAGAATATTTTGAAAAATCCTAAAAACTTCCTCCATCAGTTTCCATCTGAACTGTGAACCATTGTCAGTTAATATCTGATAAGGGTATCCTAATCTTGTTAATATTGAGAGCAAAGCATCTCCTACATGTACTGAGTCTGCTGAGGGTAGAGCAATCGCTTCCCCCCACATAGTACATGTCTACCAGAGAAAGGATGTATTTTTTCGGAAACTGATGAAAAGCGCATACAGTCTGCTGAAATGAAGAATTTAATGAAAAATAAGCTGCAAAGTATGACACAGAACATGGAATCAATAAAGGAAAATACCAGAGATGATTCCTACATAGCAGGGGGATACTGAGGTGAGTAAATTTTGTATAAAAGTGTAATTCCTCCCTTTTTTCTTAATTTTCTCAAAACCTCATTTTTCACACAAATGTGGGCACGTTGCCCATGATTTTTCAAAAACTATTAGTCATACAGCAGTAAATTTTGGGCCACATGCTGTACACATAGTGCTCATTAAAATAAACTAAAATAAAGGATATATGTTAACAAACTACAAAACTGTAAAGAAATAGCTAAGATACCCCCCTTAAAAATTTCAACTATTTTTCGATTGGTATGTTAAAATCCAAAAAAACTCATATATACAACCAATCAAAATTATTTTAGTATAAAATCATTATCATATATTAAAAAATGAAACGGCCAAATTTCATAACTCAAGTTGTACTCACATGTGAGATATCTTGGGCAACAAAATACCCCAAAAAGCTAAAAATTTGCCTTTTTTTCACTGTTTTTCCGCCATAGGTTGCAAGTTTTTAGTATATACCTCAGTGTTTTGTATTTTTTTCAGTCATTTTGCTTGTATAAATGACCAGATATAGATATTAACTTATAATTCTGTGTTTTTCATTTTGGGGGTTTAACCTCCCCTTAAAGAGTTTACTGTCTTTCTGGTGTTTTCTAGGTACTTGTTAGCTCGCTCGCTAACTTTAGCTACCTCTTTGATCAGTAAGACTTGCAGGCATTCCTTCTTCCCGATACAATGAAGCATATGAACTCTTGTATTATTGACTTAAATTGAGTGAACACTCGTTCCGTTGAATGTACTAGAGCGAATATTGCACGCTAATGTCAAACCTGATCAAATCTACAGGAGCTTCACGTTTTATGTCCGCCCGAAGCAGGAGATAACTCTGATTTCATCAAGTTTCATAGTTAAGACTTTTCAACCCTTTTTTTTTACCAACTTCAAATTTTATCTAAATCAGATAAGAATTACGGCACCTCCCTACAATACTCCGACTTTAACTAAACAGGTCGCACTGCTTCAAGTTTCATCCAACAATCTCGTTTATCCTCCATTTTAAATCCAGTTTTACACGAGCTTTTTTAATAAGTCACACGATTTTATGCAACATGGAGTCTTCACTATCTGTGTTCTCACTAGAATATTTGTTGTGTGCGGACAACCGCTACTGTTGAATTTTTCTGATACTAAATAATGAGCTATAAATCAGTAAAGCAAACATGCATGTATTAAGCTAAGCACGCGTACACATTTCTTCTTGTCATGTTGTCTCTGGTGGGCGAGAAACAATAAAAGCTGTGCCTGGGAATCAGGTGGTCACTGAAACAACAAGAATATCTGTTGTCCTGTATGTTGACCAGTAAGAAGCTGGCCTCTTGTAGCCTACACCTGTTACCTGCTGATGTCCCATGTCTGTGAGTGACAGACCGACCAACCACATCTGTCTTATCATCATCGTACCATCTTCACATCCAAGGTCAACTTTAATGGATCTTCTATCTCTTGTCTTCATGCTGCACTCTCATAGACTCTTTCTTTTCAATTTTGATGTTATCTTCCCACTTTTATCGCTGTCTTCCTCTAGCACGTTTACCTTCAACTCTCCTTTCTATTATGGTCTTCAGCGAGGTGCTATGTCTTTTGACATGGCTAAAATATTTTAGCTGTCTAACTTTGACTTCCGTCATTCTTTTTTTTATTGCTAGGATTTGAATGACCTCTTGATTTTCTTCTCTTATCATGAGACGTGCTCCATTCTTCTGTATATCCACATTTGGCTACGCAGTTTCTATGTTCTGTGGCCTGTATATCTGTTACAACTTGATAAGAAGAGTTATACGACTTGCATATCCTCTATCCAAGGCCATAGACAGGACTTAATAAGGGGTGGGGGGTGGGGGGCCCGCGCATAATAAATTTTTGTTTTAAATGCACTATTTTGGTACAGTATAATTTCCCCACAAATGTTTTTCTCCAAACCTTAAAAAAAAAGGGGGGGGGGGAGAGAGAGAGAGAGAGAGAGAAAAATTCTCCCCCCCCCCCCCCCCCCCCGTATGTACGACCTTGCCTCTATCTGATCTATTCGTAAGCTGTGACATCTTGCAGAGACGACAGTCTCCAGGTATTTGTTGAGGTGTATGTCTTGATGCAGGAAGCATGCCGTAACCCTAAGATTAAAACCATGCTGACCCAAATCTGTATTCCCCGACAAAGTACACTGGTCGCCATTACTCGCTTTTACAACCTGTTTTCCAACTTCCCGCAACGCAGCAGTAACAGGGTGGACCACTTCGATTACCGAGCACTCTTAACTGTGGTGGGATCTGCCCGGGACAAATACCAGCTGTTGTGGATAGTCACGTGACGTCATCACTAATGATTGCACAGCACACGGTGATTTATTGTCACTTCGGGTCTACAGGGTGACATGAAATATCTCTCGCTATTTTTACACTTGTATATGCTCAGTTATCCACCGGACGTTACATTAAACAAATATCTAAACAACGAGCAATAGCTGCCGTCTTACTAACAAGTTTTACTGTTAACTTTTGTGTTACGGTAATCAAATAACACTAAAATCATATATCACACACCTAATAAACTGACGTTACAACAGACAGCCAAAAATGCTGCCCACTTTGAAGTCATGTGTTGAACAGGTTGCATCTCACGCTAAACTACATGTTAATGTGTCATAGCATTTCTGTAATTAAATGGAATTCAATTCTCTTCAATCCTGACTTTGTTTCATATAACTTAGTTGGGTAGCAGTGAAGAAACAATAGTTTAAAAATAGGAAGAGATTTTTCAATCAACGTGTAGTACATCCTACTGTAGCCACCACACGCCAGGGTCTACTTGCCGGTACTATTTATTACTATTTATACCGTACACAGATTCTATGGTAACAGGTTGACAAACAAATCTCCAGTTGTAGGTATCAACTTTCACAATTTATATTGATTGTTGTGTGGCTGACATTGTTTATCTTGGTCAAATATCTACTATAGAGTTCATCAATCAACTCTTGCTCTACTCAACAGATGTCCTCAAAACAGGCACGCAAGTTTTTTTCCTGTAACTGTTTGCTTTCTTGTGTCGAGGTCGTTCTTTTTTAACCTAGACCGAATTCCGTCGGTTATATTGGAGCGCAATAGCCACTCTAAGCTAAGTGAACGCTGCAGTGTTGATGATACTAAGCTCGAACACGGACTACTGGACTAGTATCAGCTGACATGATGAAGTCATGAACAGAACGGCTAACTTCCACAAATAAAGTAGGTGGAATACCTACAAGCATAAAAACCCTCCCACAAATCTGCAGAAACTACCAACGACATCGGCCCGGGTAATTCTCGGGGGTCAAAGATGAGACAAAAACAAAAAAAGACTGAATTGTACTACTGCGTCCTCAAGCATGTCGTACAAAGCGACTAATATGAGGCTGGCAACCTCACCATGTAAACAAATAGCTAGAGAAACAACTGCTACAAGAGCATGTCAATACTTAATGTAAGTTTCTTGTATGGGAACCAGCTACTGTGGTGGTCTCATGCTTCATCACGTGCGAAGATGATGACTAATGACATGCAGATATATAACTATAAATGTCACTGTTAGATCCGTCAGCACATCAACGACAGAACACGGAAAACCCGCTGTTACCAGTTATCTCATACAAATGTTGACTACTCTCAAAGTCACGGCACGGTGTAACACAACTGTCCCGCAGGTACTAATTACCTCACACCTTAACTGAACACTGCCCCTTCTACACAAAAATGATTACATCACAAGAGACCCGGAAAATCCCGCGTACAAGAAAATTATCTCTTATCAGCAAACCTGACAGACCACAGTTGACAAAATCTGTGCCACAAACTTAGTACGATATCAACGACTATCAGCTACTCTACACTCAGAAGACACTGTTTACAACACGAAGGACACATGTTACGCCAACCACATGCTGGCTCTCCTCTCAAAATCTAATCAATCACACAGACGCGCATATTTATGGTGCTGTCACGGTTCTAACAGACTTGATCGCCTTCACAGTTCGCCAACATTTAAATAGACACACAGAAGTAATATACAGCACTATTAAAATACCTAGCAAATACTAACGCACTATTCACACAAATGTGCCAATAACGGGGTGGCAGATATACGGCACTTTAAACTCGCTCACATCAGAAAACAAAATCTCCGAATACACGTCCCAACTGAACGACTATCCCATCCAGACCTAGGTGTGACCAGACTTACAGCGGTTGGAGCTGCCAACACCAAATCAACTTTCTGTCATCCCCGTTCTAGGGCCACGGTTGAACTAGCAAGCACATAGAGTTAAGTGCTTCGGTTTATCGATCTCTTTTCTCACACCCGACTACCGTCACGTGATATTTGAAGAGGTCGACAATTATAAAAGATAAACGGTATTTAATCAACCTATAAAGAGTGCATGTAAATCTACACACAACACAAACTAGCACACCAACATAGACAATAAAATATGACATCTACGTGTGCTAACGTCCCCGAACACCGACGTGTATACAATGTTCATCAAAAAGCCAATCATGACAACCACTTAAAGAAGCCTCCAGGAATAATCAAGTGTACAAATAACTCGTTATGTATTTTCCATTACATTTCTGTAGCCGATAAGTCCTCAACGTTCGCAAGAAAAAAAAGTCCATCAGCTGCAAAGTAAATACAACAAACGGCATGTTTTAATGTTCGGCTATAAAAAATGTTATTTCCTGATGGATACGTAGAACAAGCTGTGCATTAAGAAAATATGAAAGAAGTACTGAAACAGAAACAACAACGTGAGTGCGATATCGAACTGCACCAGTCTGAGCGCCAAAACCACCTGATTCCGGATCGTAGACTGGCTTTCAAGGACGCTGATGTAAGTCGTGCATGTAGGTAAGGTAAGCATTTAAACGCGCGAGGAATGAAGGTTGTTCCAGGGAAGACAAAAAATATACGCCAATAGGGCTGCTATAAAGTGATATAGAAAAGTATACCTAGATAAAAATCTGTTTTCACGTCTCTCTCCATACTAATTAAAGCAATCCCCCGGTCTTACACTGTTCGATTACCGATTTTTCGACATAACGCTGTTTTTATCACATGGCTGTTAAATGCTTTAAAATTCCATCTTACGTTAAGAGCTAAACTCCATGGGAGGCAGGAATATAACGTTCAGGTGCTCATCAAGTTCATTCAGGGTGGTGGTATGGCCAAGAAGCAAAATAAAGGGATTCCGTTACACGCCCATTGAGGCATATTGGGAATATGGTGTTAGGCTGTCGTGAAATGACGTCTGTATCATATCACGAATTCTAAATATTCTGACCATACCGCGCGCCATACATGGTAGAAAGATAAGATACACTGACCAATGAAAGCGCTTTCTTGGTCCTGTGTTTACTACAGCTAGGAAATTAAAGATGGCAAGGCCCTATCTGTGTAACCTGATTAACTTCGGAATTTTACTACAGCATTTTAGAAGAAGTACCACTTGAAAGAGGATACTAACACAATATTAGGGATGTTACTCTACCCGTAAGTAGTAATACTTTTACTAATAATATTATAGGACGGGATAAATCTTAGGTTAAATGCATTCGAAGCTTCAGGTTGGCCTAAATTTAGCAGTTTAAACTAAGCATAACAGAAAATGCAAGTAGTAACCAAAAAGATTATTACCTAGATATGTAAAGCCTAATTCCAAGTATAATGTAAGCTTTAAATGACTAAAATCGCATCAGGAATAACGGAGATAATTAAAAAAGCAGTTTTCCTACATTGTACGATAGGCTAAAAGGTACCCACATTTTCTGATTTTGATTACATTCCTAGGGAGTTCCATCTCGTACGTCCGAGGTCAAACTATAAATAGACTGGCCTAATGAACTAGGTTTAGTCACTATTATTTGAAAGCACAGAAAGCGGGGGAAAGCAGTGCATATGTTAATGCCAGCGTTTGCCTTCTGCAATTGTTAGCAGACATTAGTCAACCATTGAGGGCTAGTCTGTGTGTGCCTGAAGGTTTAATCACTTAAATTGAAAACCTACACCAAATAAGAAGAGGCATCTCTTAATGAAGTTGCAACGAATGCAGTGCCAGTTCTGAGGAAAAGTGCCAGCCATTTCATGTGTAGCAGTGGGAAGATTTTCTTCTGAAGATTCCATCCAGCATTTTGAGGGAGCCATCTGCAGTGACTCAGTTAAGTTGCTCTCAGAGCAACTGTGTGGCGTATGCTGGTTCACCAAACAAATAACCGCATCCAGTTCATGATGCAAATAACAGTATATAGCTCAATTATATTGTAAAGATAACACTAATAATTCTTAAATGAAAGATCAACAAGTTAGACTGTCTACCAAGAGATAGCCAAGCCATTTTTGTTAAACTGTTCTTATTTATTTATTGTTGTAAAATATTTGATTTTAATGTTTTTCCAAACAGAAAAGAGAAACTGTTTTAATAAATTGTAAATATTTACCAGCAGACTTACTTAAATTCTTTAAGTTAAGTTTTTTTATTCACTGTTGGTAAATTTTAATTAAATAACTTCCCCTAGCAGAGTCAGAAACAACATTATCTACAATAATCACAGAGGCAGATCAGGAGAGGTAGCAGTTAGGGACTCAAAGTACTACATCATCTTCTCTGGGAACTTACATAGCTTGACCCTACCTTTGTGTCTATACACCCTTACTCTCTTCAGAGAAGGGGTTATTACTGATAAGACCAGACTCTTATCTGACACTATCCTGGTATCATCTGATACACCTTTATGTTCAGGATATCTCTTTATTTTAAGAACATCTGAACCTCTCGCGACATAGGCCCATATTTTCTTGACCATCGGCACACTATGAGTGATGTGGTCAGCATCACGCCGGCCGCCTTAACCTTCCCAGAAGTTCCTCTGGTACCCAATTGTGGCTGGGTCGACCCAGGAGCCGTTTGCGGCCTAAAAGAATGGAATGCAGTTATATGGTAATCCGTAACAATAGACCAAAATCTTAATTGCTTCAAGGCGCTTCGTGAACAGAAAAAGAAGGCGGCAAAACATAGCAAGCTCCATTTTTTTTTAAAAAGTCTCCTCGAATATCTTGTGTACCCAATGGCCCAAAAAGACATGCTTTCTGTATCAGATTGAATACGTCATCAAAAATGATGAGATAACTACTGTGTCTTCTTCTTCTTCTTCTTGCGATCGCATCTTTGATGATTACACCGTCAGACGAGTTCTCATGATGAATTCGACTGTTGTTTGAAGTTCCTCTTTAACTCCATATAGCTTTGAGTTTAGGGTTGAGTCATTGGGCCAGTATATCTTTCTTAACTGGTCATACAGAGGACAGTCCTGTAGAACATGCTCAGCAGTTTGTTCGTTTAATCCACATGTGCACAGTGGTGAAGCAGACAATCGTAGCTTGTGCATGTGTTTATTCAGTTTGTTATGCCCTGTCCTGAGTCGAAAAATAGTTGTCTGTCCCTGCCGGTCGAGAGTGTGATAGTCGTCTTTGGGTTGGTTCTGTTCTCTTCTGATAGTCTGGATAGCTCTCTTTTTCTCAAAGTATGTGACTTCATTATCTTCTTGTTCACATTCTCCTCCCTTTTTTGCAAGTTTATCTGCCTTTTCATTTCCGGGTACACCACAATGAGATGGTACCCACTGAAGTATGGTTCTCTTTTTGGCAGCTACCTTGTTTAGTTCATTTCTCAGATGCGGGAGTTTACCACCCTTGAGAGCTTGCAGGACAGACAGTGCATCTGTGAGGATGACTACCTGGTGGCAGTCAGAGTTGGTGTTATAAATCATATTTGCAGCTTGCTCTAGAGCTTGAACCTCAGCTGTATAGTTGGAACAGAATTTACCAGTGGGAATGTGCCTAGTCTCATAGTGGTTGTCAGGATATGAGATAAAGATACCGGCACCTCCATTCCTAACAGCATTAGTTGCTGATCCATCTGTATAGGCATGTATCCATGATTGATCGGGATAGCTTTCTTGGATCATACTCAATGTAGCAGTTCGTTTTTGCAGATCATTATACTCACATCCACTTGTGAGACCACTGACTGATGTATTAATTTGGAGGGCACTGCTGGCCTGCTCCCATGGTACAGGGTATAGGGTGGGCTTCAGTGGTGTTGTCTTCATGGATAGGTCTTCTTGATGCTGTCTTATAAGTCTTTTCCCCCGATGCACAAAGCTGCTACGCTTTAGACGTCCCAATGCCAGATCATCTAGTCTTGCCTTCATTGGGTGCATTGGCATACTGTTGTACTTTTCCATCTGGATCATGGTTTTTGTGTCTCTTCTATGGGACAATGTCTGTAATCCAGCAACCTTCTGCATCTCTGTTATTGGTGTAGTTTTCATGGCTCCTGTAATGAGCCTGAGAGCTTGATTTTGCACCTTGTCCAAAGACTGCAGATGTGAGTTAGCAGCTGATGACCATGCTGCTGAGCTAAACTCTAAGTGTGGTCTTATTACTCCATTATAAATCTTCTTTAGATTTCGTTCATTTGCTCCCCAGTTGGTACCTGCTAATTTTCTGAGTATGCCTAGTCGTCTTCGGGCCTTTCCTTCTGCATTTTCAATATGCTTATTCCATGTAAGCCTTTGGTCAAATGTCACCCCAAGATAGGTGGGGTAGCTTTCTTCCTTGATCACGGTTGTCCCTAGGTGTATGTTAGCTGATTTGTCCTTGGGGGCGAGGGAGAACAGTGTTGTGGAGGTTTTGTCTGTGTTTATTGTGATAAGCCATTTCTCTGCCCATGACACTAGCATGTCTGCTGCCCGCTGCATTCTATAATTTGCTGTGGTGACATTTTCATCAGCGCACCAGAGTACTAGGTCATCTGCATATAAGGCAGCTTTAACTCCTGCAGGGAGATCTTTCACCAGGTCATTGATGTAAACAAGGAAGAGTGTTGGGGAAATTACTCCTCCTTGAGGTACCCCCTGATGGAGCAACACTTTTCTGCTCTGCAGACCGTCAAGAGTGACTCTAGTTCTCCTGTTATGCAAGTATGACTGGATCCATTTCATCATGTTGCCTTGGATTCCACTTCTCCTAAGTTTTGCAATGAGGCCATCTTTCCACACCTTGTCAAAGGCCTGCTTGAAGTCGACCCAGATCGTTAGGACCTTTTTCTTCTCCTGGAAGGCATCTTCTATTGCTTGAGACAAGTAAGTAACTTGGTCTTCTATACTGTAGCATTCTCTAAATCCAGCTTGTTCCGGCACCAGGATCTGCTCAGACTCTAAATACCATTTCAATCTGTGGTTGACTATTCGCTCCATAGTCTTCCCAACACAGCTTGTGAGACTGATTGGCCGGTAACTTGCAGCCTCGGTCTTACATTTCCCTTTCTTTAGTATGGGTATTGTGATGGCTTCTCTCCATACTTGGGGTACCGTTCCTTTCAACCAGCTGTGGTTGAATATCTCAAGCAGTTTTGTCTTTGCTGCTGAGCTCAGATTTACTAGCATTTCGTTGCTGATTTTGTCTGGGCCGGGTGACTTTTGAAACTTAAGCTTGGAAATAGCCTTCTGTAGTTCTCCTAGTGTGATGGGTTCCCTCATTGGGGCAGGAGTATCTGTCTGTCCCATGGTTGCCAGTATTTCTTTTCTTATCTCTCTCTGATGGTCTATGTTAATGGGTAAGTTGCTTTCTGAACTGTATCTTCTAGCAAACAAGTCTGCAGCTTGTTTTCCTCTGAAAAGTTTGCCACCTTCATCCAATGTGATAGTCTGCCTTGGTGAGGAATGCTCTTCATTTAGAGACTTGACTAATCTCCAAAGTTTCCTGCCGTCTTTCTCAAGGTTCAGCGATGCCGTTTTAGTTCTCCAGCTTTTCCGCTTTTCTTCTAGCTTTGTTCTCTGAAACTCTGCTACAGCCTTTTTCCATTTGTTGTGAGTTTCAAGTGAAGGCTGAGACTCTGCGTCCTTTCTAGCCTTGTCCATAGCTTCCTGACGTTCTTGGAGTGTGCTGGACCAGTATGGTATGTAGTTACGCCGGCATCCTTTGGGAATGGTTTCTTTTGCAGCTTGTAGTATGTGTAGTGAAATTGACAGAGATACAACGGTAAAATACTCAAAAGATAACATTTAAGGATAAAAACATAATGCGTAGGCTGCTGATGTACATGATCGCCTAGACCGCGGGTCATCACCCTCCATAAAATTGACTTGCTAGACAGGAGGGGAACGGCGGATCAAAAGAAAAAAAATATGACTGGAAAGGCTAAGGAGACGCAATGGGGGGGGGGGGGGGTGGAGGAAAGTAAAAATTCACGTCCCCCAAATTGACACGAGGTACGGAATTGGACGTTTTGCGATACCAAGCCTTGATTTGAATTGAGCGGCAGAACGCGGATGGTAGGAAAATTACAAAAATTTAAAAAGTAATTTTTCTTAATATTAATGTTAGGAATATAAAAATTAGCTGGCCGGATGGCCTATTCTGAGCAGTGAACTAATATGTTCTTAAATTTACAAACGGATAGATAATATTGAAGATAATGACAAAAGACAGTGTAGTTCACATCATCGCTAGACTATATTGAATCTAAAAGTGTCACAATTTGCACACAAAAACACGACCTTGGGAACAGGTGTTCAAAGTTACTTATTATGGAGGAGAGGGTTTTTGAGCGGTAGCTGTGTCTAAATATAACTTTTTACGACAAAATTTTAAGGGGAGAGAAAGGTTGCTTCAAAAATCAAGCACATTTTTTTAGAAACAAAAGTAGAGACGGACAGACTAACAGATAACCATCCATACTTGACTGAAGCATGACTGAAATGACTTTAGTGTAGAAATTTGAAATTTAAAGTACAACTAGGCAGTGATTGGCCACAGACAATCATATCATTAGCGCTCAGACGCGAAAGTGGGGTCATTCTTCAATAATTGTTCAGTGTTAGACACAGATTTTAAAGTGTGGTGTTTTCCCATATGAAAGACAGTGAATAAATTTAGGGACGCCATACTATAGCCAGCAGCTCAGCTGAGTTTTGCTAGCAATTCTGTGTTATGTATTCATAATCTGGTAAGATTGAAATTATTTCTTTATATATTTTGAATATTGTTTCATGTTCGAGTGATTTGATACTGCCATATCAAAATCTAGCCTTACAAACAAGTAGGGATTTGCTCTAGACCCCCCGCCCAAGTCAGGGTCTAGGGACCAACAAGGTACATAAACTACAGCAAGGATTATGCAAGATAGATCAAGCGTTGAAACAGGTTACCTATCTTCTTTTAGGGCCGACAACTAATAAATATTTTTCAGAATCTATGGTCTGGGAGGATCTGTCTGATGTAGGCCCACCATGGTAACTGTGCTGTTTGGTCAGAGAGATCTGACCTGTCTGTATGATGTGGTTGTTGTGTCAGTGTTGTGTCCAGACGTGGGTAGAGAATAGATTTTGACACATGACCCATACTTTGATTGCAGAGCTGTGAGTTTCTATCGACAACAAAGCAGAGTCTATTCGGTGGGTGACTGTACTCGAGTGTATCTGTGCAGTTCTTGTGACAGAGACCACCATTATTGCCCGCCAGCACGGAGAGGTGGGACCGCAAGTTTTCAGCACCAGAGCTACAAAAAGATGAGTGAGCCTCTGGTCTGCTGGACATTCACCAACTATTGGTAGTGACTAATATCCCCGTAAAAATTCCCACCATTTTCTGGACATTGTGTAGTCAATATAGACAGGTGTGATGAGGCCACCCCAACAGCACAAACAGTAAATATCCTCCCAAAGAGATGACTACTCGAACTTTTTTTAATAAAACTAACTAGTCTAGTACTTAAATAGGTACGCTCTTGCATTTATTATGTAACATTCCATGCATTTTTTTTCATAAATTTTCAATCCTTCTTTTAAAACAAGTTCTGGTCACATAAAACTTGATCCAGAACCAATAAATGTAATATAATTATATCAAAAACTTTATACACGTGAGTTAGTTCAGTGTATTTTAACACTTGTTAATCTTATTAGTCTTCTTAAATGTCTGTGGGTGTATTTATAACTAACACACCACATTACACATCATTACCCTAGACACTTTACGTAGCCACATTCATTAAGAAAAAAAAAATTAAGTGTGAGGTCGTAGTGGTAGCAAGAAAGGCCTTCTGATAATTCTCAACTACATTTTATCTCAGGAGCCTTCACAGCTGGCCTCATACAATTTACATGTAGTACCATCATCATCATACAATACCATCAATACCACTACATAAATTGGGGTCTTGTCCAGGGATAATTAGCCCAACAGTAAAATTAGGATCTCCTGGTGGGAGAAATAAAAGTAGGGAAATAAATTGTAAAATTTCCTTTAAAATTAAAAGTGTCCCTGCAGATAAAAGTTGGTGAATCTTCACAGCCAGTAATAATTAATTAGTTAACTGGTTAGTTAGAATTAGTTAGACTATAGTCATATAGTAATTAGAAGTACTTAGTGTATTTACTGGTTAGAGATTTATCTTGTATATTATTATATTGTCCAAAAAGTATGGCAGAGCTAGCAAAGTTTAGATCAGCTGCTGTGCTCACTGCGAAGGAGATGGGGATGGATGGTCAAATTTTAATTCAATACGTAACGACTGAATGTGATAAATATATTGAAAGGGAAGATAGAAAGGTAGCTGAAGAGAAGAGGTTACAAATTGAGGCTGATAGAGAAATTAAGAGGCTGCAGATTGAGGCAGAAGAAAAACGACAGCAAAGGGAGGCAGAAGAAAAACGACAGCAAAGGGAGGCAGAAGAAAAACGACAGCAAAGGGAGGCAGAAGAAAAAAGGTTGACTGCCGAAAGGGAGGCAGAAGATAGAAGGTTGCAGAGGGAGCACGAATTACGACTAAGGGAGCTGGAATTACAAGGCCCGGCTCCTGAAAATGGTGCCAGCCCTTTTGCCTCAGATGCTACGCCCAGTATGGGAGCCTCAAACTCAGCTATGGGGTTTCATTTAGACCATTTTGTTGAAAAAGACGATGACATAGAGGGGTACCTAGGACGTTTTGAGTTATTAGCTACTACATATGGGTTAGAGAGAGAGAGGTGGAGTTTAAAGCTATCACAGGGATTGAGGGGTACTTCTTATGAAGTATTTGCCAAAATGAACAGGGAAGACCAAGACAATTATGACATGTTAAAGCAGGCTTTGTTATTAAGGTACGAGAAGAATGGTGAATTTTATCGTAAGAAATTTAGAAATGCCAAACTGTTGTCTGGGGAGACATACCACCAATTCTCTGCCAGACTAGAAACCTATTTGGAGAAATGGACGGCTCTGGGGAAGACCCAAGATCTTAAAGAAATGATCATGATTGAGCAATTGAGAGAGTCCATGGCTCCAGACATGAGAAAATTTCTCATGGAACAAGGTGCAGAGAAGTTGGGGGAAATTTTAAATGTTGCTGAGAGGTATCAGGCAGCCCAGGCAGAGGTAAGTGGTGCTAAAAAGAAGCACATAGACAATTTTAAAGCTCCACAGCAATTTAATAAATTTGATAATAGAGAGCAGGGAAATAAGGGTAGGACAAACTTTGAGCGGCCAAGAAATGACTATCGCGACAGAAACTCACAGTTCAATGACCAAAAGTTCAATGAAAGAAAACCGTTGAACCAAGGAAAAAGATGGTGTAAATGGTGCAAGAAGGATAACCATAACACCGAATTTTGTAGAAGGAAACCTTCAAACATTGCTGCAATGAAGTCGGGGACGCAAAGATTAAAGGTTAATCCTAAGGGACAACAGGAACCTTATCACCCCCCAGTTTGTGAGGATGTTATTTGTAATGGGGTCACCATAAGGTGCCTTTATGATACAGGTTTGGATTATGATTCAGTTGTGAAGTCTAGCCTAGTGGACCCAAGTCAGTATACCACAGAAACAGTGGAAATACAAGGGGCGACTAAGGACATACCACTCATGACACTTCCCATCGCAAGGATAACGGTGAAAACTCGCTATGTGGAAGGAGAAATCAGAGCAGCAGTGATAGATGAACCAATCTACCCTCTGATATTGGGGTGTAGATACGTCTTCTTGGGGAATCCCGAGAAACCTGTGATCATGGCGACAGTGCAGACCAGGTCACAGAAGAAGGAGGAAGAAGGTGAACCTATAAATGCTCATCCAGAGGAGATGAGGAAGGCGCAGGCTGAGGATAGGACACTCAAGCCCTGTTTTAAAAAATTGCCCAAATGCCACACACCTCCGAGCAAGGGGGAATATTTCATGAAGAACAAACTCTTATACAGGAAGGCCGGAACTGGAACAAATGGTCACAACCAGCTGGTTCTTCCCACTTCATATAGAGATAAAGTGATGGAACTCGGACATGCGATTCCCTTCAGTGGTCACATGGGGATCAGCGCCACAGGACAGCGTATAGCTTGTCATTACTTCTGGCCAGGGATAACGGAGGATATAAAAAGATATGTCAAATCCTGCCCAGAATGTCAAAGGGTAGCTCCAAAGCACTGGACTGCTCCTGCAACTCTAGGGGAAATGCCCATAGTGGGAACACCTTTTGAGAGGGTTGCAGTGGATATTGTAGGACCTCTCACTCGGACCAAGAGGAGGAACAGTTACATCCTTACTCTGGTGGACACTTGTTCTATGTGGGGAGAGGCGGTAGCCCTGCCATCAATTGATTCAAAACATGTAGCAGAGGCACTACTTACAATATTTACCCGATTAGGATTCCCGCATCAAATCTTGACGGATAATGGTTCTCAGTTCAAGGGGAAACTAACGGAAGAAGTTTTTAAGCTATTTCAAGCCAGGCACTTTCATTGTAGTCCGTACCATCCACAAGGGAACGGCCAGGTAGAGAGGTTCAATGGGACTCTCATTTCTATCCTGAGAAAGCTGGCACACGAAAAACCGGATCTGTGGGATCAATTCCTGCCCGCCGCATTGTTTGCGTACCGGGAGGTACCACATAGTTCAACCGGGATGGCTCCCGCAACTCTGCTATTTGGGAGGCCAATAAAAGGTCCATTAGAAGCTCTATTAAGGACCTGGACAGATGAGAAGGCGGAAGAGACTGTTACCTCATCGTATCAATACGTGAACGAACTGACCACTCGTTTGAAAGCTGGATGGAAACTGGCAAATGATAATTTGAAACAAGCCAGGAAGAAACATGCAGCATATTTTAATAGGAAGGCAAAGGACAGGGAACTGGCAGTCGGAGAGAAGGTGCTGCTTCTACTACCCGGAAGCCAGAATAAATTACAAATTGGTTGGCAAGGTCCATATACGGTTCTAGAGAAGGTGTCTAGAACAAACTATAAAATTGACAAAAAGGGGAAGGAAAAAGTTTATCATGTAAACCTGTTAAAGAAGTATCTGGACAGACCACTCCAGGAAAGCACCCCCTTATTGACCTTGGCTATTGCAACCCAGATGCAAAAGGAACCACTCACCTCACATGAATACCCATTACATCCTTGTGAAACAGCAGCACAGGTAAAAGTCAGTAAGCACCTGACTAAAAACCAGAGGGAGAGAGTTCAACAGGTTCTGGAGGAACATACAGATGTATTAACAGATAAACCAGGCCATACAAATTTGCTACAGTATGACATGAAACTGGTAGACTCAAACCCAATCTGTATGAGAGCCTATTCTATTCCGTTCGCGAAGGAGAAGGCATTGAAGGAAGAAATAGATTATTTGTTGAAGGAGGGGATTATTTCGCACAGTGAATCATCTTTTAGTTCTAGTGTCGTTTTGTTGAGGAAACCGTCTGGGGAACACAGACTGTGCATAGATTACAGGAAACTGAATGCTGTCACAGAAGGACAAGTGGATCCATTACCAGACACAAAACAGTTATTTGCCAGACTGAACAAGGCAAAATACTTTTCAAAGGTGGATCTTAGTAAAGGCTATTACCAGATCCCAGTGAAGCCTGAAGTGAGACCTTATTTGGCTTTTAGCACTTCGGATGGACATTATGAATTCAATATGCTACCATTCGGACTGAAAAATGCTCCGAGTGTGTTTTCAAGGATGATGCGAAAATTGTTGGACCCCCTGAATAACCCATGTATCACGAATTTCATGGATGATATTCTCGTCGCCACAGAGACATTTGAAGAACACATTGAAGCTCTGGAGATGTTGTTTGATAGACTTCGGGAGGCGAACTTAACTGCTAGGCCAACAAAATGTTGTATTGGATGCAAAGAGTTGGAATTCTTGGGACACACTGTATATCAGGGTAATATGACCCCTGATCCTAAGAACTTGGAAAAACTGCAGAGAGCACCTAGGCCGCAAACAAAAAAGGACGTGCGATCATTCGTGTCGTTATGCGGATTTTATCAGAAATACATCAAAAATTTTAACGCTATTTGTGCTCCTCTGACTGATCTGACTCGCAAGGGACTTCCAGATAAAATTATTTGGACTGCACAATGTGAACTAGCGTTCCAAGAGTTAAAGGAAAAACTCACTAGCAAGCCTATTCTCAAACTGCCTGATTTGACACAGGACTTTGTCTTAAGAACCGATGCAAGTAATGTAGGACTCGGAGGGGCTTTGTTGCAAAGATCATCTTCACCTGATGGGGAACTGAAACCAGTCGCTTATGCAAGCCGCAAATTGAATAAGGCGGAACAAGGATACTCCACAAGCGAAAAAGAATGTTTAGCATTAATCTGGGCAATAAAGAAGTTTCAAATCTATCTGTATGGTAGGACATTTGTGGTGGAGACGGATCATCAGCCTCTCGTGTTCTTGTCTCAGGCTAAGCATGAAAACGCAAGATTGCTGAGGTGGTCTTTATTGCTTCAACCTTATCAGTTCAGTATCCAATATATCCCAGGCAAATTGAATGTCGGTGCAGATTTCCTCAGTCGGCACCCCTGTGATCAAAATTAGAGTAGTGGCAGACGTGAGGAGTAATTTTACCTATGTGTATCGCTGGTTTTGGAACTTGCCATAGGCATGTTTTCAAGTGGGGAGATGTGTAGTGAAATTGACAGAGATACAACGGTAAAATACTCCAAAGATAACATTTAAGGATAAAAACATAATGCGTAGGCTGCTGATGTACATGATCGCCTAGACCGCGGGTCATCACCCTCCATAAAATTGACTTGCTAGACAGGAGGGGAACGGCGGATCAAAAGAAAAAAAAATATGACTGGAAAGGCTAAGGAGACGCAATGGGGGGGGGGGGGGGGGAGGGAGGAAAGTAAAAATTCACGCCCCCCAAATTGACACGGGGTACGGAATTGGACGTTTTGCGATACCAAGCCTTGATTTGAATTGAGCGGCAGAACGCAGATGTTTGGAATATTACAAAAATTAAAAAGTAACTTTTTCGTAATATTAATGTTAGGAATATAAAAATTAGCTGGCCGGATGGCCTATTCTGAGCAGTGAACTAATATGTTCTTAATTTTACAAACGGATAGATAATATTGAAGATAATGACAAAAGACAGTGTAGTTCACATCATCGACAGACTGTATTGAATCTAAAAGTGTCGCAATTTGCACACAAAAACACGACCTTGGGAACAGGTGTTCAAAGTTACTTATTATGGAGGAGAGGGTTTTTGAGCGGTAGCTGTGTCTAAATATAACTTTTTACGACAAAATTTTAAGGGGAGAGAAAGGTTGCTTCAAAAATCAAGCACATTTTTTTAGAAACACAAGTAGAGACGGACAGACTAACAGATAACCATCCATACTTGACTGAAGCATGACTGAAATGACTTTAGTGTAGAAATTTGAAATTTAAAGTACAACTAGGCAGTGATTGGCCACAGACAATCATATCATTAGCGCTCAGACGCGAAAGTGGGGTCATTCTTCAATAATTGTTCAGTGTTAGACACAGATTTTAAAGTGTGGTGTTTTCCCATATGAAAGACAGTGAATAAATTTAGGGACGCCATACTATAGCCAGCAGCTCAGCTGAGTTTTGCTAGCAATTCTGTGTTATTATTCATAATCTGGTAAGATTGAAATTATTTCTTTATATATTTTGAATATTGTTTCATGTTCGAGTGATTTGATACTGCCATATCAAAATCTAGCCTTACAAACAAGTAGGGATTTGCTCTAGACCCCCCGCCCAAGTCAGGGTCTAGGGACCAACAAGGTACATAAACTACAGCAAGGATTATGCAAGATAGATCAAGCGTTGAAACAGATTACCTATCTTCTTTTAGGGCCGACAACTAATAAATATTTTTCAGAATCTATAGTCTGGGAGGATCTATCTGATGTAAACCCACCATGGTAACTGTGCTGTTTGGTCAGAGAGATCTGACCTGTCTGTATGATGTGGTTGTTGTGTCAGTGTTGTGTCCAGACGTGGGTAGAGAATAGATTTTGACACATGGCCCATACTTTGATTGCAGAGCTGTGAGTTTCTATCGACAACAAAGCAGAGTCTATTCGGTGGGTGACTGTACTCGAGTGTATCTGTGCAGTTCTTGTGACAGAGACCACCATTATTGCCCGCCAGCACGGAGAGGTGGGACCGCAAGTTTTCAGCACCAGAGCTACAAAAAGATGAGTGAGCCTCTGGTCTGCTGGACATTCACCAACTATTGGTAGTGACTAATATCCCCGTAAAAATTCCCACCATTTTCTGGACATTGTGTAGTCAATATAGACAGGTGTGATGAGGCCACCCCAACAGCACAAACAGTAAATATCCTCCCAAAGAGATGACTACTCGAACTTTTTTAATAAAACTAACTAGTCTAGTACTTAAATAGGTACGCTCTTGCATTTATTATGTAACATTCCATGCATTTTTTTCATAAATTTTCAATCCTTCTTTTAAAACAAGTTCTGGTCACATAAAACTTGATCCAGAACCAATAAATGTAATATAATTATATCAAAAACTTTATACACGTGAGTTAGTTCAGTGTATTTTAACACTTGTTAATCTTATTAGTCTTCTTAAATGTCTGTGGGTGTATTTATAACTAACACACCACATTACACATCATTACCCTAGACACTTTACGTAGCCACATTCATTAAGAAAAAAAAATTAAGTGTGAGGTCGTAGTGGTAGCAAGAAAGGCCTTCTGATAATTCTCAACTACATTTTATCTCAGGAGCCTTCACAGCTGGCCTCATACAATTTACATGTAGTACCATCATCATCATACAATACCATCAATACCACTACAGTATGCATCTGTTGAAGTCTTTTACCACTTCATTAATGTCTCTGTTCTGTACCTTGAGGGTAGACAGCAGCGTGTTCACCTGATGCCTGAATAAACCCCAGTTGGCTTTTTTGTAGTTCCATCTTGTAATGGCTGGGCCTGTACTGAGAGTTGCACTCTGGACAGTAAGAAAGATTGGGCGATGGTCGCTTCCCCCTAGTTGGTCTCCTACTTCTCTACTAATAGATCCAGCTATATCTGGTGTGGAGAAGGCAAGATCTGGTGTTGAGGTTGTGTGCCATCCTCTGGAGTAGAAGGTAGGAGTATCTGTGGCATTATTGACTAGGATTAGGGAGTGATCATCTTGCCAAGTTTCAACCTCTTCATCTCTGTGATCCAGATGGTTATAGCCCCAGCTCTGGGAGTGGCTATTAAAGTCTCCAACTGCTATAAAGTTGGTGGCTGGTACCTGTATAGAGCTGAGACTCAGGGGTTTGTTGTTCGGACAGTAATAGTTCAGGAGTTCTATTTCCATCTTGTCTACCTTTATCTGCAGCAGCTGATATTCTGCTCCATCCATGAAGGTTTTCCTTTCGTGTGCAGGAATGTTATTCCTTACAAGAGTAAGTACTCCTCCTTTTCGTCTATCTTGTCTGTCGGATCTGAAGCATTGATATCCCCTTATTTTAAAGGTTTGATCTGCTTTCAAGTGAGTCTCTTGGATACAGCAAACACTGACTTGCTTCTCATACAAGATGTTTTCCAGCTCTGTCTTTTTGCTGTATCCAGCCTGCTTGCTGTTCACTCCCTCTGCATTCCAGTGCATCATGACAAGTGGCACTCTGGGTTTCTCTTTTTCTGTTTTGTTTTGGTCAGTAGTTCTCCTCCGCCGTCTGTTGACTCCACAAGACGGTCTAGAGGGTCCTCCAGTAGCTGAGGGTGGGCTCTGTCGAGGCTCAGAGCCCGGCACTGCACCTGCCTGGTGGAGCTCCACAGGGCGAGCACCAGAACGAGATTTATTTGACGGTGTACTCTCCATAGGAAAAAAAAAGCGAGTTGCATGATACTGTGGTTTCCGGTGCGCCTTCTGGCCCAGTATCTACGACTTTAGCACCTGTTCAACGGGAGAGTGGGCTCATCCCTAATCTGTTTATGTTCCCAGTAGTAGACTATTCGCAAGCAGCCTGGGGGTGTCACTGCTCTGCGCGGACCTTGTTTACCGAGGCGGCGTCCGAGCTCGTATGGTGAAAATATGGTTGCGTTATCTTCAAAATAGCCCTGTCTTTCCCGTGGCTTTTCTGCCATCCTGCAACTTTGAGTTAGGGAGTTCTGAGCTCCAGTCTCTTTCCCAGGCATTTTATCCTGGCCTGGCACGCATACAGAGGACCCCACTCCTGGTTCTAAGTTAGCAGTTGGGGATAGGTGGGGTAGCACACTGTGCATTCCCCGTCATCCAGGGGGCTCTCCAACTATGCAGAGCTTGCACAATGCTGTGCTCTGGTTCTGGGCTCTCCCAAGGAATCCTCACGTCCTGCACAGAGCCACTTCCCGATACCCACCACCTGCCAACCCTCCATTGTAGAAATCTCCTGCATGCGGCCATCCAGTCAAGAGCCAGTATTAAGTCTGGTGCCCAAGTGATCCCCCCAAGCTCAGTGTGCAATGCTGGGTTCTCATCATGCTGCAACACAGGAGGGATTGTGATGCTCAGCCATCTCTCTCAATTCTGCACCGATAAGTGACATCGGGGACTTAACTTTGCCTCAGTACTGGGAGGCCCCGTTTCCGGGTACACCACACACAGCCAATTGAGGCAACGGTCGCCATGGGCGTGATAGACGACAAACAGTGAAGAATGAGGCAAGAAAGCATTTAACCCATGAAGTGGGGGTGGATTGGTGCAGACCAGAGCATGTACCACTCGCCGGTGGGTTCTGCATCTACACCTATAGGGTTCCACCCACTCCTCAGCCCATTTAGTCTGGCCCCTCACCCAGGACCTGTCCGGCTTGGGTGACCCTGCCAGGAGTAAAACTCCCGCCGGCATAGCTCCCGGGATCATTGAGGCGCTCAAGCTCTCCAACCACGGCAAGGTAGGCTTACATGTGGAGAGACTACTGTGTCAACATGTGACTTCATCGGCTGTACCATACATTTACATACAACGGTCAAATAGTTGAAATATAACATGTACTACAGGATTGTCGGTTCCATGCGGGGAACAGGCTGACAGCATGGTCTTCATCAATCCCCAGGAAGGAGAAATGGTATGGTGATTACAGAAACCTGAGAACGACTGTCAATTTTGTGTGTATTATGAGACGCATCTGGCATATAAATACCAACAATGAAATGGAAATAATTCGAACTGGGATAATAACGGAGCTGTGAGAACGATAACAACCTGTCAACGTATTACCGACTGTGAGAATGACAACAGCATGTCAACGTATGACCCACTATGACAATAACAACAGCCTGTCAACGTATGACCCACTATGACAATAACAACAGCCTGTCACCGTATTACCCACTATGGCAATAACAGCCTGTCAACGCATTGTAATGAAGTCTGAATCCTATCTCGGCCATCATTCAAAACATTACACCGTACAGAAATTCAGAGAAGTCAAGCAACCAATCAAAACGGCAGTTCGGTACACGCAATGCTAAATAAATATTAGACAAACATAAAGGTATGTTTTCAGGCACTCGTAAGAAATAAAGAAGTAGAACACTAGACAACAGAAAAACAACAGAAGTGAGTGGCTTACCCAGGACCTTCCATGCGACAACCCTGCCTAAATATGCAAGCGAATCACTTTCCTCCCTGCCGTCTAGTCGTCACAAAAAATGATGCTTCAATAACGGGTCATTAGTGCGACCCGCAAGACATAACACCGGAAATTTACCATGGGCAGCCCAGCCTATTAATGATGCAATCACTTCTATTGTTCCCCTATTATACAGTATAGGTCAGACTGCATACGACAAAGACCTTAATACTGTGTCTATTAAATGATAGAAGACTAAGAACAGTAAGTACAGGACAGAGGGTAGGTTTTTGGTATTGTATAAACATTTATAACACATAAGGAAGGGAAACCCGAGGCCTGTAAACAGTAAATAAATATTAGACAAACATAATGATATGTTTTCAGGCACTTGTAAGAAATAAAGAAGTAGAACACTAGACAACAAACAACAGTTAGTCTTCTATCATAACCAAGGAAAAGGATAGATATCGCAATAGACTGAGCTTCGTCTGAGAATAATATAAGCTTTGGATAAAGGAAATCCGTACAGAGATATAGAAACTAGAAAGATTTCAGATTTTTCATACTAGCACAGAACGCCTAAAATTTACACTTTTTTTTCGAGACTGCAAAATACTTTGGAATATATGCTTTCTGGTACGGGAGACAACTGAATATAAATAGCGGAAGGTATCGCCAGTCAAAGGCTTGCCACAAAATTCAAATCACAGACACGAGCGATAACATCTACTACCAGATTCCATTCAATATTAATAACTTAACCTTGCATCGAATGTGTGTGTATGTGTTTGAGAGAGAGAGAGAGAGAGAGAGAGAGAGAGAGAGAGAGAAAGAGAGAGAGAGATTGAGATTTATTCTTTCCATGAGTAAACGGAATATTTTGAAAACTTGGAGGTTTCTACTGTTGACAAATGGTTTTGCGTAATGAGCTCGCAAGTAAAGTAACCCACACAGTGGAACGATAAACAGGATAGGGAATATTGGAGAAAACGGGGAGGGCTGGTTTAGCAACTAAAATAAAAGCCATAGATGTAAAATACAACTGTATTCTATATTTGGTAATTTGTCCAGATGTAATGTGTAAAATTGTCAATTTAGTTTCAGGGCGCCTCTGGTAAGGTGAATGCAGAAACTGTTCTCTACAATAACGCACAGAGAAGCTACTTCAGTATCTCCCATTACCCCAGACAGCAGAGAAACCATGAATAGTCAGCACGGAACCTGCATTATATCAAACTCGCCAACCGGTAGCCATCACCAGAAAACAAGCCACCACAATGTGATACTCCATTAACGGCAGCCAGTCATCTTCACAGTCAGTGCACTACTGGTCCATGAACCTCTTGTTCAGTCTCGAGCATTTGCCAGCATCTTGTGGCAAGTGATACCTCATTTGAAATATGTACAGTAGCACTCTGAAAGTCGGATACCCGTGCTTTCCATGGAGTCTATAGTCTCTACTCAAACACAGCAACAGAATAAGAGTAATTAGACAGTCCCCACTTTCGAGTTAGACTTGATGATCTGTGTTATTCATGCGCGCAAGGATGGAGCGCTTTTCCCAGTGGCTATAAACCCCGGGGTGTGAAACAGATGGTTTGGCCATGTCTGCAGAATGGGAGAGATCAGCTAGCACGGCAAGCACGGGAAACTAAGAGCTAGGGATCCAGACCTCCAGGACGACCAAAAGTCTGCTGGAAGGACTTTAGACAATCTTTGAAGGACCAAGAACTAGAATGGAACCAAGCCAGGAGGAAGACAACCGATAGAATAGTATGGCGCTCTCTCTTACAAACCTCCATACCTCACGGTAGAAGAGGAACGACTAAGTAAGTGAAATGAGGCGTCACCTAAGCCGATTCCCAGGGTTATGTGGACTCAACGAAATTGCCTAATGACTTTTTGTCTGCTGTGTACTGTGAAACTGTGTTGTATATGCCTTGTTAACTGTTTACCTGATTGTTGGTCTATCGTTTTTCTTCTGGGATTGTTTTTTTATAAATATTTTTATTTTATTCGTAATTAAATTTTGAACATTCTGTTAAGTCGCTCGTTCAGACTTCGTCGCTCTACTATTATTTAAGTCTCAATTGAGAGAGCGTGTGATTTGTTAAGAATAAGAGCGGACTTGAAAATTTTGAGATAACTTTACTAAACCTCTTACTTCTAGGCTCTCTTAAGACATTCAGCATCACCTCTCGTGATACCTATTTTCTTATTATTACTATTGCAGCTCACTAAAGTTCTCTAACTAATCAAATTCATACATCCACTCCACGACACATATATGCCAGGTAACTCAAAAGTTTTGTGTTAAGTTTATTCGCTGGAATACATGTTTATTAATCAAGGGTGTTTGTTCACCTTTTAAACAATATACTTTGAAGGTATAACAAAATGGTTTTCGCGGGAGGTTTGCGGTACAGAGACTCGAATAGGCGTCTTCTTTGATTAAAAAACACATAAAATCAACGTCATAACGTCGCTGAAATTATCAACAACAGAACACATGAAAATAGCTGTCCACGAATATCCATCTTTGGAAACCTTGCGCTAAAGCTGCTTGATCTACAGGGGACAATCTGAACGCGCTTTTCATAACAGACCATTCCATATTTATCCTATCACAACCACTTATCACACGCGCCGACAAAACCTGCCTAAACACAGAAAACGTATAACTGTCCAAATCCAAACTAGCAACAAGTCAACGTCAATGACAACTTCAACGACAAGAAAGTGCGACTGTTAGAAGACAACATACAGACATGGAACCAATTCTGCACGAAACGATAAGAAGATCCGAATTACTTGTGCCGAAGTGTCACCCCTTAACAAGATTCTCATTTGGCATGTCGCCAGAAAACACGGAGGGCAAAAACAAGAACGTAATATTAGCAAGTCCTAGCATCCTGGACGATTCTCTGATAGAGATTAGCTCTGGCGTAACTAAAACTCTCGGAGCTTACGCTGAGTTTTGTAAATTATAAGAGGAGATGAGGCTAGAGCTGAGAGAGTTTACGGTGTAACATTACACTAACATTTATGGTGGTGGGAGGGGGTGAATATTTGACGACTAATTATGTAAGCTATAAGACAAGGATTACCAACATTATGACGTGCTGACACACGATAAAACACACGTATCAGACATACGCGTCAGACACAGCTTACATAAGTGTGCCACAGAAACAATTAGATAATGAAAAAAAAGATAGATAAAAAACAAGAGAAACACAGAGAACAAGAA
Organism: Oreohelix idahoensis; assembly: GCA_024509875.1. Taxonomy (NCBI): domain Eukaryota; kingdom Metazoa; phylum Mollusca; class Gastropoda; order Stylommatophora; family Oreohelicidae; genus Oreohelix; species Oreohelix idahoensis. Next base: position 228,031 of record JAMPIV010022185.1, read on the forward strand.
AGACATAGCAAGATATATCGGGTACAGACAAGCAGTTAAAAAAAAAAAGACAGGGATGGAGGGGAAAACAGACACAGCTCTTAGAAAAAAAGTGTAACAATTTAATTTACAGGTGAGCAAATTCGACACAATATGGTGCTGTGGTGGCACCTTGCCCAGAATACGAAGGTAATTCTAGCAGCATGAAATAAGAAAATTACAGACACTTGGTGGGGGAAAAAGAAGGAAGAAATGGTGAGAGCGAGAGAAAGAGAGAGGGTGTGAGAGACAGGGAGAGATAGAATGGAACAAAAATAACCACATCTATTTCTCTCACAAAGTTGGCGGCCTGTTTCAGGCTTCTCTCTCCGCCATACAGTGTCTCCCTCAAGGTCACTATGCTCTGCTCATTGAGCTGACAAGCTGGGAGAACATATTTTACTGTTTGAACGTGACCCGACATAGGCTCCTGTCTGCCCGATGTTTTATCTGTTGAACAATAATGATCAGTAGCTACCCCCGGGGTCAGCACAAAGAAAACTCTGAACAAAAGACTTATGCTAGTATTATAAAGCTATGGCCCAGTTTCGCTGTGTCTGGAGAGCAAGAAAACGCGAGAAGAAAACAGTCAAAACGTGTTCTTGCGCAGCTCTATATAACACACAAGGTTTTGTCCTGGACCTGCCGAGTGTATGGAATGTACGTACGTCTCTAAAGATTTCGTGTGAGTGGAAGGAGGCTGATAATTAAAATTTCCTGGAATATAAGCCGGGCTTTGTAGACAGGAGACGTGGTCAGGTGGATTATTATGGTAGATAAGGAGACAAGTGAACAGATTCATGAAATAATGCCTCATTGTCGTTTATTTTAGAAAAACGAGGAGGCCGCTGTAGCCGGTAGTTCTAACGCTGGAGACCTGCGCCACAGCTACTTCGTGTGATCTTGTAATGGTGGTTTCTATAACAAATTGTTTTACAGCCAAATCCAAAAATACACATCAGTTTTACCTGGTCAAAGAACTTGTACTATTTTTTTATCTCTTCAGAGAGAGAGAGAGAGAGAGAGAGAGAGAGAGAGAGAGAGAGAGAGAGAGAGAGAAGGGAGGGAGAGAGAGAGAAGGGAGGGAGAGAGAGTGTGTGAGAGAGATCTCAGGCAACAACAAGAGGCAAGCACATAAATGTCGATAAGTGTCAATGGAACAAGTAGATGGCGAAGAATTAATTAATGGATATTTAAATAATAATTAAAAAAAATCAAAGATACAAAGATAAGAGAATAAAGGAAATATACAGAGAAGTAAAGTAGAGGAAATCAATGAGTACAATTAAGTGTATGAAACAAAGGCAGACTTTAGTAATGTGTGTCAGACTGGCTGCTGTCATGGACGAGTATAAAGGGTTACCTCTGGTAGTGGAGTATAAGTGGATGGTGGGAGATTCTCCTGGCAGACATTCAATCAGGTGGGAAAAGTAGTGATTCGATTGAATATATGGAGGCTTGACAAATACAACTTGTGAATTGTTGAGATCAGTTTGCAACAAGACATAAGTTTGTGATTTGAAGAGATAAGTGTTGACGAATGGTGTGGAGGCTGTGCTAAAACAGTTTATGAGATGAGGAAACAGGGAGAGGCTAACAAGCGGCGAGTGGTGGAGATTTATGTTGTCCATAAGTGGACGAACGTATGTGACTGACTGTGATGAAGTACATTGATACAGCGATAAAATCATTAATTATATGTAATAAAGTCATAATAATATGTATAGAATTAGTAAAGTTGTACCGCGTCTTCTTCCCTGCGCCAGAAAACGCATTGTTTTAGGTAGGATAGAACGTAGTCAAAAACCTTATTGCAGCGCTAGTAGTATTGGACTTTATAACGCGCCCGTCAAGGGTTAACGATAAAATTTTGAAAAAAAAGACAAGCTTAGTTATTCCAGGAAAGATAGAAAGAATAAAACACACGAACGCATAAGATTGAGAGAGCGGACACATGCTGCCGGCTTGTCAAGTGTTAGAAGTTTGAATTAGCTACTCAGGCCGACAGTGCGAGACGATGCCGTTAGCTTGTGTCGAAAACGATGTAGCGAGCTTTAAAATTTAAAAATAAACCGCCAAGTCCAATACATTTTCTAACAAAAGGCACACTGTAGAATCATATATACACACACGCATAACTACTTCCTGCCGGGAAAAAGGAAGATCTGCGATGATTTTTTATAACATTCAAGTAGTTGAGACTTAGAAAACAACGAACACCAAAATGGAAAATATATTGAATTCTTTATTAATAGGTTTAAGATCATAAAAGTTAGCTAGTCTTAGAGCTGGTCTTGTCCTGATGGGTAATATGCTTTCGAATAAAAAATCCGACAGATAGAAATAAAGTTATGGACAAAAGACTGCATTTGTTCGTACAGACAGACCAACACATGCTCGTTTGGACTTGCACTAATGGTAACATGTTTTGACGCGTCCTTGAAAAGGGCAAGAAAGGGTACATGTAGAAAGGGGTAGACAAGGGGAGAAAAAATTATGGGATGGCTCAAACTGAATGTTTTTTGGTAGTGTTAGGCCAAAACCAAGTGTAATTTTGGTGAATGCCAAGTTCGGACGGACAGACCGACAGAAGTACACTAACATTGGACCGAAATTGGACCTTAGATTTAAAAATTTGAATGGAAAATCTTAGTAGTAGATCCCATTGGTCAAAACATTTCATATTATTGAGTACATTCAAAGGCTTGACGCCATTTGTAGAAGATAGTCCCTAGAGCAGGACGTTGTGTATTTCTGGAAAAAGTGATTAGCCTTATTAAAGCAAATATATATTAAAGTAATAAGCATCACAGTTCAGCCAGCAGTATATCTGGAGTCTGCTATTCAACGTACCTGTGTTTTTTTTCATTGAATTTCTGGTAAGACCGACATTATTCATATATATTTTGTTTAAAAATGTGAGTGAGATGCTGCCATCACGACTGTAAGTAATCAGGTCCCAAGCTGAGTTATGCAGGGCCTGAAAGAGAATTATGTTATAACACATTGCCAGTTTTGTAAATGCACATGTTTTGTGAAATAAAAAGGTTTTCTTAGGTGACCAGAGGGACACAGCTCACCTATCCTATTGTATGGCAGAAAAGAAAGATTAATAATATTATTGCAGATGCAGGGCCGCCTTCGTAGGAGAGACATGTGAACAACACTGGTACACTGTGGAATGGATGTGCTGGATTGGTCCATTAGATATGACCCAGCTCTTTATTTCTTATGTATTCTCTTTTGTATATATAAAACACAGTTTAAGTAAGATACCAACAAGGAGACATTATTTCATTGTTACAGGGTTTTTATCTGGCACTAGTCCGGTGCCAGATGACTATGAGAAGCAGTGAGAAGTCGTTTCATGCACAGTAGTGACAGGGACCTGCAGAGTCTACCCTGTTACTTTTGGCCATTATCATAGCAAAATCGTGTGACACCAAGTTTACAGACTGTTCAAGTGTGCCCAGATAAGTAAAATATCTGGCACCCTAACTCTACATCAGCTTTAAGACCAGCCCACCCCTGTATAACAAGAATAAACTATTTCCCCAGAGAACTTAACAGTGACATTGTATATTAAAGAGACTGGGAGTGATTATAAAATCCCAAACAGCCATCCGGTGTTAGAAACCAGTAATAGACTAATTTTAGTAACACTATTAGTATAGTTAAACAGTATTTGTTTGGACAATTGTCCCTTTGGGTCTAAAATTTACATTTTGTATATATCTTGAATTCTTTTCATTTTAAAGTCCTGACCAGAAGAACACTAGGTTCAGGACCAAATAAATCATACAGAAAATTATTAATTGTACAAATTTATCCCAGGTGTTATTTCTTTTAATCATAGACCTTAATACTTGTTTGTAAAGATGTGTATTATTGTCAAAGTACCATCACACCACACTTGCATATCCCTAGACAGTAGACGTAGCTATCATTCATACTAGTCAAGAATAAGTCTGCTTGAGGCCATAAGGTGGTAGCTGCAAGGCACCCTGATAACTCAACCCTAATTTTGTTAGCATCAGGGACCTTCACAGCTGGCCTCATTCAGTACAATAAGGAAACATATCAACAACATTTCATAACATCAAAATCCACCACATTGACTCCCTTGCTTAACAAAACAATAGTTATTGATCCTACCGAGAGGGGGATGAGAGAAGCGTGACATATCGAGATTACAGCCGCAGAACTTCGATCCACCCAGAACTTATTTAATACCCAAGTTTTCCCCGCCGCATCAGCAAAAATAGTCACGATATTCACACACAAAAACAATAGTCAATATTGACTGGACACGAGACAGCGGAAAGCTGGCCAGGTCAGTTCAATGATAAAGATGAACAAACTTAGCTCTTAGTACCGGTCAATATATATATTTTATATAGCATAGAGGAATGTCACTCATCATGTATGTCGGATACGAACAACACTGACACAATCAGGATTTACAAACGGCAGTGCTGTTCAAACGATGAGTCCTTGTGCGCTACTGAAGACAAACAAGGCATCTCACGTACCTCGGGTCCCAGAACCAAAGACTAATAACAGAAGTCACACTGCTGGCATGGAACCCAAAACATAGAAAGACAACTCCATTTAAGCATTTCGAATTACACAGTCTTGAATTGTCGACAAGTGAAATATGTTGCACAGTAACACATTAGTAAACTTAGCATGCTATCTCCTATTGCAGAAACCACTGAAATAAGCAATGGAGCACGTCAGGGATGTCTCTTCTCACTATTTCTTCTTACTGCTTATAGACTGAATTATGAAGAAAAAAAAAAGCATCAGCCAATGGAAATAGAGTTCAGCAAACTCTGACAAAACAGCCTGACGATTTAGATTTTACAGACGAACTGGCTCTTGTCCTATAACCCTAACCAGATGCAAGACAAAATGGATACACCAGACAGGTGTATTGGAATAAGAGACACTTCAGACAGGAACACAGAGAACACGATGACCGTCCAGGCAAACTTCACTTTGGTATCTTCCACACGGATAAGATTATTGTCGTGTTTTGGTCTGTCTTACACCACGGTCATATTTACCGCTCGCAATAATAGGGGAAAACGGACCGATACAAAAGCCAATGAAAACGCTCCTTTTTCTGGTGTGTATAAGGAAACCATGCAACTGAAGGAATATGCCTTCACACTAGGTCAGATGGCCGTCTGTTTAATCTTTCAAGGCTGAAGGCAAAAACAAAAATCAGAAGGGTCACTATAAGAGACTTGTTGTTCGCTGATGATGCTGCAGTCGTCACTCAAAGCCAACAGGAGCTTCAGAACTTGATGAATCGCTTCACTAAAGCATGCACGGACTTTGGCCTCACAATAAGTCTAAAGAAAACGAATGTGCTGAGTCAGGATGCGGGTGCTGCACCAGTTATCACTATCGATAACTATGAATTGGCAGTGGTGCACCACTTCACATACCTAGGGTCTACCATCAATGACAAACTCTCACTGGATACAGAAATCGACAGCCGCATTGGCAAAGCTGCAGCTACCTTTGCCCGCCTCACATCGCGTGTTTGGGGAAACTCCAAACTCACAATGAAGACCAAAGCTGCGGTATATAATGCCTGCGTCACCAGCACACTCCTATATGGCAGCGAGACCTGGACGACCTATGCTAAGCAAGAAAGAAGGCTCAATACCTTCCATTTACGGTGTCTACGCCGCATCCTCGGCATTTCGTGGAAAGATAAAGTGACAAATGTCGAGGTGTTGTCACGTGCTGGCCTTCAAAGTATGTATACACTGCTTAGACAGCGCAGACTTCGCTGGCTTGGCCATGTTCGCCGCATGGAAGATGGTCGCATCCCAAAAGATATCTTCTACGGACAATTAGCAGATGGCAAGAGAACAGTTGGGCGACCACAGCTGAGGTTCAAAGATGTGTGCAAGAGAGATATGAGGACACTGGGCATGGATCCAGCAACATGGGAGGATGAAGCTGCCTATCGCACTAGGTGGCGATGCTATTTACGGCGCCACCTCAGATTGGGCGAAGAGAGGCTCTCACAACAAGCAGAGGAGGGGAGAAAACGTCGAAAGGAGCACCAGAAAAATAAGCAGCTGAGGGCTGTCACCTCAGGGGCGCATTCCCATAGTCAGTTATGACTGAAGGGGCTATTATTATTATTATTATAAGGAAACCTTTTTAGGCTTAACATAGAGGCCCATTTTGTGTAAATGCTAGTAAGAAGTTATTTAATTTCTTAAGGACTAAAGATGTTTAAACGGAAAGGTATGGATATTTTAACAACGGGAATGTTACTTGAGAGGTAGGTGCAAAGACTTCTTCGAATAGTTGTTCAATTATAAAGAAAAATCGTTTAAAATGACATCTATACATCAGGGTAGTCCCCAATTTCGTTAGTTAAAGTCTGCATAGATTTAAATGCATTTTGCTAACTAAACCATTATTAGATAGAAAGGTAGAGATAAATTCACAGTATAATTCTAACTTTAAATGATCAAAATCGGCCCAGAATTAAGAGAGATATAATAAATATTACAAATTTTGCACATTGAACAAGAAGGCAAAAATCACTTCAATTTTAGATTCCTAACGCCGTTTTTACCCCATGCCATCCGAGAGGTAGGGTGCGGTACTATAAAAGTCCTTGAACTTGGCTGATTTGAGGCCACAACTTTTAAAAAACCCAAGCTGTACAGAAGAGAGCGGCAAAACGTGTGCTGTCAAATACTTTGCCACTGTATCTGCATAGCAGACCTAGATACCAATTAACAGCCTGTTACAGCTTATGTGTATTGCCTGAGGGTAAGAAAGAATATATATATATATGTATATAATTATGTAATTTTCCTGTGATTAATCCACTTGTGTGTTAGTAAGTGTGTTAAGAAAAAATTACAGGACGAGTGTATTGCCATTTGAACGCAAGCATGTGTTGACTTTTAGAGACAAAAGCCAGAATTGGGAAATGTGTAGAATATTTGAGAATTATGGAAAAAAGACGACTGTAAGTTTAATAAAGAAGTATTTGAAGGAGTATTTCCTAAAGGAAAGACACACTGATCAGGAACATAAGAAAGGATGACAGGATTTGTTAACATGTACTAATCAAGGTGTCACTTAGTAATTTGTATTAAACCAAATCATTATATGGAAGCAGATCATGAACAAAGGGATCTAACATAGGATTTATAAGGAAAGTGTAATCACATTGAACTGGCCGTGAGTGGTACTAAGGTAAATTGTCCTGTGCAACAGTTAGCACCATGTCTGAAACTGTTTGTTACGTCCATTGTGTATGTGGATAGAATAGTGCTGGACCATACAAGGGTTGTATTTGTATTACAGGTTTTATCCTGCAACTATGTCGCAAAGAGATTATGATCAATACATTTTCTATATTCTCTTCTTTTTCTACCCGTGTCCTTTACTTTATTATCGCTCTTTTATCCTTTTCCTGTGTTTTCGCATTCGTACGTTTGCGACTATAAACATTACTATTTTCCCATTCAAACTTTCGCCTGTTTCTTTTCTCATTTAGAAACGCGCACGCATGTTATTATATAACGTGTCAGTCGCTGCAGTCAGACGAGATGTGTGATTATGTTTCATACTCAGACATAGGAGCAGACTTTTGGTCTGGCATTTTTCACCTGACACGAACGTTTCTCCAGCGTGAGGTGTGATAACCGACATCTGCACGGCGCAGAATGAGACATTTGTCTGGTAATTTCCTGTCACGGCACTCTCGGCCAGCTTCGTTAGCAGTGAGGTGTCTAAGACGCGTTTGGCATGTTATGTCCAGCGTCTAAGGTACGTAGGTGTTAGAAAAGGGGAGAGATCGGGTTTTTGGAAATAGTGGGATCTTTCGTCTGGTTTAAGATATTAACCAGAGTTTGAAACTAGATTTGCATTCGTACTCCTAAATCTGCAGTAGACAGATCGCCAGGCTAGAAGAAATAACTTGTGTATTGAAAAGTCTTTAGTTTCTGGGCAACATTTTGCCGAGTTCTAGACTACTATTATATTGAATGATTCTAGTTCGTGGTATTAATCTGTAGTTCTGTGCGGAGGTAAATATTATATATTAGATATCTAGTTCTTCTTCTTCTTGCGATCGCATCTTTGATGATTACACCGTCAGACGAGTTCTCATGATGAATTCGACTGTTGTTTGAAGTTCCTCTTTAACTCCATATAGCTTTGAGTTTAGTGTTGAGTCATTGGGCCAGTATATCTTTCTTAACTGGTCATACAGAGGACAGTCTGTAGAACATGCTCAGCAGTTTGTTCGTTTAATCCACATGTGCACAGTGGTGAAGCAGACAATCGTAGCTTGTGCATGTGTTTATTCAGTTTGTTATGCCCTGTCCTGAGTCGAAAAATAGTTGTCTGTCCCTGCCGGTCGAGAGTGTGATAGTCGTCTTTGGGTTGGTTCTGTTCTCTTCTGATAGTCTGGATAGCTCTCTTTTTCTCAAAGTATGTGACTTCATTATCTTCTTGTTCACATTCTCCTCCCTTTTTTGCAAGTTTATCTGCCTTTTCATTTCCGGGTACACCACAATGAGATGGTACCCACTGAAGTATGGTTCTCTTTGAGACTAGGCACATTCCCACTGGTAAATTCTGTTCCAACTATACAGCTGAGGTTCAAGCTCTAGAGCAAGCTGCAAATATGATTTATAACACCAACTCTGACTGCCACCAGGTAGTCATCCTCACAGATGCACTGTCTGTCCTGCAAGCTCTCAAGGGTGGTAAACTCCCGCATCTGAGAAATGAACTAAACAAGGTAGCTGCCAAAAAGAGAACCATACTTCAGTGGGTACCATCTCATTGTGGTGTACCCGGAAATGAAAAAGGCAGATAAACTTGCAAAAAAGGGAGGAGAATGTGAACAAGAAGATAATGAAGTCACATACTTTGAGAAAAAGAGAGCTATCCAGACTATCAGAAGAGAACAGAACCAACCCAAAGACGACTATCACACTCTCGACCGGCAGGGACAGACAACTATTTTTCGACTCAGGACAGGGCATAACAAACTGAATAAACACATGCACAAGCTACGATTGTCTGCTTCACCACTGTGCACATGTGGATTAAACGAACAACTGCTGAGCATGTTCTACAGGACTGTCCTCTGTATGACCAGTTAAGAAAGATATACTGGCCCAATGACTCACACTAAACTCAAAGCTATATGGAGTTAAAGAGGAACTTCAAACAACAGTCGAATTCATCATGAGAACTATCTGACGGGTACACCACAAAGATGGACCCACTGAAGTATTTTGGCAGCTACCTTGTTTAGTTCATTTCTCAGATGCGGGAGTTTACCACCCTTGAGAGCTTGCAGGACAGACAGTGCATCTGTGAGGATGACTACCTGGTGGCAGTCAGAGTTGGTGTTATAAATCATATTTGCAGCTTGCTCTAGAGCTTGAACCTCAGCTGTATAGTTGGAACAGAATTTACCAGTGGGAATGTGCCTAGTCTCATAGTGGTTGTCAGGATATGAGATAAAGATACCGGCACCTCCATTCCTAACAGCATTAGTTGCTGATCCATCTGTATAGGCATGTATCCATGATTGATCGGGATAGCTTTCTTGGATCATACTCAATGTAGCAGTTCGTTTTTGCAGATCATTATACTCACATCCACTTGTGAGACCACTGACTGATGTATTAATTTGGAGGGCACTGCTGGCCTGCTCCCATGGTACAGGGTATAGGGTGGGCTTCAGTGGTGTTGTCTTCATGGATAGGTCTTCTTGATGCTGTCTTATAAGTCTTTTCCCCCGATGCACAAAGCTGCTACGCTTTAGACGTCCCAATGCCAGATCATCTAGTCTTGCCTTCATTGGGTGCATTGGCATACTGTTGTACTTTTCCATCTGGATCATGGTTTTTGTGTCTCTTCTATGGGACAATGTCTGTAATCCAGCAACCTTCTGCATCTCTGTTATTGGTGTAGTTTTCATGGCTCCTGTAATGAGCCTGAGAGCTTGATTTTGCACCTTGTCCAAAGACTGCAGATGTGAGTTAGCAGCTGATGACCATGCTGCTGAGCTAAACTCTAAGTGTGGTCTTATTACTCCATTATAAATCTTCTTTAGATTTCGTTCATTTGCTCCCCAGTTGGTACCTGCTAATTTTCTGAGTATGCCTAGTCGTCTTCGGGCCTTTCCTTCTGCATTTTCAATATGCTTATTCCATGTAAGCCTTTGGTCAAATGTCACCCCAAGATAGGTGGGGTAGCTTTCTTCCTTGATCACGGTTGTCCCTAGGTGTATGTTAGCTGATTTGTCCTTGGGGGCGAGGGAGAACAGTGTTGTGGAGGTTTTGTCTGTGTTTATTGTGATAAGCCATTTCTCTGCCCATGACACTAGCATGTCTGCTGCCCGCTGCATTCTATAATTTGCTGTGGTGACATTTTCATCAGCGCACCAGAGTACTAGGTCATCTGCATATAAGGCAGCTTTAACTCCTGCAGGGAGATCTTTCACCAGGTCATTGATGTAAACAAGGAAGAGTGTTGGGGAAATTACTCCTCCTTGAGGTACCCCCTGATGGAGCAACACTTTTCTGCTCTGCAGACCGTCAAGAGTGACTCTAGTTCTCCTGTTATGCAAGTATGACTGGATCCATTTCATCATGTTGCCTTGGATTCCACTTCTCCTAAGTTTTGCAATGAGGCCATCTTTCCACACCTTGTCAAAGGCCTGCTTGAAGTCGACCCAGATCGTTAGGACCTTTTTCTTCTCCTGGAAGGCATCTTCTATTGCTTGAGACAAGTAAGTAACTTGGTCTTCTATACTGTAGCATTCTCTAAATCCAGCTTGTTCCGGCACCAGGATCTGCTCAGACTCTAAATACCATTTCAATCTGTGGTTGACTATTCGCTCCATAGTCTTCCCAACACAGCTTGTGAGACTGATTGGCCGGTAACTTGCAGCCTCGGTCTTACATTTCCCTTTCTTTAGTATGGGTATTGTGATGGCTTCTCTCCATACTTGGGGTACCGTTCCTTTCAACCAGCTGTGGTTGAATATCTCAAGCAGTTTTGTCTTTGCTGCTGAGCTCAGATTTACTAGCATTTCGTTGCTGATTTTGTCTGGGCCGGGTGACTTTTGAAACTTAAGCTTGGAAATAGCCTTCTGTAGTTCTCCTAGTGTGATGGGTTCCCTCATTGGGGCAGGAGTATCTGTCTGTCCCATGGTTGCCAGTATTTCTTTTCTTATCTCTCTCTGATGGTCTATGTTAATGGGTAAGTTGCTTTCTGAACTGTATCTTCTAGCAAACAAGTCTGCAGCTTGTTTTCCTCTGAAAAGTTTGCCACCTTCATCCAATGTGATAGTCTGCCTTGGTGAGGAATGCTCTTCATTTAGAGACTTGACTAATCTCCAAAGTTTCCTGCCGTCTTTCTCAAGGTTCAGCGATGCCGTTTTAGTTCTCCAGCTTTTCCGCTTTTCTTCTAGCTTTGTTCTCTGAAACTCTGCTACAGCCTTTTTCCATTTGTTGTGAGTTTCAAGTGAAGGCTGAGACTCTGCGTCCTTTCTAGCCTTGTCCATAGCTTCCTGACGTTCTTGGAGTGTGCTGGACCAGTATGGTATGTAGTTACGCCGGCATCCTTTGGGAATGGTTTCTTTTGCAGCTTGTAGTATGCATCTGTTGAAGTCTTTTACCACTTCATTAATGTCTCTGTTCTGTACCTTGAGGGTAGACAGCAGCGTGTTCACCTGATGCCTGAATAAACCCCAGTTGGCTTTTTTGTAGTTCCATCTTGTAATGGCTGGGCCTGTACTGAGAGTTGCACTCTGGACAGTAAGAAAGATTGGGCGATGGTCGCTTCCCCCTAGTTGGTCTCCTACTTCTCTACTAATAGATCCAGCTATATCTGGTGTGGAGAAGGCAAGATCTGGTGTTGAAGTTGTGTGCCATCCTCTGGAGTAGAAGGTAGGAGTATCTGTGGCATTATTGACTAGGATTAGGGAGTGATCATCTTGCCAAGTTTCAACCTCTTCACCTCTGTGATCCAGATGGTTATAGCCCCAGCTCTGGGAGTGGCTATTAAAGTCTCCAACTGCTATAAAGTTGGTGGCTGGTACCTGTATAGAGCTGAGACTCAGGGGTTTGTTGTTCGGACAGTAATAGTTCAGGAGTTATATTTCCATCTTGTCTACCTTTATCTGCAACAGCTGATATTCTGCTCCATCCATGAAGGTTTTCCTTTCGTGTGCAGGAATGTTATTCCTTACAAGAGTAAGTACTCCTCCTTTTCGTCTATCTTGTCTGTCGGATCTGAAGCATTGATATCCCCTTATTTTAAAGGTTTGATCTGCTTTCAAGTGAGTCTCTTGGATACAGCAAACACTGACTTGCTTCTCATACAAGATGTTTTCCAGCTCTGTCTTTTTGCTGTATCCAGCCTGCTTGCTGTTCACTCCCTCTACATTCCAGTGCATCATGACAAGTGGCACTCTGGGTTTCTCTTTTTCTGTTTTGTTTTGGTCAGTAGTTCTCCTCCGCCGTCTGTTGACTCCACAAGACGGTCTAGAGGGTCCTCCAGTAGCTGAGGGTGGGCTCTGTCGAGGCTCAGAGCCCGGCACTGCACCTGCCTGGTGGAGCTCCACAGGGCGAGCACCAGAACGAGATTTATTTGACGGTGTACTCTCCATAGAAAAAAAAAGCGAGTTGCATGATACTGTGGTTTCCGGTGCGCCTTCTGGCCCAGTATCTACGACTTTAGCACCTGTTCAACGGGAGAGTGGGCTCATCCCTAATCTGTTTATGTTCCCAGTAGTAGACTATTCGCAAGCAGCCTGGGGGTGTCACTGCTCTGCGCGGACCTTGTTTACCGAGGCGGCGTCCGAGCTCGTATGGTGAAAATATGGTTGCGTTATCTTCAAAATAGCCCTGTCTTTCCCGTGGCTTTTCTGCCATCCTGCAACTTTGAGTTAGGGAGTTCTGAGCTCCAGTCTCTTTCCCAGGCATTTTATCCTGGCCTGGCACGCATACAGAGGACCCCACTTCTGGTTCTAAGTTAGCAGTTGGGGATAGGTGGGGTAGCACACTGTGCATTCCCCGTCATCCAGGGGGCTCTCCAACTATGCAGAGCTTGCACAATGCTGTGCTCTGGTTCGGGGCTCTCCCAAGGAATCCTCACGTCCTGCACAGAGCCACTTCCCGATACCCACCACCTGCCAACCCTCCATTGTAGAAATCTCCTGCATGCGGCCATCCAGTCAAGAGCCAGTATTAAGTCTGGTGCCCAAGTGATCCCCCCAAGCTCAGTGTGCAATGCTGGGTTCTCATCATGCTGCAACACAGGAGGGATTGTGATGCTCAGCCATCTCTCTCAATTCTGCACCGATAAGTGACATCGGGGACTTAACTTTGCCTCAGTACTGGGAGGCCCCGTTTCCGGGTACACCACACACAGCCAATTGAGGCAACGGTCGCCATGGGCGTGATAGACGACAAACAGTGAAGAATGAGGCAAGAAAGCATTTAACCCATGAAGTGGGGGTGGATTGGTGCAGACCAGAGCATGTACCACTCGCCGGTGGGTTCTGCATCTACACCTATAGGGTTCCACCCAATCCTCAGCCCATTTAGTCTGGCCCCTCACCCAGGACCTGTCCGGCTTGGGTGACCCTGCCAGGAGTAAAACTCCCGCCGGCATAGCTCCCGGGATCAATGAGGCGCTCAAGCTCTCCAACCACGGCAAGGTAGGCTTACATGTGGAGAGAGATATCTAGTATTTTGTGAAGTGTTTAAAGTGTTAAATCGCTTATTTCATATTTCACTAGTTATGATTTTTGTGCAGAGTGCTTAATTTATAAGTCTGTTATATTCTCTAGCTGATGTGTTTCAGTGGAAAGCAGAATAAATTATAATTTCTAGCTTAAAATCAGGTAGCTATAAGGAATTAAATTTAACTGCTAAATACTCAGTCGGGAATATTTTAAACTAACTAGTAAATGCACTGATGCCTCATGAGTATTGACGAAATATATTTATATGTATTTCTAATTCATGATGATTGATTTTTTAAATATAACTACTTCACGGGAATTTAAACGATAAGTCAAGCGCTACGCTTGCAGTTTAATATGTAAGTTATAACAAGTACATAGTATGTATAATTATTTTATATGTGTTTTTTCCTCTATTTAGTGAAGAAAACTGGGGTTAACCCAAACTTTGCCAGCGTTAAGTACTGATGAGTAATATCTGAGAAGAACTAAAACATTTTCCTTAAAAGACTTGGTGAAAATTTTTTACAAGAACTCTAAAGGTGAAAGGACATAACGGGCCTACTGCGCCAGATTTTATTCTTCCTGAGAAAACTTAAGTACAGTTCAGCCCTTGTGGCAAGTAAACTATTACAAACAGTAACGTTCCGCAAATTATGTCAACTTGTGGTGTGACCAAGAATTTTTTTTACCTTTTGATCGAAGTTACAAACCTGACATTGTTCCTAAGTAGTGGAAACCTCGTGATTATGATCCTGTGAGCCCACTTGAAAACTAATTCTTACCTGAACTGATAAAGTGACACTAACTTAAAATCTTAACAAAATTATCGCCTGAAGAGGGCGCTCCCCGGATAAATTGGATGAAACCAAGATCTGCAGAGCTGGGTATCCGCTTCATCAAACGATAAAACAGATTGTGTCATAACGTGCGCCAGACGGCGAACAGCAGCACGATTGTAGGTAAGGTTGTGTGAGACAGGGCCCTGATGAATGAACCGAGAGAAAGCAGGAACGAGTGACTCTTTTATGGTATACCAAATTTCACCCACTTTGTAATTTCTTTATGCAAGTTTTTTGTTGCAACAAGATACTTTTCCTTAGGATAGATCATACTAATATCTAAGTCTGTTCATACCTTTAAAAGGGGAAAATCATTAGATTACCGCTAATGTATCCTCGATTCCTTGGGGCTATCACTTTCTTCTAACAGGACTGTGGGCATACCTTGAGGGATAAGATCATACTGTGGGTCTATCATTCTTTTAGCATCTTTCTTGACTTTATGACTATTTGTATATGCTTTTGATGTATTTTTATGTGTTGTGATGGAATTTTCTGATAATTAAAAATTCCCTTGAACTTAATCAGTGTGTCGGGTCAGCTCGTTCCAAATTATCTGTATAATCACTGTTATAGTTTTTCCCACGTCTGTGCGTCTAACTGTCGTCACTTGTGTGCGTGCACGTGAGTGGTACGTTCATATATATTAATATATGTTGTCAATAGACTGGATGACTCCTCTGGATCTGTTGTAGAAGATAGGCGGAGAGAGAGAAGATTCTCGCTTTCCGGGACAGCCTCTATAAATTTCTACCATCTCACTCGTGGAAATCTATTTCTATTATCATCTCTCACTGTGGCTATCACTCATTCTAATCTATTCAGAAGGGACCAACCCAAGTCTTAATTCCCCTATCAGAAATCTACGACAAACAACTAAGATTGTATGAGACATTCACTTCTGAGAGACTCTGTGGTGCAAACGTTCTCAAGATACATAGAACTAGACACCATGTTTTCCCAGCCTGGAGATCCAGACATTGTGTGATCCTGGCTATAGTGGATGCTTCTCATTTTTGGAGATAAGTGTAAACGCAATTATACTTGTCAGCATATCGAGCAACTTAGTAATAAGAAATAAAATACAAATACCAAAAACAGTTTGAGTGATGACTCATGAAGGACTTTGTTAAACTAATTACCCACTTTACAGTCCAGTGAAAGTGAATAATATATGTGAAACAAATAATTGACATTTTAAATATAACTTTATCATATTGAAGTATTGTGGAAATGACATTCCATGTGTATTCATCTAGCAGAGTCAATAAAACTATAATAACCAATATTCAAGGGAGGGTCTTGAGAGGTAGCACTTAGACCTTCAGGAACAAACACTATCATCAGACTTGAAGGTTTATACAGCTTGACCCTATCTTTGATTGTCGATACACCCTTGCTCTTTTCAGAGAAGGGGGTATTTCTTATAAGACCAGTCTCTTATCTGGCACTATCCTGGTATCATCTGATACATCTTTTTGTCCAGGATATCTTAAATTTTAATAACATCTGAACCTCTCGCGACAATTGTAGTAAGGATCAGGCTGGTCATTAACAATGTTATTGTGTCTCATGTGATCATTTAACGTCTATTCCCGAACATCCACTGTTTTCTATGCCATTAAGACAGCCACTTTCCCAGTGTAACAACCATTGTTTGTACGCACATTACCAACACTTGCAGTCAGCCGCCTCTCCCACACAAACACCACATACAGATCACGCGATGCCCTCACACAGAATGAAAATAAGGAGTTACTACTATAATAAATAACAGTTCGTGCGTTCTAATTTCATGCTGGACAAGTCAATAACTCAAAGCGGTCAGCCAATCGATGGTGTCCTAATGTCGACAGCGTAACGTACGCTGTGGCGGTGGGGAATATAAATATTTATAGCGGGAGTCGCTGTTTCGGGGGCTCAATCTTGGGACCTTCATCTCCACCCTCTCCGAAAAGATAGCTTGTAATATATTCACTGCCGATCAGATCCCCGTAGTATGCATGCTTTCAACAAATACAAGCGCCGCCCCCCCCCCCCATATGTTGTTTTAATCCCCGCCATTTCTCATTCCCGTCTTCAGATATTTTTGGCATCCCTGTCTTTCTCTTACCCAGGTGGGTTCCAGAACAAGAACTGCCGGGATAACGTGTTTCTATTTGTACAATTTTTCTTTGTCTGGAGGGAGGTAATAATACGCGGTAAATGAGACTGAGCTATTATAAAAAAGGACAAAGAAACATTCTTCTTCTTCTGGAAACACATTAGCAAAGAAAAATAAAGGGAGGATGTGTGTGCTGAAGCCCCATATTGTCCTCCCTTTCCCCTACTATTTGTGTGTGCCGCACACAGCTTGAACACCCAAACATTTAACCTACACATGTTCCGTTAACTCCCTAAGTCTCTTTCGAGCTTAAAGTCCCTGCCACGTGATGTTTTGTCATCTGTCACACTAACGGTAGCCAAATAATCCTCGTCTAGTAATCTGACACAACTTTCAATACAATTTTCCAACTCGATTGACTTGAAGAGCGGTGGAAAAACGGATTATTTAAATGTATGCTAGAGAATAGAGTTCAGACATTGGTACAAAACCCACATACACGCGTAAAGGCACGAGTACAATAGGGACAATCCGTGCTATGCTGTGTGATTCAATCACTGTTCTAAATCTACAAAACAAGATTAATTCTCAAATTCCTAGCTGCTCAACAAGGCTTTATTACACGTAAGATCTATACACACACATACAATCAGTCGTACATACAGACAGGACCAGCTCTTGAGGGAGGCGCTGACATGCATTAAAACAAGATAAAACATTATCATTCTTAACGATCAAGAAAAAATGAAACGGAACATTTCACAGTAAATAATTATTTGCTTATATAAAAGTGGGCGAAAAACTACAAGACCAGTGTCTGCAGGACCTGTGGTTCGGCAGGCTGCGGACATATTCTGCATTCCGCTATTCCAGGAAGGGGAAAGAACTGCAAAAATACTATTTCACATTTAAGACACGCAAGAGTTCTTTGTTTTGTTGCTAATGAAAACAGTACTGTATAAATACTGCCAACGGATATTTTGACTAAAACAATATCAGGTCTTTTCTCCATCTTTCAGGAATGATCTTTTGTTACAGTCTGGCCCACTCAATACTACAGACGGACATACTACAGACCGCCGCTGACTTACACAAAGACAATTCGGGTGTTCGTGTACTGGAGATAAATATAACACGCAGATGTGAGTTTCTGAATGTGTGGAAGTGGATACGGATGGAAGGTCATCTTGACACGGAAACCGCGGAGACGAAGACAAAAGACCAACAAGACAGAAATAACTCTAATATTTCTATAGAGCCAGTGCTGCTAACAAAAGCGAATATTTTAAAAAAATGTTTGAAAGAACAAACTGGCAGCTGCCGGTAAACAAGGTAGGCGGGAAACCACTGGGCCGTAACTTGCCGGGTACACGTACTGGGAAAGTTGATCAGTGGAACAAGGTCATAGCCTCTGGCCCCTCCGCTGACAACACGAGTGTACTTACCTGTGTTATCTCTGACACAGATCTAGGATCCCGGCTCGTTTATTCTCTGACATGTGCGTGATATGACGGTAAATTGAGTTAAACAGACAACAATGGAATGTTCACATGTGGAATTAAAAAAAAAAAAAAAAAAACTAGGTCAAGATTCTGACTAGGATACAGGATATTGCCTATACTGTTATTGGATATTGTTATGGCATGAAGGCCGTCATGGACAAACCAACGAAAACAGAGTCAAGAAAGCAAAAACCAAGTAAAATACATGAACAATAAATAATAAGATACAGACACAGATGAACTTGGGTAGTTTTGCAGCAATAACATGATACAACATGTAGGCCTAGATTAGGTCGACTATTTGTCCGGCGTTCCATGACTAAACTGTGCGTCCGGCCGGATTTTTTAAAGATGCTGAAATATCCGGCTTTTTCGTGATTTACTAAATTATATGAAAGATGCCATTTCGAAAATTCCGTGTTTGAATTTCACTTCCGACGACTGAATTTCCTCAGAATAAAGCAAACAATGTTATCAACAATCACGCAAGCTTTCATGTTGTTAAATTGTTTATCAGTAATAGATTATAATCACATTTTAACTCAATTGTACACATTTTCGCACTATTTGTTTGTTGCCATATGTTATCCAAAAATGCACCTTGAATGATAAAACGGTATGAGGTTTAGTCATTTAAAACCTCGTTGTCTATTCCAAATTAAAAATAATTTTAACATTAATATCGAATTCAACATTAATTAATGACATTATATATTTATTACACAAGCCTGCTTTAAGTGCCAAATTTAAAAAAAAATAAAATTGCATTTTGCTTCGTTTTTGCGAGGCGCGCTTCCTTCAACCTAGACACATGGTCTGTCGGTTTTATTAGGGCGCATGTCCAAATACAAAAGACCTTGTGGTTTGCATTTAAAAAAAGTGTGGTTTCGCAGATAAATTGAAAAAAGAAATTTGCATGTTTTGCCAGAGGTCGGAAAGATTTAGAAGCAGAATGTCTCGTGTGCAGAGGTGGCACATTTGTGTCAGTAGCAAATAAAGTTGCTGCTGATTAAAAAAGAAGAACAAAAAAAAAACACACACAAACCCACCCACACACACATGAATGCCACAAGAACGCACTTGTGTCTGAAAGTTCGCAATTAAAACTAACATTATTTACAAAAGAAACAAGCACGGAACCAAAAAAAGAACATAATCGCTACAGAAGGCCCTTTTGCTTGTCATAATGTGAAACATTACAATAATCTGAAATCAGTGGACTGTACTCTAAAACATTTTCCATCATTCAGAAAGTGCCAACAAATTTGTTTGTGCCAGAACCAGACCAACCGCTAGTGGTATTTATGTGACAATGTTTCTGTGTGTATTTAAAAAGTAATCAATCGTTTTCAAGACAATTTTTATCATCTTAATATATCAGTAGACACAAAATCAAGGTGATTTGATGAAATTATTGTTTGATGTGTAATAAATAATCTTCACTGTCATTTATTATTTAAAATAAATATGTCCTACTTCGTCATTATAATGTCCCCCCTTGTCCTCTTTTTCATGACAAAAAAGTGATAATGTCCTCCTTTTTGCGTTGAACGATATGGTCACCATAGCCTAGATGAATGTGGCTGGTTCGGCTGCTATGTGCACGAAATATGACAGCGAACGTCACAATTAAGTTAATGATTCCTTCTTTTTAACCACGGGGGGGGGGGGGGGGGGGGGGGGGGGGGGGGGGGGGGGGGGGGGGGGGGGGAAAAACAGGCACCAATAAACCGTAAAGTGCCTGCTGTTACATTCACATTTTCATCAGTCCACGTGACAGAAAATACCAACATATGAACTACAGCAAGTTGAATGACAGGTGTTATACAACATATAGCTCTTATTGTGTTAAATGTTGACCGTATATAGCTCTTACTGTGTTAAATGTTGACTGTATAGTTCTTACTGTGTTAAATGTTGACTGTATAGTTCTTACTGTGTTAAATGTTGACTGTATAGTTCTTACTGTGTTAAATGTTGACTGCATAGTTCTTACTGTGTTAAATGTTGACTGCATAGTTCTTACTGTGTTAAATGTTGACTGTATAGTTCTTACTGTGTTAAATGTTGACTGTATAGTTCTTACTGTGTTAAATGTTGACTGTATAGTTCTTACTGTGTGTGACGTACGTCTAGTTCGACAAGTGAATTTTCCCTGATTTGATGGATGATTAAAGGGACTTTAGCTTTTCATAACATTAGAACCCCTGAACATTTGTTGTAACTTTTTGGTTTCGCCAGAGCGAACCGATTCCACCGGCTCATTTAGTAGGCGGCAGGAGATCTTAAGACACTGAGACGATCCCCGAGCAGAGAAGCTAGTTTCTCGCAGGTATTTATCATCTCCGCGCGAACACTAAACCGCTCGCAAGATGGACCAGAGCGGTCCGAAGAAAGACACTGGGGGGGATCTCAGGAAGGACGGGCGGCATGCTATCAAAGACAGTAGTGGTCCCTGAAACGATTTCGCATCTCGGTGTTAAACACGGAACCGATCGCAGTGGGAGCGAACGGGGAAAGCTGACGCAAGCAGCGAGCGAAGATACGAGAGGCCAGGGGCGGCTTCTCTCTTTGGTCTGGCGGTCAGATCCCCAAAAGTCTTCTGAGATCTAAAAAGCTGTCAAGATGTCCCACTCATCTTTCATTTCATTCTAGATATATACAGACCTCGTAGAAATACACTTTATCACTCGCTGGCCAGAACTTAACAGAAGCACTAGCTATATTTGAAATCTTGCTAGATTATCCCATGGATTTTATACATATTTGCAGTGAATTCTATTCTGTGCAAAGCGGTATATTGTGTAAAGTGATCAGTGGTCTAGTTCAGTCATTCTATTTCACTGGATTTTGTGTTAATTTAAATCTATTAAATTAAACCGTCTCAATAGTTCCAGTTGTAAATGTAATGATATACCTGCTATATTATTTCCAAAAGATAATAGATGTTAAATGCTTAAATTAATTTTAAAGTCGCGAAGGAATTTATAATTAATAAATTTAGTTAAGTCATATATTTATAAGAGTGTGTTTTAACCACTAAAACTCGCGCAGTGTTTATTAAATACATAATTAAATACGCGAGCGTATATAAAATAGTCTTAACGGGAAATTTATCGCGCTTTAGAAGGTTATTTGTTTTTCGGTATATTACATGTCTTTTTTTCTTTCATACAGAGTGATCGCAACCTGTGCGATCCCAGCATTAAGAAAGCAATAAAGAAATCAATCTAAGCAAAGCATAAACAGTGTGTAGAGTTCCCCTGACGCAGAACTTGTTGAGACTGTGTAAATTTTTAATCTTTGAGGCGATTCTATGTTTGGAATTCCGCTATCTAACTTATAGCAAAGAAAGCACACCCAAAGACAAATTTAACGCACCATCAAGCAAATTAAGTCGTAACGGGAAGAAGAACACTGGCCCGAGCTTTTGTTAGTTTACTGACACAGAGAGAGAATTCATATTTTCCTGAACAGTGATGTGACTAGTTTTCTCACTGGACTTAAACCATACCTCACGGATAAAGTGTACCAGCACGCGTAAGAATTTTATTATCAGCGGCATAGTCAAATAGACCACACCATCCTCACCCCGGTATCAGAGACCGTGCCCTCCCATAGAAACTGTTATTAAGAAAAGAGACACAATTACAGATTCATTTTCCAGCGATTACGTGATCCTTTTTATGTGCTGACCGCCTACCCGCTAATCTGGGGCTAGAACTTGAACAAACACTCATACATTTAGTTTGAGGTGTAACTGCTGTTGTGTTATTCTATGGAGTGCAAGATTTTTTCACAATCGGTAAGTGAGAGCAAGATGAGTGAAGGCCTTTACTAGCGCGTGTATGAATGACAGGAAATTAATTCTTTTGTGTAACCATTTTGTTAACTTGCTTACTTTGTAATATATATATCTTTTCTGTATACCCTACATTGTTCCTTTAAGTGGGATAGTTGATAATTTGTTAACTCTGTTTAAAACCCCCTCCTTTTCATTTGCTTAGTAAAGGGAAGAACAATTGGGAAGAACAGGATTTCTTTCTACCACCTATACCTAATTTTGTAACACCTCTTTTCAGAGTAATTAACTTTACTGTTAGGTTAACTTACCTACGTCCCTGATAACTATCTATCTTTGGACTGGGTTTATCTTTGTCTAATAAGCGGGACGGGCTTAGTCGATACCAATCTTCTTCACCCCCCTCCCTACCTTGTTATTTGCATTTTTCTGTAAATTTTGATAATTCTTGTTGTAAACAATTGATTATTTTAGTGATTGTCTTTTTTTAACTTTAATAAACATCATAAACTTAATCGTTACGGTGTTGGACTACCCAAAGCCCATAAAAATTCCCCTATTTGTTTAAGATAGTTGTATCCACGTCGTCTGTGTGTTTGAAGCACCAAATCGGTGTGAGCGCAGATGTGTGTCTGGAAAACTGGCAAATAATTGTTTGACAAGGAGAGTGGAAGAGAAGATTGAGAGAAACAATTTGTCGTAAATAAGTCTGTCTTTACTCTCCTCCAGCACTCTGTGGAGCATCATATTTAATCTCTACATTTCTATCACTGAGCTTTTTTTCACCATCATTCTACACTCTAAACCGGACTACTATTTCTAAGACTCTTTCTCTCAAAATAAATTTACGACACTGTTAAATGTTGACTGTATAGTTCTTACTGTGTTAAATGTTGACCGCATATAGCTCTTATCGTGTTAAATGTGTACCGATATAGTTCTTACTGTGTTAAATGTGTACCGATATAGTTCTTACTGTGTTAAATGTTTACCGATATAGTTCTTACTGTGTTAAATGTGTACCGATATAGTTTTTATTGTGTTAAATGTGTACCGATATAGTTCTTACTGTGTTAAATGTTTACCGATAATAGTTCTTACTGTGTTAAATGTGTACCGATATAGATCTTACTGTGTTAAATGTTTACCGATATAGTTCTTACTGTGTAAATGTTTACCTATATAGTTACTACTGTGTTAAATGTTTACCAATATAGTTCTTACTGTGTTAACTGTGTACAGATATATAGTTCTTACTGTGTTAAATGTTTACCGATATAGATCTTACTGTGTTAAATGTTTACCCATATGGATCTTACTGTGTAAATGTTTACCGATATAGATCTTACTGTGTAAATGTTTACCGATATAGATCTTACTGTGTAAATGTTTACCGATATAGATCTTACTGTGTAAATGTTTACCGATATAGATCTTACTGTGTAAATGTTTACCGATATAGATCTTACTGTGTAAATGTTTACCGATATATCTCTTATTGTGTTCAATGTTGACCGCATATAGCTCTTATTGTGCTATTTACTTGTCACATGTTTGTTTGTATCGGAGTAGTAACTTAGACTGTGATGTTTTTCGTTCCATTAATAATTCACCTTCATTGTCTGTAGGATTTGTTTAACGATTTACTAAAACATACTGCAGAATTTGTTTCAAGATTTACTAAAACATACTGTAGGATTTTTTTTCTGATTTGTTTTTTGTTTTATTCAGTTACCAACATATGTTGTATTATGTTACAAATTTCCTAGACAATTTGTACCACTCGTTTATCAACATTTGTTGTATTATGTTACAAATTTACTGAAATAGACCTTACTGTATCAGTAGGAACAATTTTTTGTTACTGAAACATTTGACTTCTCAAATCTGTTTCACTGATACAAATGTTCTATTCGTGTTTCTTGTCAGTTTGGTCGATAAGAAAACCCGAACACAACAGACGACAGTCTATGACAGGCTAAACTTGGTGTTTCATTCAAAGCTGCACCTCGGGACATGTTTTAAGAAATGTGTGAGGTGAAAATCACATGACACCGCTATCTGATCTGGAATAAAACCAGCTAAACTTCTCGTGTGGTTCAATGTACGCCGTGAAACTCTTGGGCCATTGGTCTAGTCCGGGGCTTTTCAAACTGTTTCTATGCCATGGTCCCCCTTGATTGTCATGTGACGGTCTTCGGGCACCTTCTTATAATAATGTGTAAGTTAACGTGTAATTTAAAAAAAAATACATTAAAAATTCAACATTTTATTACATAGAACCACCGTTAAACTTACAGTCATACTAAAATGTAAAAACAATATATTTCTTTAAAAGTAAAAGCCTGTGATATTTCCCCGAATAAAAATGTTGGTGAATTAAGTTATGTACACGGACCCCACGAAAGCCATTCACGGGTGAAGCCCTGAACTAGTCATTAGCCTTGACCCATGAACTCCATTTGTCCATTATTCATTTGTTTCCGTCGCCCCCGAGCCTACTACATCGGCTTCTCCCTCAACTTCCTCAGACCTGGACACAGGAAGAGTTACGGTACTGATTGAAATATCTCACTGGGCCAACAATAAAAACACACTAATGACTGACGAGAAAGACAATAACAACATACAAAGTCCACATGAGTAAGAGACGTGGGCAACATTTGATCAATCCAAACAACTTTGTATTTCTGGAACGTTCTAACATCTGTTACTGATGGGTCTGATGCGACTAAGCCAGGCAAACCTGATCGAGTCGTCATCAACACGTGAGACTGTTTATTCACATTTGCATACCGCCGTCTTTCAAAGCGCGCTAGAAAGTACATGCACCGAGCGCGGGAGTGGTACAATAATGCGGGCCAGAAGTGCATTTCTCATGCACACATCTAAGGAAACAGAACGCTACGAGGGAAACAAAAACACGCGGGTCGAGATCCAACCCCCACCCCTTGTCCAATAAAAGTGATATGATGATGCATGTTCCCTAAATGTATGAACCACATGGAACATTCTCCTGTGTTGACAACACGTATGTTAACGCCCTTATAGCTAGCTCTTTGTGTTGACAACACGTATGTATATGCTCTTTATCTCTGTGTGTTGACAACATGCAGGCCTACGTCTACGCTCTTTAGCTCACAGTTCAGCACAAGCCAATTCTCTTCATGACATTTTGTCTTGCGCAACCTCCCCATGTATTTTCAGGTCTGTTCAATTGCTCCTATATCTGTTTGTCGTAAGTTTTCTTATCCACGTGTTCCGGGTCTACTATTTCTTCTAACCCGGTATTTCAGAAGCAGGACTGCCTAGTGACTTTCACGAATTTCTTAACTTACGAACATTCCACTTCTCAGGATCGTTGTTTCTCTTCATTGCCGATGTGTTGCCTTCTCGCGTCTGTCACTGGTGTTATTTGGTGTTGTAGGGTCTCAGCGATATTATAAAATCACCGTCAAGTCTCCATGTTTTCATTTAGCGTCTCCAGCGCTATTGCTCAGTTCCCAATATTGTGTTGGCTAATTTATTTTTATTGTCTGTGTTTCCAGGGTGGAAGATTTTTTGTCTGATATTTACCTTTCTTTAGTTTATGAGAATCCATGTCTTTGTCTGCGAGCCATTATACGTATATATCTGTTGTCTTTAAACTATTTCGTCGACCTAAGACTACAAACTCCCCAGTGCAATCATAAAACAACACACCTCTTCGAATCACCAAACGCAGCACACCCCCTCAGGCAAGACTATGCACACACACACACATACACCTATGAAACATGTTTGGCAAGAGTGACTGATGCGAAGGTGGAGTGTAGTAATCTAAGTAATCTGACATCTTCAAGTTAACAAAACTGGTCTATCTTCATCTAATACATCCAGTCTGTTCACTTCTTTTACCGAATTAGAACAGATAAACTGAAACAAACACAAAACAGCCATGGCACCTGTACATAACTACGGACCCAGTAGGTTACTCAAATTACAGTGTGATGTAATGCATAAGTCTAAATCCCCAAGATAACAGCTAAAAAAAAAAACAAACTACGAGATGAACACAACAACCGGACTACCATTATCGGGTTTCAAGATGGAAGCCGAATACTTAGCTGAGACAAGAGGATGGCGAGGTGCCAAGAATATTTTCTGGAACCACAAGAAAATGCCATGTCCCTCCGACAGTAATATACCAAGTCCACTCCGATAAAGAGCGAACAAGTAGCTATAGCACGTTTCACTAGCTTTGCCCAACTTCAAAATGCTATATCTCAGCGAATATATAACGCATATAAGTGAAATTTTGTGTGTGAATTTGAAATGGTATAGACCCTATGAATTAAATTTTTCATTAAAATGCGGCCATTGGTTTCAATTTTCGTTTCTTTGCGATATAATATAAAATCCTACTTGCCAACACACATCACACGCACACATATTGAAATGTCTACAGTAAATTATACGACCTCATTTGCACATTTTTGGTTTATCAAGCAATTGGCATGATTTTTGAGTGAAATTGCGTGAAATCGCACTTCTTGAACATAAAACAGTTTATATCCGGTGCAACGCACACATTGTCAATCAGAGGTGTGTCTACAAAAATTATTGTGTGGTTAAGAAGGAAAAATGAGTCTGCGAGTACATTTTATGACATTACAGCAAATCACAAATAGGATTTTTAAGTATTTCTGCAATGAAGCTACTCGAGGAAAACTATATCATTCTATTTCAAACCCACAAAAGAGGACTATTCACGCCTTGGGGATAAGCAAACGATCATTGCACCGCTGGATAGCGACATCTGAAATGTCTAATTCCAGTATTTTACACACGAAAATTAGGCCAAGAGTGGTGGATAATTTTGACAGAGAATTGATCCGCAGAGAAATTTGCAATATGTTTCACAATAATGAGGCAGTGACTTTAAGGAAATTGAAAATTTGGTTAAGAAAGAATAATGACATTGATATTTCCAAATCTACGCTATGGAGGACTATTAGGAGTTTGGGATTCACTTTTAGAAAATATGTTGGTGGTAGAAACCTTATTTGTGAGAAGCCTCATATAGTTGCAATGAGAAGCAAATATTTACGCGAGGTCAGAGAAATGAGAAGAGATTGTTATGATTTTGTGTATTTAGATGAAACTTGGATCAATGCGCACCACAGTAATGAACGAGAATGGCAATCATCTGATGGAACAACTAAGAGACTAGTATCAAGCAGCAAAGGACAGTGCCTAATAATTGCACATGCAGGAAGCAGCCATCATGGGCTTCTAAATAATACTGAACTCATATTTGTTTCAAAATCCACAGATAATAGGGATTATCATACAGAGATGAATGGCAAGATATTTCAAGATTGGATTGTGAATCATGTACTTCCTTCATTGGATAGACCGTCGTGTTTGATAATGGACAATGCTTCATATCACAACGTTGTGGCACCAGAAGATAAAGTTCCTAATTCATCAAGTACTGAAGATGTAATAAAGATTTGGCTGACCAAAAACAACATTCCATTCAACGAAATGTCCCTGAAGCCTGAATTACTTGAAATTGTAAAAAATACACAGCATACAAAGATATTTCACATAGACAAGGCAATCCATGAACATGGTCACAGATGTTTAAGATTGCCTCCTTACCATTCTCACTTAAACCCAATAGAATTAGTCTGGGCTAAAATTAAGGAACAGGTAGCAACAGAAAATAGGACGTTCAAATTAAAAGATGTTGAAATACTTACAAAAGCCGCCATCTCGAACATAGCCAGGGATTATTGGAAGAAATGTGAGAACCATGTGTTACAAGAGGAAGAGGAATATTGGACGAATGATGGTTTGTCCTTCATTCAGCCGAGATTGATTATCAATTTCTCAGAGACATCTGATTATGATTCGGATGAAGTTTAATTTCTTTAAAGATGACCTTACCGTTATTTACAAGCACAGTAGAGGAGAAACTTTCCATTATGATATTTATGAACCGCAAAGTGGTGATACCTATTGAAATAATTAGATCAATGAAGGTCCAGTTTGGTAGCGCATTAAATGTCAATGACAAACAATGTCACGAGTATCTCCCATGCAGATCATTTAAGAAATCATCTTCAACAGGTATTCATATGCAAACGTGATGGCCACATTATTGTAATAGTAGACACGCCTATGCCTATTCAATTCACAGAATCTGTGACTCAAGTGGTAAAATTTCTTTTTTCGATACACAATAATTAGTATGCCGACAAAGATCAAAGGATTTCATCCGTTTATGTGAACTGGACAAGATGCACAGATATAAAGTATATATTTGTTGGGTCTAACCCAATATAACATCGTATGCAAAAAATGGCATTAATACGTTCGACGGTTAATCAGATAATTACATTTGTTTGAGGGCAAAGCTAGTGAAACGTGCTTTTTATAGCATCTCATTCATTAAAAAAAAAACAGTGACAGTTAAAGGAAGAAACAAAATGTGCCTGTGGCCTAGGTGAAATAAAAAAAAAAACACATGCCGTAGCGTACAAGCTTGTGGTGATACTGGTCAAAGTATAAACATCTTCACACAAGATAACCACATGGACAGAGAAATAGATCTGAAGTTGCCACAAGGCTAACACTGCTTAAAAACTGCTCTCCTCCCGACCCCCACACTCACTGGTCAGACCACTCAGACATCTCGATCGCGACAAACCGACAGCCGATAAATAGCTTACACTGGCCAGCGCTAGCACACACACCCACACTAACCCAGCAAAGTGAACAGCGGTCAATATCTAAGCCAAGGAGAGATTATATCACGACGAGATGGGGTGTCTGAGACAAGCCATAAATGTTAATGTACGAGATGACAGAAAGACAAGGAAGACATAAGCCGCCAGAACAATATATAACTGCTACAAAAGCAGAGAGACAAACAGCCAATAAACATGTCTGGACATATCGCCACGATGTATCCCCCAACCAGCTGCCATTTCTAGCTCTCAACAGCAGAACAATTGGCTACAGAGCAAGGGTCACCTGAGAGGACGGCCAATAGACAATGTGAATGAAAACCTAGATAAACAATATATGACGCTGGCCAAGGTAATACATCTGGCACAAGAGCAGCAACTATTTCTCCCAATGGCAGGTAACGACACAAGTGTGGACAATACAAAGACAGCAGCCATAATTACGGAAACTGGAAAAAAAAACGTATGGTTAATGAATGGTCAAATATAGATCCAAGAAACGCATGCAAGGGTAAGTAGATCGAAAATATACGGGAGAAAAAAACAGCAGAAAAGACAGTAGGTAGTAGGCACTCGGGAGATTTTAATATAGTCCTTCCAGGTCAAGCAGCGAAAGACCAAGCAGACATTAACACATAAGAGAAATGCAACATACCAGACAAGAGATAAGACAGATAAGTAATAGGCAGACCTGAGATATTACCCAGTCCTAGGTCACAACGTTGCTTACAGAAATAGACATCACTGGGGTATTTAAGTTAGCAACTTAAACAATAGGGTATTTAAGATAGCAACTTAAAAAAAATAATGATATTAATGATTATACTAATAATAACAGTCGTGCTCGAGAATTGCGCCAAATGAACATAACAACACAAACGATATCACGCCAAACACAACACATGCTACCCACATCCGTCAAGGTGAACGTTAAAGACAGAGAACATTGTGTGCGTCCAGGAATGTACATATACTAGCGCCCTAGTGGCGGCTAAACCATACAGCTATATGTAGGTTTTAAGTCAAAGCGACTAAACCCTACAGCTATATGCAAGGTTCTAAGTCAAAGCGACTAAACCATACAGCTATATGTAGGTTTTAAGTCAAAACGACTAAACCCTACGGCTATATGTAGGTTCTAAGTCAAAGCTACTAAACCGTACAGCTACATGTAGTTTTTAAGTCAAAGCGACTAAACCCTACAGCTATATGTAGGTTCTAGGTCAAAGCGACTAAAACCTGCAGCTATATGTAGGTTCTAAGTCAAAGCTACTAAACCGTACAGCTACATGTAGTTTTTAAGTCAAAGCGACTAAACCCTACAGCTATATGTAGGTTCTAAGTCAAAGCGACTAAATCATACAGCTACATGTAGGTTTTTAAGTCAAAGCGACTAAATCATACAGCTACCAGTAGGTTCTAAGTCAAAGCGACTAAACCCTACAGCTATATGTAGGTTCTAAGTCAAAGCGACTAAACCATACAGCTACATGCATGTTTTTAAGTCAAAGCGACTAAACCACACAGCTACATGTAGGTTTCTAAGTCAAAGCGACTAAACCATATAGCTACATGTAGGTTCTAAGTCAAAGCAACTAAACCATACAGCTACATGTAGGTTCCAAGTTAAAGCGACTAAACTATACAGCTACGAGGGGCGTTCAGAAAGTAATGCACCACATCGTTTTTCTCAGGAGCTGTTTATTCAAAAAGCATGAAATTTATACACAATATACATGGATATGTCATGTAAACATCGGTATTATTCAACATAATCCCCATCAACTTGTACGGCTTTATGCCAGCGTGAAACAAGTGCATGTATTCCTAGCCCGTACCAGATTTTGTCTTGATCATGTAGCCATTTCTTCGCTGCATGAATCACTCCTTCATCGTCTTCAAACCTTGTCCCACGGAGTGCATCTTTAAGTGGACCAAATAGATGAAAATCAGAGGGTGCCAAATCGGGACCCAATTTGGTGATTGCTTCCCGTGTTGTCAGACTTGTGTGAGGTCGCGCATTGTCGTGAAGGAGAAGCAGGTCTGCTGGATTCTTGTGCGGCCGAACTCTGCGAAAACGTTGATTGAATTTTTTCAATGTCTTAATGTAAGCTTGCGAATTGATTGTCTCTCCTCTTGGCATAACGTCCACAAGAATCACACCTTCAATGTCCCAAAAGACAGTGATCATGACCTTTCCAGCTGAAGGAATTGTCTTGAATTTCTTTCTTCGTGGTGATTGCGGATGATGCCACTCCATTGACTGTCTTTTTGTTTCAGGTTCAAAATGATGTGCCCAGGTTTCGTCACCTGTAACGATCTTAGCCAAAAAGTTCTCTCCATCAGCATTAAAACGCTCCAACAATTCAAAAGAAATTGCTTTCCTTTGCAATCGGTGGTCACTTGTGAGACTTCGAGGAACCCATCTTGCGCAAACCTTAGAAAATCCTAGAGTTTTTGTAACTGCATTTGCACTACCTATGCTGACTGACAGCTGTAAGGCCAATTGTTGAGTAGTGATTCGCCTATCAGTAAGAATAATGCCCTCAGCGCATTTCAACATTTCTGCGTTGGTGGCTGTGGCAGGACGTCCACAGCGCGGCCGATCAATCAGCTCCGTATCTCCACTTCCTGATTCTTTGATTCTCTGAACCCTGCGACTGACTGTACTCCTGTCGACTGCAAAACTTCCATACACATCACATAGACGCTTGTGAATGTTCACAACAGTTTCCTTCTCTGCAACGAGAACTTCTATCACAATTCGCTTCTTATAACGCAAGTTGCTAACACGCTCCATTTCAACGGTTTAGGGCAGCCGTATTATTTGGCCGGTTGCAGTGCAATTTGGTGCACACAATTGGCACATGCCATATTTGAAGTGTGCAAAATTTCATGCTAATATCTTCATTATTAGCTGAGAAAAACGATGTGGTGCATTACTTTCTGAACGCCCCTCGTATATGTGGGTTAAGTCAAAGCGACTAAACCATACCTACATGTAGGTTCTAAGTCAAAGCGACTAAACCATACAGCTATTTGTAGGTTCTAAGTCAAAGCGACTAAACTATACAGCTATATGTGGGTTAAGTCAAAGCGACTAAACCATACAGCTATTTGTAGGTTCTAAGTCAAAGCGACTAAACTATACAGCTATATGTGGGTTAAGTCAAAGCGGCTAAACCATACAGCTACATGCAGGTTTTTAAATCAAAGCGGCTAAACCATTTAGCTACATGTAGGTTCTAAGTCAAAGCGACTAAACCATACAGCTACTTGTAGGTTCTAAGTTAAAGCGACTAAACCATACAGCTACTTGTAGGTTCTAAGTCAAAGCGACTAAACCATAAAGCTACATGTAGGTTCTAAGTCAAAGCGACTAAACCATACAGCTATATGTAGGTTCTAAGTCAAAGCGACTAAACCATACAGGTAGGTACTTGTAGGATCTAAGTCAAACAAATATACAAAAAGTGTAACCTGTTTTTCACAAAGCTGTAAACCTTTCCTTATGCCTAAGGTGATACCATGTTAGAAAGATTATATTTTCTAGCTCCGGTTCTATACATATCATATCAGATTATGTCTGCGCCCACGTTAAACCTCAAGACTATATCAACTGTACAGAAAAAAAAACAAAAAAAAACCAAGAGATCAACAGAAAGCCACATATAACATGAGCTGACAGTTTCTATATAAAGACACTGCCGCAGTCTTAACAACGGTAATTAAAAAAAAGTGATAATTAATACGGTCGAAGGTAACCTATTTGATAGTCTTGTAAAATGTGGAACTTATATCTATTAAAAGTCAGTTAACTCTTGGGAGTTCACGTCTCTCTCAATCTCTAATACAGCAATCACCCGGTCTTACATTCTTCGATTAGCGCTGTATCGATATAATGCAGTTTTTGTTATGCCATTCATCATGTGACGTATTCTTTCCAGAACGTTGTCTCCATTACAGCTGCTCTGAACGCATCACGATTCTGGGCAAGTCGACCTGCATCAGCCAAAGACAAGTTCAGACTCTCTGTGATGTCCTGGGTCCACCGTCGTCTAGGTCGACCCCTTCCCCTTTTTCCAGGGACCATGCCTTCCATCACTGTTTTTTCCAGACTATTATGTCTTTTTATATGACCGAAAAATTTCAGCTTCCTTATTGCGATGGTATTTAGGAGCCAATGTTCCTGTACATTTAGTGAGTGCAGTACTTCTCTGTTGGTCTTTTTTTCTGTCCAGGGTATTCTCAACATCCTTCTGTAGCATTTCATTTCGAATGATGTAATCTTTTTTGCAACTGTTTTATTGAGTGTCCAAGTCTCGCAGCCGTATGTTGCTACTGGGAATATACATGCTCTGATCAGTTGTAACTTTGTTTCTTTGCTTGTGCCTTGCCATAGGTTTTTCATCTGTATTAGCTTATGTGAAGCAATTGCAAGTCTTCTTTTAATTTCTACTGCACAGTCGCCAGAGCTGTTAATGATTGATCCTAAGTATTCGAATTCATTGACACTTTCCAGTTCTTCGTTATCAATTGTTATGCCATATGTCTCTTATACGCTTTAAAAATTCGATCTTATGCTAAATGCTGCTAAACTCCCTGCACTGTCAACATAGGCCTACGCTCGAGCTAGGCGCACATCCACAGCCCAAACTGCCCATGCGTAACAAACACAGTTGATGACAATCTATTCTGGGTGACGGAATTTTGTATCAAAACCTCGCTTGTATATTCTCTGTTTTACGTTGAGTTTATAACCTTTAAAATGGCACCACAGCAGGCAGGCAAAGGCAGTGATAATACGAAGCTGAGAAAGAGTTTGTCACATGAACTTACATTGTAAGTTTTGGGGCGTCTTGACTCTGGTAAACGTTAGCATGACGTGGCTATAGCATTAAGTTTGGCAGGGTCAACTGTGCGGACAATTATCAAGAATAGAGAAACAAATTATGTAGTTTTCTAAGACGACAATTCCTCTCAGCGCAACGCAGATTACTAGAACCATACACACACTTATAGGTGACATGGAAAGGTGACATGTGTGGACTGAAGAGCGAATACAACGTAACAAACCTATCATTTGGTTGACCATCCAATAGCACCGAACTAGTTTGAATTTCTATTAATTCTTATGGAAAATCCATTTTCTTTTAGCGTTTTTACGGTTAGCACTTGAATTTTCAAAATCGAATTAATAACGCTAATTGGTGATGGAAGGCATGGTCCCTGGAAAAAGGGGAAGGGGTCGACCTAGACGACGGTGGACCCAGGACATCACATAGAGTCTGAACTTGACTGGCTGATGCAGGTCGACTTGCCCAGAATCGTGATGCGTTCAGAGCAGCAGTAATGGAGACAACGTTCTGGAAAGAATACGTCACATGACGATGATGCGAGGGATTGCTGTCCTGCACTTGACTTCTTCTGCGTTCAGTCTGATGTCATGATAAATCTGCAGGCCTGTCTCCAGGACGAAAATCTAGTCTTTTCCTGGTCAGCGAGGCTTCCGCTTGAGCTCAGTACCCAATGGCCAGGTCAGGCGTCGTGGGTCATCATGGACTGGGCAGTTCAGGAGAATGTGTTCAGGTCTGGATTCCAGTTGCACATGGGCATTCATTTGTATGATATTTCCGGAGGCGATAGAAGTGGCCAAGTAATCTGCAGTGGCCAGTTCTCAGGCGGAAAATGATGGTGTATATTATGCTGGTGATTTGGGTCATATCTGTTGTATATATCACCTTCCTTCTTCCACTGGCATTTGTACTTGTGGATGTTGGTTTTAGCTTCTCGATAAAGCAATGGGTGACTGAATCGTTCCATTGTACTGCCACTTCTAGATAAAGCATCTGCTCTCTCATTTCCAGTGATTCCATAATGGGAAGGTAACCACTGAAAGGTAATGGCGGATGACGTTTGAATGATGTTAAGCTCAGATCTGATCTCATGCATCATGTTTTCACTTCTGGTGTGCTGTGTTGATTCCAGTAGCGATCTACAGTCAGTAAAGATTGCTATCTTAGCTGATGGCTGCTGTTGAGGATTCTCAAAGCTTGCAGTAGTGTCATAGCTTCTGCCCTGAAATTGGAGATCTTTCCAGTTGGGAAGGCCTTACTGATGATCCTCCTATTTAACATCTGATAAAAATGCATCCTCCTCCATTCTTTACTGCCATCTCTGCGGATCCATATGTCTATACGGATGCCCACTCCTGGCGGTTGCATTTTTCTTCAATCATCTCCTGAGCCAAAGTTTTCTGTTGTACTTGACAATATTACAGATGTGTCAATCAATCTACCGATACCAGTTATTGTTGCTGGCGTGTGTGACAACACATGACTTCTACTGCAGTCACATGTTTGATTGCTACGACTCAGTATGCACGTTAACACAGTATGCACGTTATCACAGTATGGACGTTACCACAGAATGTCTGACTGGCTTTCCTAGTTGGTTCGTCCACTCTGTCTCGAAATATCCAGTAAATACATAACTAGTACCGCCCAAAGTTTGACTCATGATCATAGTTTATAGTCGGCTTCAGATAGCCAATGCCTGTCACGCGGATTTCGATGTCAGTTGGCGGGGATCGATGAAAAGCGCTACAGCGACTCAACAACTATGTTGTACAATGCGACTGTAGTGTGTTGTTCAAGGGGCTGGCCAAAATCAACATGTCAAACAAACTGCTACAAAATCCACTAAAGCAAAAGTAGTATGAAGTACTTTGGTTAAGACATAATGTGAGACAGCCAACAGCGATGTTAACCCCATGCCCCTTAGGAAGAACACAACAAGAACACACACACACAAGAAGATGCGGAGAGGGCAGCGTAAAGAATCAATAACACATGGCAACAGTTGGTCCCCCACTTCTGGGTAAATCATAATATCGGTGATTGGTGTGTCAAGAGGATGATCATGTGATTACATCTGACTTTCTATGCTGTATGACGTATGCTTCCTTCTAAACAGCTCTCGTGCCTTATTATATGCTACTTATATTTTATTTCTATATGGTTACAGCCAATCGAAAATCACGTAACACCTGCAGATTGTGCTAAATTTAGAATCTGTCACACCAAGTGGATAATCAAATTTCTTTCAATCTCTTTCTTATTGTTCACGAAATAAAGGACTATAGCGTAGATCGATTTCATAAAGTATCGATTGGGCTGTTCATTCAGCAGTGGTGTTTACAAGTCACGGTTTACCAAACAAACCACGCCTATATGGCGATACTGTGCGCTATGGGTATATGTGCAGATAAGTAGTGACGTTTAGCGGTTACACAAACCAAGTCTACACGATGATATTCTACGTGTGTAGATAACAATATGTGTGTACATAAGTGCTTAATGTTCACGTCACAACAGAAGGCCGACCAAAAGCAACCTGGCGGAGAACCGTGGAAGCAGAGACGCAAACCATGAACCGATTTGGGTCAGCACACAAAGGATGGCTACCGACCGAGCAAAGTGGAGACATTATGCTGCTGCCCAACAAGACACCACCAGGCGTGACAGTCACTGGTTCCTTCGTCAGTCAGCGTCCAAGGACCAAAGAAGAAGATGATGTCATACAAATCACATGACCATATTCTGTGGTCATTCATTTCCTTTATCGCTCCTGGTGGAGCATATAACCACCACTACAGCTGGCCTCCTGATGGAGCATGTAACCACCACTACAGCTGGCCTCCTGGCATGAAGGCTCCTGAAGGATCATGTAACCACCACTACAGCTGGCCTCCTGGCATGAAGGCTCCTGAAGGATCATGTAACCACCACTACAGCTGGCCTCCTGGCATGAAGGCTCCTGAAGGATCATGTAACCACCACTACAGCTGGCCTCCTGATGAAGCATGTAACCACCACTACAGCTGGCCTCCTGATGGAGCATGTAACCACCACTACAGCTGGCATCCTGGCATGAAGGCTCCTGATGGAGCATGTAACCACCACTACAGCTGGCATCCTGATGGAACATGTAACCACCACTACAGCTGGCATCCTGGCATGAAGGCTCCTGATGGAACATGTAACCACCACTACAGCTGGCATCATGATGGAGCATGTAACCACCACTACAGCTGGCATCATGATGGAGCATGTAACCACCACTACAGCTGGCATCATGATGGAGCATGTAACCACCACTACAGCTGGCATCATGATGGAGCATGTAACCACCACTACAGCTGGCATCATGATGGAGCATATAACCACCACTACAGCTGGCATCCTGACATGAAGGCTCATGATGGAGCATATAACCACCACTACAGCTGGCATCATGATGGGGCATGTAACCACCACTACAGCTGGCATCATGATGGAGCATATAACCACCACTACAGCTGGCATCCTGACATGAAGGCTCATGATGGAGCATATAACCACCACTACAGCTGGCATCCTGATGGAGCATGTAACCACCACTACAGCTGGCATCATGATGGAGCATGTAACCACCACTACAGCTGGCATCATGATGGAGCATATAACCACCACTACAGCTGGCCTCCTGGCATGAAGGCTCCTGATGGAGCATGTAACCACCACTACAGCTGGCCTCCTGGCATGAAGGCTCCTGATGGAGCATGTAACCACCACTACAGCTGGCCTCCTGATGGAGCATGTAACCACCATTACAGCTGGCCTCCTGGCATGAAGGCTCCTGATGGAGCATGTAACCAGCACTACAGCTGGCCTCCTGATGGAGCATGTAACCACCATTACAGCTGGCCTCCTGGCATGAAGGCTCCTGATGGAGCATGTAACCATCATTACAGCTGACCTCCTGGCATGAAGCCTGCAAGAAAGTTCCCGCGCTCTTGTAACAGTTATTTCTGTAGCAATTTATTTTATATGATGAAGCTGGCAGCCCCAAGTACAACCTCATACACAGATCTCATATTACTGGGCTCTTACTACGTGCCCGATGGAACAGTAGTTCTTTCTTGTCTCTGAAGATAAGCTCCAGCGCCACACTAATACTGCAGTGACAAACGTAAGTAAAGGTGAGAAAATGTCCGCTGTACAGTCAAACTATCAAACATTTCCATAAATCTCTACATTGAGTAAAATAAACAAAGGATACCGATGAAGTATTATATCTGTGACGAAGCAGAATTCGCCATCTTTTCTCTCTGTCAATCGTTTATCATACCAGTTCACTCATTCTCTCTTTCCTCTAGAAAATCCACCACTCTTCTAAAAATCAGATCTCCCATTTTTTCTGAATGAAATTCCTTTCTCTTTGTTCTACGTTTTACTGGCAACGGTCTTTCAGACTTCACCGTGAACTTTTGACCGCTGTTTAGTAACATGGGTTTCCCCTGGTAATTATTTCCCCGTGTAGTAGCAGATACTGGAAGTCACACGATATATGATCTCTGCAACTAGTGCTCAGTTATTTTAAAATAACTCGCCTGATATCAAAGTATCGGCCAGTGTGTGTGTTTGGGATGGGACAAAGGGTAACAACAGGTCACGTCCACCACCCCCATTTAAATTTAGCAGGAATAAACCCGGCAAACCTTGGAGTGAATTTAGGCGCGATTCTCGCAGCGGCAGCCAAGCCGGGCAGGCCATATCACGAAACATCTAAGAGTGGCCCTGTCAAGGCGAATACAGAGGGAGCTGTGTCAATTTTAACACAGCGGTGGTTCAGATGAGCGCAGTAAGTGATCTATTATTGTTAATTTGAATACTGGAATAATAATCATATGTTTATTTGAAGCATATTATTTCAGTATATTTTGTTAGGCAAAGTTCTGCATGGAATTTCCTTTCGGTGACAAAGTGTTATTTCATTATATGCTTGCTACTCAACAAATTCTAATG
Source organism: Oreohelix idahoensis (assembly GCA_024509875.1). NCBI lineage: Eukaryota > Metazoa > Mollusca > Gastropoda > Stylommatophora > Oreohelicidae > Oreohelix > Oreohelix idahoensis. Next base: position 266,652 of record JAMPIV010022185.1, read on the forward strand.
TATGAGTTCGCAGTTGTCAATTATTCACTGCTCTTCTTCTCACATCATGGTAGAAATAAGACAGGGTTAAATTGTTGATGTATATCATTATTGTTACTGAGGGATTTGTATTACTGAACTAAGTAGAACAGGAAAAAATACTAGGAGTCCTTATACTTCCTATTTCTTATAATGATCCATTGTTCTTTAGTAACAATCATACAAACTTGATAAGTATGTTCTTGTTCACATTTCTTATCACTTTGTCTTGATTGGGATATTAGTGTTTTCAGCATGGAATATTCTTTTTTATACAAATACCCTGCTGATGATTTCTGAACTATCCTTATCATGTTTTTATGTGTGTATATGCATGTATCTTATGCTATGATTGTACTATCAGGGTATATGAATGTTTGTAACGTAACCATAGAACTAAGTAATAATCTGACTGACTTGTAAACCAATGGTTCTCAAGGCTGAGACCAGGAACACACTCAAATAGATTTAATGCTCAAGTAGTAAAAATGTAAATCAGTGGTTCTCAAGCCTTGGCCGCAAGGACACCCTAACAAGTTTTATGGCAGCATGGGAGACTATATCCCAGTAGTTCTCAAACCATTGGTACCTTACTTACTTACTTAGTCGTTCCCCTTCTACTGTGAGGTGTAGAGGTTTCACCATTGGTACCAATGACCCCAAATTGATTTGACTGCTCTATGGGCACAAGGTAGACCAGTGGTTCTCAAACTCTTGATGACCACAGCCCCCCAAACTTCACAGTTGGTGAAGCTAACAGCCCATAGGTTGGAAATCCCTGCGGTAGACAAACCTGAAGCCAGATATAGGTTGAGATCCATGTAGCAAAGTGTGCAAAAACACGCTTAGTTAATGGGCTGATAGAACGAACAGAGAAAGAATACACTGTGATGGTTTCGGCAAGAGCTTTGAACTGTATGAAAACAAAACGAACACCGTGTTACCAGGATTAACACAAAGTAGGAAATTTTTCTAAGCATTCTAAAAATAGTAGCGGTCGCGCATGCGCATTCGTTTAAGTTATCGGAGAGAGGCAGGTAGAAAAAATCCACAATGGCGAAAGCAAAGTGTCGCAAGTTAGGTAGATAATTTCTTTTGAACTGGGACTCCGTATCAGTAAATTGGGATACAAGTTATAGATTTTCACAGAAGGGATATGCAGGAATGGAAATCCAAAAGGAAAGTTGGAAGAAGTATGTATATATTAAGATATTTGCAGTTTTATTTGACGTTCACATCAAAGGTCTAACCTAGTGATAGACTTTATAAATTCGTAGTAAATACATGCCATACCCGATTATAAGTTTAAGTATATGTAACGGAAGCTTCCAGTGGGGGAAGATAAAGGAAATATAAGACGTGATGTATAAACTTGGTTGAGTGTGTATGGGAACGATTGCTGGGATAGTTGCACATAATACCCTAAATGAGAGAAATCTTTAGGGCTGAAAAGGGACAAAACATTGCTGCTCCCCGAGACGCCCGCGCGCACAATATATAAGGTGAGAACGCTCAGTTCAAAATACACAACTTAAAAAAAACCCAGCCAGAAGACAAGTAGAGTGCTGTCTATACTACGTCAGTTACCACTGCATGCAGGGCAGACATTCTTCACAAATTACAGTCTTCATAAGAGCTTGGAATCGATCTTAGATGGTGTGTAGGTTTACTATCGATATTTATGTGAATATATCAAGTTTATTTCAGATTTTAGTGTGTTGTGAATGTATCGGACATATTGTTTGTGTGGATATGATTGCTGAAGATTGGAAAACCTAAATTATAACCACCACAGTCCTTGTCAGGGCTAAATATAACCATTCTGGTTTTGTCTGGGTCTATAACCTACCAGCAAGACCAGTACTGACTTGGCATGTTTGTGAGAAAGGCAAAGGTTGCATCCTGTCCATATATTCATATTGCTTTGATTATTCATGTATTATTATATTTGAGACAATGTTTTGCAGTAGACACCAGTCTGTCTCACTATATCTAAATCATATAAGGCCATGTATCATTTATCATACATGCAGACATCTGATGACACCCTCATCTCATACACACCATATGATGTAATAGGTCTCCATGACATCGCCTAGCCAATTGATACTCCTTGTTTCAGGTTCTATATTCGAATTTCAAAAACCCTGAAGTCAAGTGGACCTTCGATCCTGCTACCTTAACATAACAGGAGCCTAGAGGTTGAAGTGTTCCATAGCTATTTTCCCCCTGATTGCTGGGATTGGACTGAAGTGTGACTTTAAGAACAACAGTGTTATGTGTCAAACCATATCTGGACAAGTGCTGATTAAAAGCTGAGTGCCATAGTGACTATACCTGTGGCTAATGTGAGATATTCAACGGTCAGATGATGAGAAATTAGGGAATATAATAAAAGAGACAGACTAGTATAAATAAGAACAGCGAGAAAACAATTTTAGGTGTAAATTAATTTAAAGATCCCACGGGGACTTTTTCTCTAAGTTTAAACTTATAAATATATTATCAACTTGCTGTAAATACATAACCATAATCACCATCGTCCAACACTCACCCTTCATTACATAATTAGATAGGTGTAAATAATAAATTATGGGATTGTACTCAAGTGACTTGTTAAATTTTTAACTGTTTAAGTTGTTACTTTTTCTAATTTTATTATAATATCACATGAGTTACTACAGCTAAGGTGGCAAAGTATATTTCTGAAGCCTTAAACTAGTGTGTCTAGCTCAGGGTATTCGCAGCCATAGCTCACTTGTGATACCAGTGCTCTTCTCTAACACTGGGACTTCATAGATTCTGGAGAGAATTCTATTTCTTCTCTAAACCCTATATTCATACAAGAAAAACCTTACGCTACAATCCACCCGTATGCTTATAACGTCAGTTATGTCATAGTATTTAAGATGGATAATAGATAGCACATTGATGATATTATGGATAATGTTTTAATGTTATTTCTGATGGACGATTAGCGTTCAGCAGATATGGGAAATGACTTCTCTGGCAAGGCAATTAAAGGAGCTTCAATTGTTTGTCAATCCAGTCCTACCAGGTTGTTCTACTAGGAGACCTAACCATAAGCAGTGTTCTGGAGGGCAGACATAACCAATCCCAGTTGGTGGTGAGCCCTGTGTCAAGACAGAGGAAGCACCACCTGCCATCCTCTGAAACCCTACAACAAGTACTTGCCATACTGGTCATGAAGTGCTGGGACAGATTGAACCCCCTGGCAACAAGACAACACAAATTCAGCAGCATCTGAGATGAGTAATTTACAATGCCAGCAGAACCAGTACAGAATAGATATTCAGTCCACATGATGTTAAATTTATTCTGACATGGTTCAGAACCATAGATAGTTTTGTTTCATACACATAAGAACATACAGTTGTAAATTTTTGAACATATAATCTATCATCATTTTGTAAATTTCATTTAAAGTACGAGAGAATCTATCTTCATTTTTGTAAACTTTAAATAACAGAGTCTGTTGTTATTTTTCTTGCAATATTTAATTGGGTTGTATAGTTTTTAGAAATTAAAATCTACACCCTGGGGGCAGAGCCGTAATTGAACTAACACTATTTGGGCGGGATATTTTTTAATGTGGCTAGGCACCAAATCTCTTGTCCAACTATATGTACTTTACATAGTCCTTTGTAGGATTTCGGATAAAGAATTTATCGCCTAGAGAATTTCCTGTTTAGTTTCACCAGAATTCTCTTTTAAGTAAGGTTTTCTAGTGGACTAATTCCCGAGGAGAGACAGGGCATCCAACGTGAAGTCAGAAAGACTATCATCTATCTATATCTTTTATTCATTGGTATATTGTCACTTTCTCCTCTAAATTATCCGTCACAATATCATACACATGATATGTACATAAATATGAAGGCGAAATCTGCCCCATTCCCACACAACAGAGATATAAGACAATATGACAATCGGACCAACGACACTGAACTATGATGCTGAAGAAAACTACACATTTTCCCAATCAATAACACAAGTTGTATAATATTCTGACGTCAAGATTCATTCCAGTTATAGTTTATGACGTTTTAATTTATGTATTTTTGGTCCTACTTACTTCTATATGTGGTGTTAACTTCTGTATATAATGCTGCTAACATCAGATTGTGTTTCCCCCTCTTTGCTCCCCAATATGATAAAGAGCTCATGTCAAAACATCAGTGTCACTGTTCCAGTGTAAACCTGACATGCCTACAATTCTGGCTCATTTAATTGTGTCAATAAGCCATTGTATGTGTTCTGAATCTTTCTCTTCCGTTTTATCCCCCCATATTGTTGCCACACACGATGAGGTATCCTTTCATGTCATAAATTGTGGCCCAAACGTAGGCAGCCCAATACAGGGCGGTTTCCGTGATTGCTTGATAGTTTTGTTTTTATTTTTAACATTGTAAAAAAATTGCACTGACACCAATGAAAATCTCCACGGAACTTATAAGAAACCTATTAGCTATACAACTTGTATAAACGGAGTATCTAACTGACTCAGCATAACTGCAGTTTTGTATATAAGAAAAGTAGAGTGTCAGCAAACAGACCACTGATAACAGATGTCTTAGGGTTCCACACTGTGGTCACAAATCATTTTCTGACAAGGGCATACGATGTCACGTGAGCCCAGTGTATTGTAATCACGTGGAAGCTGTGTGGTTTCTAACCAGTAGTGGTAAATTGCTACTTGCACACTGAATTTCTGAGATTATGACTATCTGCGACATATGATAGTCAGATCGCACATGGTGGAACATCACTACAACATACGGTCAGAACAAGTGTAATAAGATGTGCGGATGTGTGGGCGATGAATAGAACATCTGCTGAGGAGGTCATCAATCCCTACCACCAAGATGTCCTTGTACTAGAAGCTCCAGACTCGGTGAGCAAGTAAACCTGCAAACATAAGGAGCAGAACCACGATTAACGGAAATTAACAAGAACAGCCGACCTGAACAGAATAGTGGCACGGTGAAGAGAGCAAGTAGTGAGATATGGCTGAAGACTTATACTTTACTGGGAGCTGAGTGGCGAAGAATGTCTCACTGCCGCAAATATTCCCTACTATGTGTCACCAGCTGTCGATCCTAAGTGAACTCGGCGGCTGTTTTAAACGTCAAGATAAATATTTGACTAACTGCTTTCTAGAGCACATTACCAAAATTTTGTTTACAGCTAGAGCCACGTAGCTGAATTACCCACTCATGTTTTGATCGTTTATTGAAAAGAAAGGGAAAAAACTTCTGAATTCTGAAAATAATAAAGGGATGAGTCATTTAAGGAGCACACGAACCACAACACTCAGTCTCCGAATATGTATGACCGTTTGACCTGTCTGCTAATGCCAGGTGGATAATTATGAACACAGGGCCCTGACAGACAACAATCTTACCCCTGATCTTCGTCCAAGCTGACGGACGCCTCATCTTCCGAGATGGAAGTCAGGATCAGCTGCAGTAAGGCCTCATTTTCCTTCACGAACCTTTCATCGTCTTCTGTGTCAGTCCTGACTTTGGTGTGCCTGGCTGGGCTGGGTCTCTTCTCTAACATGTCACTTTTTCCATGGCTCTCATTGACTTGTCCTGTTAGTTCATGACAAGTGGTGGAGGCCGAGGATTCAAGACTGAGGCTGTCTATGGTAGCCTGATGCTCCTGAGGCACGTCTGGACCGCTATTAGCCTGGCAAGTGTTCAGATGTATGTCCGTATTTTGAAGCAGTTCAAACTTCCTGTCTGCAAGAGACTGCACAGTTTCATGTTGTTCCCTTTCCTGGTTGACAGATGCCACATTCAGCGTGGTGTCATCTTGTGACAGATGAGGATAAGTCGTGTCAGCAACTGCAACAGTGGCTGCAGATGCCGCCGGCACATATGAATCTGCTGTTAAATGTACAGTGTCTAGTCTATTCCCAGTAGTTTGCGACTGTATGACATTTGTGACAATGTCTGGTTTTCTTACAGTGGTCGTTGACAGTGTGACAGTTTCTGGATGACTTACAGTGGTCGTTGACTGTGTGACAGTTTCTGGTTGACATACAGTGGTTGTTGACTGTGTGACATTTTCTGAACGACACACAGTGGTCGTTGACTTTGTGATATTTTCTGGTTGACTTACAGCGGTCGTTGACTGTGCGTTAATTGTGATGCTGTCTTTGGGGGAGATATCAGATGGTATTTCTCCTTGACTGCGCGCTGAAGGTAAAGGTACCAGATCGTCCGACTCTGTATTCACTCCCGTATTTTTCACAGGGGAGTCTTTGACTTCCTCCATAACAAAACCCAATGCGGACTGTCCAGGAGAGGAGGGCAAGTTAATTTTGGGCAATAAACTCTTTCTGCTAGACATTTTACTATTAAGTGGGTCAAAGGGAACTCTTTCGACAAGAAATCTCCGCTTTGGCTTAGTAGGGGACGAGGATTGTGCCACTGAGAGTGCCTGGAGTTGAGCGCAAAGGTCAGACCCCTGCACTTTTAAAGGATCATTTGAAACCCTATCCACATCAATTCTCCGCTTGGACTTTCTAGGATAATTTAATTCTGCCTGTGGATTCGACAGTAAGGGCGTGGAATGATTTGCTTTCTGGCTCCTGAAATGGTCATCTTGAACTGTGACCACCAGGAATTTGTTTATCGACTTTCTAACAGATGATGTCGCATTTACACCAGGTTGTTGAGTGACTACAACATATTTCCTTCTCATCTTCTTAGAAGTTGAGGCTGATTTTACGCTTATCATCAAATCTGGAGTGCTAGGGCGTGGTTGACTGGCTAGCTGTGGCAAGTTTGGCTGCTCGACAACGGATTCTATCGCAGGCAACGATTTGACCTCTTCAGTAGATGGCGGCTCTTTCACGACATCTATCGGAGCCACCCACTGTGCGCTAGAAATGATGAATCCCGAGGAATAACTGACTTTCTGAAACTGCCAAGGTTCACTTCCAGCAGCAGTAGGGACAGACACAGTCTCTACATGGATAGCCTTGGCGTCATCTAAGTTAATAGGAATCGTCCCCTCCACATTTCGCGGAGATATCCAGTGAGCACTTCTAATACTCATGTGAGAATCGGGTAGTCGATTACTGCTGACGTAAACATTGGCATCAGCAATCTTGGTTGAGGTCATCACCCATGGCATTTCACACGGGCTTGAGGGCCTGGGCACATCGGCCTGACTAGGTGCACATAAATGGAAGTCTGATGGTTCAGATACGGGACTCAGTTTGGTGTGTAATTCGCTCATTTTAGACACTCGTTCATGTACCCTTTGTTCCACATTAGCCATGACCCCGGATGAAATTTCTGCATCTATTAAAGCAGGTGTGTGTGTTAGAACAGGCATCATGGCTGGTTGCGCTGTAGTGAACATCAGATTTGCTGTATTACGCACAAGCGCTTGAAGCCCTGTAACAGGCATCAGGACTGGCCGTGCTGTTGTGGATATTGCAGTTGGCTGACCTGTACCGGACACCACTGCTGGATGTGATGTGGATAGCACGGCAGGATGCGCTGTCGCAGGTAACATGTACGACTGTGCTGCAAGAGGCACACATAATGGTTGTACATCAACGGATGGTTGTGCAGCAGTAGGTACTACCGCAGGTTTTGCTATAATAGGCACTAGAGTTGACTGTACTGTGGTTGGCACGACGGCCGGCTGTATCACAGTGGGCATAACATAATTCTGAGTAAATGCAGGCATGATGGTTGGTGTTATTATAGGTACAGCTGACGGCTTGGTGACAGCAGACACCGTGTATGACTGAGCTACAGTAGCTATCCCGTCAGAATGACCTACTACTGGTACAATGGAGGGTTGGGCTAACAAAGTAGCAGGCTGTGGTAACAATACCTGTGCTGGCGACAACGTTGCTGATTGAGGGAAAGTTTCCATGCCAGACACAGCAACTGGGTATGACGTCACGACTTTCTGATGCAGAGAGTTCTCAAGAGCCACGCGTAGCAAATCTAGAGGGCTCGGAGCGTTTATCTTATGTGTGAAAGCTGACGAGTGATCGCTGACCACTGTAGATGGTGTTGAAGGATATGAGATCGGTTTATTGATTGTTAACTCACAAGACATACTTCTGTCTTTCTGTTCCATTTTCTCTTGTTCCTCATCTTCCTCTGATCCATCCTCAGTCAAATCTTCATTTTCATCATCTTCGTCTATCAATGAAAATTCGTAACTGTCCTCATGATCAGCACTACTCTGTCTACTTCCGCAAGACGACTCGGAAAATCGGATATCTTCAGACGAGGATGCTGGAGAGCTGCTGGAAGAGCTCGAGTCGTCGTTGCTGTGTGTCTCAGCCAATTCGCTGGGTGACATATCTCGAATCACCAAAAACTTTCCATTAGGAATCCAGTGCTGACCTGGCCCAGTGACAGGAATGAGGTCACCAGCCGAAAAGCGCCTTCCCATCGGGTCAGGAGGGTCGCCGTTGGTCTTGAAGATGGGCACTCGCTGACGTATAATGTGAGTGCCGCTGATGTACTCACGAGATTCGGACTCGCCGCCAGCACTTGGGTTAGCGGCTGCAGTCATGCTCCCAATACTCGTGGTACGTGACAGCTGGAGCTTAGGTTTACTGACGCGCTTCCACTTCACCTCCCTGTATGTTCTGATAAAAGTGGGGGGACGACTTCGACCAATATTTGAGTCCACACTGTGTCGCCTACCCATGAAGCCTTGGCTCATGCGGTTTGGTGGCTGGGGTAGGGGCACATTTTCAGAAAGGGCAGATGAAGACAAGTTCAGTTCCTGGTTCTCATCTAAAGTGAGCATCTTGGAAGCGTCATGGACGCTGCTGACACGAGGAATAAAGCGAGCGTGGCCTGATGCTGAGAAAGACTGAGGTTCTTGATCCGTCCGCGTCGGAATTCTAGACTGCAAGTTTTTCTCTATGGTTGGCGACAACATATTGAGAGCATTAGCTAACTGACTTCCACAACTTATAGGCTGTGCTCCACCTTCGATATCGGTACAAAAATCCAGGCATTTGTCTGAGCTTAATGTGCAGGCAGGATTGGCTAATGGATCCAAGGAACTAGCTGTCGCCAGGCCAGGACTAGGGTGCTCTATGCCACATTCCTTGTTTCCCGGAGGGACGCAGTCTGAAGAAGAGGTCTGTTTAGTTACATGGGCACAACTCTCGGCTGGCTCATAACCTGAAAGCCCGGGTATTTCTTTAGTGGAATCCTCATGTACAACTAGAGAAGATTCTTGGTCAGGCAAAGGTTCAAGGACAGCCAAGCCACAGCCACCACCTGGACCACTGTTTGCATCAACTGGTCGGTTATCTACGTCCGACATAATGTCAATATGGTGTTGACCGGTGTTAGGAACAAAAGCTGGGCTATCATGTTGCGTACAATTTCCGTTATTTTCTGGTGCAGATGTCTTTAACAAACTAGGAAACTGTCGCTTGTTGCCTACCATATTTCAGGAATCGTTTCCCACATTTACGTGAGTTTTCCTACAACTCATAGTTACATGTACACAGACTTTTATCTCGAATCTTTAGGAGCACTAAATTCACTGAGTGTAAGGCAAATATAAACGTCCAGCTGCTACAAAATGGTAAGTGTAATGAGAGATAATCTCACTTATTTTCTAGTAACTGTAAACTATACTGAGACATGAGGCTAAAGTCACTAGAAAATATAACATTTACACTAAAACACAATTAATCCACAAGTCCAATGAGAAAAAATCTGAAGCCACGAGATCAGCTTATAATCTCCTTGATCTTGCGCACAATTTGCCAGGCACGCACCCTGTCAAAATAGTGTTAGAAGGAAATTCATGAGAGCACAGGAGCGTAGGTTTTGGCTGACAAATCGCATGGCGTACCGAGTACCCGCATATACACAAATACAGACACCAGCCACCGCACGTCGACACATCGGCAAACACCTACCTTCTCGCGCTGCTGCTGGCTTATATTGCTACCACGTTCACGTATTTGCCGCCAGCCTCAAACAGAAACCTGGGGTACAGAGCGCGAAATTTCCACGCCGCAGTTAATAGATCTAAGCTGACACATAACATTAGTCAAGTACAAGTATTATTGTCGATATAAACGGGCAGGAAGGAAATGTATTACTGCTTATTTACGAGCAACTGTCGTAGCGGCACTTGTGACGTAAAATATGGTTGTAGTTACACTGTGGCAACCCAGAACAACACCGCTTGGAAATAGTCGCGTTCAGTCACGTGACTGTCCAGCCAACTGTATTTATTGAACATTTATATTCTACTCATTCCAGAGCACGGTAATGTAACAATAAACCACATTTTACACCACACATTCACTTGTCCAAGAGTACACACAATTTAAGTGTACACAAATTTACTTGCCTAGTTCTACATCACGCCAATTTTAATATCAACAAACCTACAGTTTAAATTAGGGTTTCTTAACATTGTTTGTACCATGGACCCTTTTGATTGTCCAATGAAGACTATGGACCCCTTTGATTGTCCACTGAAAGCTATGGACCCCTTTGATTGTCCAATGAAGACTATGTACCACTTTGATTGTCCAATGAAGGCTATGTACCCCTTTGATTGTCCAATGAAGACTATGGACCCCTTTGATCCTCCAATGAAGACTATGGACTCCTTTGATTGTCCAATGAAGGCTATGTATCCCTTTGATCCTCCAGTGAAGACTATGGACCACTTTGATTGTCCGATGAAGGCTGTGGACCCCTTGTGATAAAGTCAATCGTGTAACCCCCCGCTCAAATTCCCCTATTCAAAAATCTAGTAACGTAAAATTACACCCTATAAACCCCACTATTATATTTGAAAATTGCCAAGGGCAAGATCAAAACGTCTGCTAAGAATTGGACAATACTTGACTTTTCTACTACCATAGTTTGAAAAGGTTACCCTTCCCCAAAACCGCATACACCCCGCCCTATTATTTAGCGAAGGTTGTAACTATAAATAACTACAATGTTTGAAATTTTGCACCAAGGCCATTGCCTATCCGAACAGTCCACGATTGGCACAAGATTTGAATTTTCAAAGACCAAGCGTATTGAGTCCCATCCTCCAAAAACACACACGCAGCTCGCGTTTCCCTTCCCAATATTTTATGACGAAAGCAGGAAAGTTGGCAGGAAAAAAAAAAACTTGTTACCTCGTCTTGAAAAAGGGAGAGAAAGGAGAGAGGGGAAAGGGGGAATTAAAATGAAAAAGAATCAAGCCTAACTTATGCGTTCGAAACTGAAACTAAAACCAAATTTGTGCAGAGAGGAGGGGAAAGAGAGTAATTTAGATAACATAAAGAGGGTAGATAAAATGGATGTTTTGAATTATAGCGATAATATTGTGTATAAAAATACCATACTACTCCCTATAATAAATTATCTTGCCTTATAGAAAAGTATTTTGTTCAGAATAAATATAGAGACAAATTACATAGATGAAAACGATGAAGAAGAGTTAGATGAAAACTAGATAGGATGATAGAGGCCAAAGGGCAGTTTAAGCATCACTTTTAAAAATTGAAATCGACCCAATAATAACCGAGATATTGTAGAAAATAAAAATTGAAGACAGACAAACACACTGAGGAACTGCTCAATTTTGAAAGTCTTCGGAAGTTACATTTTCGGGACGCGTTTTTGAACAGTAAAATTTGCTTGACTTGTTTGATTGGTTAATGATAGTTTAGGAAGGGGAGATAAAACAAACGCTTTGCCAGAATAAGCTGCCACTTGAGACAAATATTTCAACACAGTTAGATTAAGATCAGCTGCATAGCATTTGTGACCAATGCCTTTGCGGTCTGGACGACAGCGATCTGCACCTGTGCCATTGATTGCCAGTTAATCTTACACTTGTGTGAAATATTTCATTGATTGCGGTAAGATAAATAATTTTATTGATATATTTTATTAATATGTAGAGGCAACCCGGATAGGGGGCCACAATTTTGTGTTGGGCGACATTGCCATGGGAAAAGAATTATGACATCCTAGCAAGCATGCCTAAGCAGACTTATAGAGAAACGAAATTAAATTGTGATTGAATATTGCCATAAAAAAACATTACGACTGTAAGTCCAGAAAGCTACTGGCAGTCTTCTGCACTGTCACAAGGTTCAATGACGCCTGAAAACATACTTAGAATGATTGCACAAAAGAATTAACAGGTTACCAGAAGAAAACTGTATACCTATCTGATTTTATGGAAGAAAATCAATGTTTAAAGTGACAGGGGCGTTACAGCCATATGGAAGAAGAATGTACACACAGTACGGAGTGAAGTCAAATAAAATAGGGGCTAGTGCAAATGTTTTGCACATGATACTGACCACAATCAATGATAGTTGTGATTAGGTATGGAATTATTATAACCAGCATATAAAAAGTAGGGGAATGTCCTTCTTTTTCAGGTGTCGTAAATTTATTTTGAGAGAAAGAGTCTTAGAAATAGTGGTCCTGTTTAGAGTGGAGAATGGTGGTGAAAAGCTCAGTGATAGAAAATGTAGAGAGTAAATAGTTGCTTCACAGAGTGCTGGGGAGAGTAAGGACAGACTTATTTATGACAAATCGTTCCTCTCAATCTTCTCTTCACTCTCCTGGTCAAACAATTATTTGCCAGTTTCCAGACACGCCCCTGCGCTCACACCGATTTGGTGCTTCAAACACACAGATGCACGTGAATACAAACTATATTAAACAGATAGGGGAAATTTTGGGCTTTGGGTATTCCAACACAGTACTAAATAAGTTTATGCTGTTTATTAATATTAAATCAACAATCACAAACAATTATCAAGTGTTTCAGGAAAAATATATCATAAGTACAGAAAATACAAATAACAAGGTGAGGGGGAAGGGGGGGGGGTGAAGAAGATTGGTATCGACTAAGCCCTTCCCGCCTGTATTAGACAAAGATAAACCCAGTCCAAAGATAGATAGTTATCAGGAACATAGGTAATGTAACCCAACAGTGAATTTAATTACTCTGAAAGAGGTGTTACAATATTAGGTATGGGTGGTAGACAAAAATCCTGTTATTCCCAATTGTTCTTCCCTTTACTAAGCAAATGAAAAGGATGAGGGGGGGGGGGGGGGGTAAACAGAGTTAACAAAATATCCCACTTAAAGGAACAATGCAGGGTATACAGAAAATGTATTACCCGGTAATTTAAGCATTTAAGCATCTATTATCTTTTGAAATAATATAATAGATATATCATTACATTTACAACTGGAACTATTGAGATGGTTTAATTTAATAGATTTAAATTAACACAAAATCCAGTGAAATAGAATGAATGAACTAGACCACTGATCACTTTACACAATTATATTTTACCGTTTTGCACAGAATAGAATTCACTGCAAATATATATGAAAATCCAGGGGAAAATCTAACACGATTTCAAATATAGCTAGTGCTTTTGTCAAGGTCTGGCCAACGAGTGATAAAATGCATTTCTTCATGGTCTGTATATATCTAAAATGGAATGTAAGATGAGTGGGACATGTTAAAATTTGACACCTTTTTAGATCTCATGAGACTTTTGGGGTTCTGACCGCCAGACTAAAGAGAGATGCCGCCCCTGGTCTTCCGTATCTCCGCTCGTTGCGTCCGCGTCGGCTTTCTCGTTCGCTCCCACTGCGATCGGTTCTGTGGTTAACACCGAGATGCGAAATACTGGGAGGAAACTTGCGTCGTTCATTTCAGGGACCACTACTGCCTTTTGATAGCATGCCGCTAGTCTTTCCTGAGATCCCCCCGTGTCTTTGATCATGGTCGCTACTATCGTTTGATGCTGGCAACGCCCCCCACTGGCCAAGTTACTGAAAATAACTGCATATGATTGCTCAAGAGATATCTGTGGGCGTGATTTAACCTCTCCTTAAATCAATGCGATGACCAGAATGAACGGTAGATAAACTGTCCACATATTAATCAGCAAACGTGTTGACCATCTGCATGGATGGTTGCATAGCTAATGAGTCCAGGTGAAAAAATCCCGTTTGACGAAGAGTTACCACAATATTCAGGGGCACTGATGCTATTCGAAGGGGTCGTTACGAAGGGTCATACCATATCATCCAACACTTCAGGGGTTCTTACCATCATCTAACAAATTCAGGGACGGCTGAGTTGTCTGTCACATCAGGTTTATTTCGCCTGTTACCAGTTGGTGGCAGGAAACCTGGTGAAGACAGAATTTGAGGACAGTGAAGGCCTCAGCAAAGCTGTATGCTGTATTTGATAGCCTGAAGACAACTCTTATGCTGAATTTGTATGATCTACTGTAAAATACTTCAGATAGAAACATCAGGTGAAGTCCCTTTAAGTGGGCTCTGAAAACTCATTCATTAAAAATTTCCTCACTTGAACATTCATTATTGTGGGCGTGACGACAACAATAGTCCCTCACACCAATGACTATCACGTTTAGACAGTATTACATCAGTCGGTGTTCTACACCTACAGTGACACTTGTTTATTATCAAGTTATGGACAAAGAGTCCTCCTTATTTATTTATTTTATGTAAATACAGTTCTCTTCATTTGTAACCATTCCTGCCCCAAAAGATTTGAGGGACAGGAAATTAAAATTGTAACATAATTATATAAACTTAACAACAGTCCTACTTAATTCAATTTCATTGAGTTACAGTTGTGTTTGTTTTATGCACTTATCACTATACTTACATTACCCTAGACACGTAGCCATAAAACATATAACAATCTCATAAAATATCTCCCTGAGTGAGATCTTAGAGAGTTAGCGGATAGGTACCCTGAGAACACATCATCATCAACAATTAGACTCAGGGACTTACATAGCTTGACCTCACTCTGAGTACATGTAGTTTTGTAACATCAATAACCTATCCGGCACACTCGCCACACCTCATTTGGTCCCACAATGAAGACTATGGACCCTTTTGATTGTCCAATGAAGACTATGGACCCCTTTGATCCTCCAATGAAGGCTATGTACCCCTTTGATTGTCCAATGAAGACTATGGACCCCTTTGATTGTCCAATGAAGGCTATGGACCCTTTTGATCCTCCAATGAAGACTATGGACCCTTTTGATCCTCCAATGAAGACTATGGACCCTTTTGATCCTCCAATGAAGACTATGGACCCTTTTGATCCTCCAATGAAGACTATGGACCCCTTTGATTGTCCAATGAAGACTATGGATCCCTTTGATCCTCCAATGAAGACTATGGACCCTTTTGATCCTCCAATGAAGACTATGTACCCCTTTGATTGTCCAATGAAGGCTATGGAATTGATTGTCCCATGAAAGTTATGGATCCCTTTAATCATCCAATGAAGACTATGGACCCCTTTGACTGTCCAATGAAGACCCTTCGTGGAAATAAAATGTACACAAAAGCACAATATTAAAAATGTTATGTACACAGAGCCCCTATAATAGATCCACTGACCCATGGGGGTTTAGAAACCCTAGTTTAGAAAGATAATTATTCTGGAAAATGATAAGTGACTGTGGAGCCAAGATTATGGTCAGTAACACAGAAAACATACGCAGATATGGAATGTAGAATTCTCGGTGGAGGACAACACTGTTACATAAAAAGAGTGTGGCTAGATGACTTGTCACCACTGTTCACCTGACTGGCTGTATACTGGGTTACGACAGTTAGGCAACATAAACGGAGTTCAGTGGACTTTGAGAAAACAGCTAGACGATCTAGATTTTGCCGACGACCTGTCTCTTCTGTCCCACAACCGCAACCAGATGGTAGACAAGACGAGAATACTTGGTGACAGAACACAGTAAGTGGCCTTGAAAACATAACGAAAATAAGCACAAACATAGCAAGAATAAATGCAGTAAATAATTGGAGAAACCACGACAAGATGTGGACTCAAAACTATATCTGGGTAGCAATATAGACACAGTTTGAGAAACAGACAGTGGTAGCAAAACAAGAAAACAAAAGGCAAAATAAGAATATAAAAGAGAGATGTTTGCACTGCAGTGTTAAGTTTATGGACATCAAAATATATAAGTAGAATTAACAAATACAGGAACTTTCAACTCTTCAAGAATGGCTAATCAGCCCTATTGTATGGCTCTGAAACATGGATAACAAGAAAAGACAGCCAGGAGTTACACTATCATAAACTGGTGACTGCGCAGAAAGGAAGTGGTATGACACGATCGACAGTGTAGAACTAACAGAAACAACCGGAGGAACAAGAGGTAAGGAACAGGCGCAAGAAACTAGATGAAAGCATTACATGACAGTCCTTGTTCTGGAACCCTCCGTGTTAAAGAAACAGTGCGAGGCAAAAATAAAAGGATCAAGGGCATGAACAGGTCATGGAAATACCTGGAACAGACAGCACAGGACAGGAAGGCTTGGTTTGTTGAATGACTATGCTCCACAGGGAACTTAAGTACAATCAATAAACACAACTGTCAGAAGACCTATTGTGTATGGATCCAACCCGACTTGATCTGCCACACACCGGGCTCATCCAACCAGATCCAAAATTACCAAACTTGAACTATTCACACAAGTCGTAGAATAAGTTACACAACTCCTCACGTGACGCCTATATTTAAACGAACGCTCCAGGTAAACACGCCAGGTTCGTGAAAGTACTTAACAAGAAATGAACATAACAGAGAAAGAAGATGAAAAAGCGCTCTGTCGTTCTACATATTTGTGACGCATAATTGAGTCAGCGGAAGCATTAGTGTTGCGCCTAATTATACAAGATTTTCCACCTGACCCATCAAATTCTAATAAAACCATGGCCCCAATTTTTTATTCAATCTGCTCACACAGACCCTATTGCCCAGTCACCTTCCTGTCCAGATGTGTAAAAACTCTCGTGCTTAACCGCAGACAACTCCGTGTGAACAAACTTCACGGCCTAGCTGTACATAAATTATATACTGAAGCACATTAAAAACGCACCACCTGTATAATCCAGGAACAGAGTGTGAAATGTAAATATAAGTGTTTACAAGTTTACATATTTGGAATCTTTATTCATTTTCCTATGAATCCATGCTGGTCATTAATTTGTACATTTGATTGTTATGAAATTCATTGCATTCTGTGCAGGCAAGGGAGAAAACCAAAAATTCAACCAATAAAAAAATTCATTCACACTGTCCTCAGTATCTGGTATGTCCACCGTGTGCTTGCAAACAAGCTTGGCAGCGGCTCCGCATGGAACGCACAAGTCTCTGAAGGAAATTCCGGGGAATCAAGTCCCATTCACGTGTAAGAGCAGCTTCGAGCTGTTGCAGATTAGCTGGAGAACCTTGCCTGTAGACTCTGCGTCCAAGCTCGTCCCACAGATGTTCTATAGGGGACATGTCTGGTGATAGGGCAGGCCAATCAATCGTCACAATGTTCTGCTGCTGTAGATATTGCTGCGTAATGCATGCAGTGTGCGCACGTGCGTTATCCTGCTGGAGAAGCTGCAAGTCTGGATAATTTGTGAACGCAGTAGCAACCAATGCATCCAGAACCTCATCTCGATATGTCACAGCATTAACATTTCCATGGAAGACGTGAAGAGGCAAGCGATGGTGAAAACTGAATCCTCCCCAAATGTGAATACTGCCACCTCCAAATCGGTTGTGCAGACGAACACAGCAATCTGCAAAGCGCTCTCCACACCGTCGCCAAATCCGCATACGTCCATCAGCAAAGGATATGTTGAATCTGCTCTCGTCCGTGAATAGGACAGCATTCCACTGCAGTCTAGTCCATCTGACATGTTGCTCTGCCCATTGCAGGCGCTGCTGACGATGTCTGTGAGTCAAGTTTGGCCCAACATAAGGTCGTCTTGCAGTAAGGCCTGTATCTCCGAGTCGTCGTATGACTGTCATTCGAGAGATTTGCCCACGTCTACCCACTATTGCTCTTGCTGTTTGACTTGCCGGGAGAGAACGATTCATTAGGTGACTCAGCACAATATGACGATCTTGCGCAGGGGTAGTAACTCGTGGTTGGCCACTCCGAAGTCTATCCCGGGCACTGCCAGTGGTTCCGTAACGTTCATTGAGACGTAAAATAGTGCTGTGGTGGCAATTCATCCTTCTGGCAATGGCCCGCGAGCTCATTCCGGTCTCCAACATACCAATGGCTCGTTGGCGGTCGTTTTCAGATAGTCGTGGCATTTCAAGCACATGTACTGGGTGTTTTGTCTCAACGGCCTTTTTATACCGAGTATACTGCCACAACGCGTACACGTTTGAGGGTCATAGCTGTTGGGAATCGTGTAACTTTCATTGTTTTCATGTAGTCTGTACACAAACCCGTGGGTTGAATCATGCACTTTCCATTCCAGCAGCCATTCGCTCTCTACCTCATGACAAACACGGGGAAAATCCATTCCCACACCTTTTTTTTCCAGCTTCTCGGCATCAGTATATACGAGGGAAGGTCAAAAAGTAATGCCTCCGATTTTTTATGTATGTAAATACTGCATCGGTGTGCAATTTGTAAATTTAGCAGGATTCCTCAAACACTCTTCTGCACTGTATAGCATTAGCAACCTGTTTCAGTAACAGGTGGCACCACTGTAACAGTTTAAAAATGGCTGCCAAAGACGTTCGGTTAAAACAACGTTATATCATAGAATTCCTCAATGCTGAAGGCGAGACCCCAATTCGCATCCACGAACGTTTGAAGAATGTTTATGGAGATTCAACAGTGGATGTTAGCATTGTCCGACGCTGGGTACATCGTTGTGACGAAGCTGCAGTAGGTCAATCCTCAATGGCTGACGCAAAGCGGACTGGCCGTCCGTCTACCGCAGTGACTCCACACAACATTCATCGAGTTGATGGCATCATTCGTGGTGACCATAGCCATCAACCTCCTGCACCGTTACGAAACTGAAGGAGAAAAGTTTTTATCGAATATTGTGACAGGTGATGAGACTTGGGTTCCAAGAGGCAGTCAATGGAATGGCATCACACAACATCGCCGACAAGAAAGAAGTTCAAAAGTTCACCATCTTTAGGGAAAGTTATGGCCTCCGTGTTTTGGGATGAGAAGGGTGTGATTCTTCTCGACTTCTTGGAACAGGGAAACACGGTGAATGCAGACCGTTACATTGAAACTCTGAAGAAGCTTAGAGGTCGTCTTCGGCGACTTTACCCATTAAAAGATCAGAGAACTGCACTACTGTTGCACGATAATGCCACGCCACACACCACTAAACGCACCATTGGTGCGATTGCAGAATTTGGCTGGACATTATTACCACATCCCCCTTACAGTCCCGATCTTGCACCTTCTGACTTCCATCTGTTTTGACCACTGAAAGAAGATCTTCGCGGACATCACTTTGAGGACACCGAGACCCTTAAACGCGCCGTACGCCAGCGGTTTAGGAAAAAGGACACAAATTTTTACCGTGCGGGGATACATGCCCTTGTGAGAAGATGGACAAAAACTGTAACAAATAACGGAGACTACATTGAGAAATAAATTTTTGAAGTTCAGACTTGGGGCTACATTTCAATGTGAATTTTATCTGTTTTCTTGCCTTCTTCTTCTTTGATCCTTAGCCGCCGACCGTCAAAGCAGTCAGTGGCCATCACGCCTAGTGGCGTCTTATAGGGCAACAACAAATTGATTCCACTTTGCTCGGTCGGTGGCCATCCTTCGTACAGTGCCCCAACTCTGGTTCATTCCCTGCATCTCAGCCTCCACAGTCCTCCGCCAGGTTGTTTTTGGTCGGCCTCTCTTTCGTTTTCCTTCAGGGGTCCAAAGCATAGCTGTTCTTGTGATGGCATCGGGGTCTCTTCTGAGGACATGACCAACCCAGCTCCAGCGTCTGCCAGCTATGATGGTGTGCATGTCCTCTTGCTTACTACGAGTAAGCAGATCTTGGTTAGTGATGGTATTCGGCCAAAAGATTCGGTGAATTTTTCTTAGGCATGTTGTGTGAAAGGAGGACAATTTCGACATTTCCTTCTCTGTAACTCTCCAGCATTCCGCACCATAGAGAAGCACAGAAAGTACACAGCTCTGATATAATCTTAATTTTGTGCTTGTGCTGTATTGGGAGGACTTCCAGATGTTGTTTAGGCTAAAGAAGGCTGTTCTTGCCTTATTCATTCTGATGTTGATGTCTTTGCCTGCCCCGCCGTCTGGTGTTACTATGCATCCTAGGTATGTGAAGGTATCTGTCTGTACCAATTGCTGATTCCTTACTGATATGGGCTCAGGGTTGCTCACATTGAGCGTCATGACCTCAGACTTCTTTAAATTGATGTTCAAGCCCACCTGCTGGCTAAACTTATTAAGTCTATCCGTTTTTTCCTGGATGTGTTGATGTGAATGTGCTAGTAGTGCAATGTCATCTGCATATTCCAGATCTTCCAATGTAGAAAATGTTGTCCATCTTATTCCTCTTGGACTGCCCTCTGTTGTCTGGCGCATCACCCAGTCTATGACTGTTAAAAATAGAGTGGTTGATAAGGGGCATCCCTGTCGTACTCCTGTCTTCACCTCAAAGGTTAGGTTGCTCTGCCCAACACTACACGTAAAGTTGGCATAGAGGCTTTTTATGATTGACACTATGCAGCTTGGAATTCCATAAGCCCTCAGTATTTTCCATAAACTGTCCCTATGTATGCTGTCAAAAGCCTTTTCAAAATCAACGAAATTAATGTAAAGCTGTCTTTGCCATTCTGAGCACTGCTCTATAATGTTCCTGAGAGTGAATATATGATCTACACATCTTCTATTCTTTCTAAATCCTGCTTGTTCTTTCCTCAGTTTGTGGTCTACTGCCTTTGAAATTCTCTGTATAATTATCCTGCCTAGTATTTTGCTGGGAACTGAGAGAAGAGTGATTCCTCTCCAATTATTGCAGTCTGCAAGATCTCCCTTCTTGGGCAATTTGACAATTATTCCTTTGTTCCACTCTGATGGTGTTGTCCCCGTTTTCCAGACTTGTGCAAATAGTGGTTCTAATAGTTCTGCTGCTAGCTCAGGGTCTGTCTTAAATAGCTCTGCATTTAAGTTATCATGGCCCGGAGCTTTGCCGTTCTTTAACCCTTTGATTGCTGTGATGATTTCTTCTTTTCGTGGAATGTCTGTATTCACATCTAGATCGTTTTCAGCTTCAGGAACATTCAATTGTGTCTCTGGTGGTTCCTTGTTCAGAGTTTCTCTGAAGTGCTCTGCCCATCTTGTTTCCTGTCCCTCTGCTGTCGTGATGAGATTACCTTGCTTATCTCTTACTAATGTAATATTGTTTGCACCTCGTTTTCCGCTGATGAATTTAGTTATTTTGTATACTGTGCTTTGTTCATTTCTCAGTGCTGCCTCCTCTGCCTGTCTTGCAAGATCGTCTAGGAAATTCCTTTTGTTGGCTCGGGTTTGGCGTTTAACTTCCTTGTCCAGCTGACTGTACTGTTCGCTATATAGTTGCTTTAACCTGGGGGACTTCGCTTCTGTTTTCTTTCTTTTCATTTCCTTTCTCATCGTTATGGTGTTTAATGTTTCTGGTGTTATCCAGTCTTGCTTCTTCCTTTCCTGGAATCCCAAGCATGATTTGCTGCTTTCTTTGTATATTGTTGAAATGGTGTTGAAATTCTGGTCTATATCATCAGTCAATGTCTTTTCCTGACTTTTGGCAAATTGATATCGTTTCTTTATGTCGGCCGCAAAAGTTTTTCTGGTAAGGGAGTCCTTCAATTTGCTGATGTCAAACCTTTTCTGTGTAGTTACAGTTGGTGCAGCCCTTCTTAGTTTCACTTTCAGTTTTGCTACTACTAAATGGTGATCACTTCCCACATCTGCACCTCTTCTTACCTTCACATCTTGTAATGCATGTCTCAATCTACCGTTAACCATGATGTGGTCTATCTGGTTTCTGTCCCGACCATTTGGTGATTCCCATGTTAATTTGTGAATTTCTTTATGTGGGAAGAGTGTTCCTCCAATGACCAGGTTGTTAATGCTACAGAAACTTATTAGTTTATCCCCATTTTCATTTGCTCTTCCGCTGCCGCATTTCCCCATTGTTCTTTCATTATATGTATTGTGTGTACCAACTTTCGCATTGAGGTCTCCCATTACTATAACAAGATCATATCTAGGTGTGTCTTCCATTTCTTTCTGCAGTTGTTGATAGAATTCATCCTTGACCTCCTCATCGCTATCATTCGTTGGTGCGTAGCATTGTATTATTGTAGTGTTGGTGAATCTCCCTCTCAATCTTAATCTTATCAGTCTGTTGTTGATGGGTGTCCATTCCAGTAATGTCCTTTCTATTCCTTTCTGTAGAATAATGGCTACGCCTTCATTGTGCTGTCCATCCTCTCTTCCAGAGTAAAGTACTGTTTCTCCTGTTGCTGTTTTAACTTTTCCTGCCCCTGTCCATCTGCTCTCGCTTATCCCTAGAATGTGTAACCTATAGTTTCTCATTTCTGCCGTGACCTGTCTTAGTTTACCTGTCTCGTACATTGTCCTGACATTCCAAAAACCTATTCTTGTATCCTGTTTTGCGGTCAGGACATCCGTTTTCATGTCAGTGGCTTCCTTTCGGCTTTCACCACTGACAGTCATACGAGCCACAGACTCCGAATGTCCATCCCGCAGCAAAGTTTTTCCGTTTATTGTTGTTTCCGTAACGTGCGATTTTTTTTTTTTACATAGACAGGGGTGTCAGCCCTATGCTAAAACCCCCAACTGGAGGACCAGGGTACCAGCTTTTGTCTGACCCCTACCCACACAGACCAGTCCAGCTTGGTTGAACCTACCAGGAGTAAAACTCCCACTGGCATAGCTCTGGGGATTGTCAGGGTACGCAAGCTGCCATACCGCTACAAGGTATAGGTACCCCTGATGGCAGGTTTTCTTGCCTATTGAATGAAATTAAAAATTACGAGGCATTACTTTTTGACCGTCCCTCGTATAATAGTGGTGCGTTTTTAATGTGCTTCAGTATATATACAGCTGCACACAAACCACGCTGCTTTATCGTACACAATCTCATTGTGAAAACAATTCACGGCTTAGTTGTACACGAACTCTACATCCAGCTGTACACAAACTCCATGTCTATTTGTACACACAAACTCTACATCCAGCTGTACATAAACTCTACATCCAGCTGTACACAAACTACATGTCTAGTTGTACACAAACTCTTCATACTTCTGTAAACAGACTCTATGTCTAGCTGTGCACAAACTCTATGTCCAGCTGTACACAAATTATGTCTAGTTGTACACAAACTCTACACCCAGCTGTACACAAATTATGTCTAGTTGTACACAAACTATACGTCCAGCTGTACACAAACTCTGCCTAGTTGTACACAAACTGTACATTCAACTGTACAGAAACTCTACATTCAGCTGTACACAAACTCTACATTCAGCTGTACGTAAACTTTATGTCTAGTTGCAAACAAACTCTACATCCAACTGTGCACAAACTCTACATCCAGCTGTACACAAACTCTACAGCCAGTTGTACACAAACGCTATGTCTAGTTGTACACAACTCTACATCCAGCTGTACACAACTCTACATCCAGCTGTACATAAACTCTATGTCTAGCTGTACAAAAACGCTACATACAGCTGTACAGAAACTCTACATCCAGCTGTACACAAACTCGTTGTTTAGTTGTACACAAACTCTATGTCTAGTTGTACACAAACTCTATGGTTGTACACAAACTGTATATCTAGTTGCACACAAACTCTTTATGCCTAGCTGTACACA
Source organism: Oreohelix idahoensis (assembly GCA_024509875.1). NCBI lineage: Eukaryota > Metazoa > Mollusca > Gastropoda > Stylommatophora > Oreohelicidae > Oreohelix > Oreohelix idahoensis. The sequence goes on from JAMPIV010022185.1 coordinate 290,450, forward strand.
AACTATATTTATCTGTACACAAACTCTATGTTAAGCTGTACACACTCTACGTCTAACTGTACATAAAGGCAAATTTCCTAGCTGCACAGAAAACTCCCTTTCTGAGTAGCATATAAACTTCGTGTATACAAACTTCCTTGCCATGCTGTACATAATATTCCCTTTCCTAACTGTACACAAAACTCCCTATCCTATATGTACACTAAACAATATGTCTAGATGTGTACAAACTCCCTTTTCCGATTGTACGCAAAACTTACTTTCCTGAGTGTACAATAAACTCCCTTTACTAGCCGTACACACTCTCTCTCTGTGGTGTAAACCCTTGAATAACAAGGTGGATAGCAGCTGCCTTAATGGAGAGATCAGGTGCATTTCGCTTGGGCACTTGGACATCAGAACCAATGCGCATTTGCCCGGGATTACCTCAGGGTTCTCCACTATCACCAGTGCTGTTTAACATCTACACAGCAAAAGTAGCAACCTTTCAACCAACAGGACTGGGATGAACATTAACTTTCGCAGATGTCATACTTATGTACAGAACTGGCTCAGACAGACAGGAAATGGTCACCGATGGTCAACAAGTGTAGATATAAATGAAAACATATTCAATTTATACTGTGAACACTTTTCAGTCGGAGATGTAAATGTAAACAAATTATATCTGTACTATTAACCTTATCATTTAAATGTAAAATAAAGATAAAGCGATTCAATTTAAATGTAAAGAAAGTTTTCTCTCGAATGATTAAGTTTAATTCTCATCAAAGGTAAATTCTGAGTAGATGGGATGGTGGAATAAGAGAAAGGTGACACATAAGTATGTGTCGGGAAACTCAATACTCATAGAGCATTTCGTTTCTATTCTTTTACCATAGTTGTTGGTGGTGGTCCCAGTTGAGGGTACTATCTCTGGAACAAGAAGGGAACAGTGGCCTGAGCTTTAGGACGAGAGATCAACTTTGTAGACACTTCCTGACACTTCTGGGAACGTGCTACCCCCTACATCCTTGACCAGCGACGAGCGTTATCAGTGACCTATCTGCACAGAACCAACCCATCAGCGGGAGCAGTACCCACCAGTGGCAGATAAGTGATACCTATAAGCTGCCACGTGAACTCCTTTAAAACTTTTATCCCATCACAACAGTGATACCCTTCTGAAAAAATACACATTCTGTTAAACCCTTGTTAAAAAAAAACCCTTGTTATAACTAAATGATTATTAAATCGAGGAAGGTGAGGGGAACTGCGGTAAGACGTGGACTCATCCTCGGGCCTGTCGTGACTCCCTTCCTTTTTCACAACTTCTCCGCCTCCGCCGTTTGTGCCAAGACGACGATGACTTCCACTTCGGAGCAAATGAGATGTTGGATTTCTTCCGTAGCAGACTTTATCCGGAACATGTTCTCACCTCTGCTCTCCAAAGTGTGCTCCCCATCTCTCGTCAGGAGGCCCTCATACCTCACTACAAATCCACTTCAGATAGAGTCAAATTAATCTTGACCCATCACCCTCACAGTACTGCTGTCAAACAGATCCTTTTCCGCCACCTCCCTATCCTCCAAGCAGAGCCTGCGACCCAAGAAGTATTCGGTGAAGCACCTTTGGTGGCATATAGACGCGACAAGAACTTGAAGGATCTTCTTGTTCACAGCCGTCTCCCAAAGGAGAATGCCACTCACTTTGGCACACTACCCTGTGGTCGGACACGATGCAACACGTGCAAGTATGTCATCTCAACCCAGAAGGTGTCCTTTCCTAAGGCTACGTACACCATCACTAGTAGCTTCACGTGTGAATCGCGTAATGTCATTTATACGATCATATGTAAACGTTGCTGCAAAACCTATATTGGCCAAACGACTTGGGGACAGATTCAGCCAGCACTTAAATGACATCTCTCAGCAGAAGTCCACACCAGTTGCCACACACTTCAACGGTCCTGACCACCATGGTCCCATCGACATCCAGGTCACTGCGATCCGATCCTGCTCCTCTGACACTGCCAGCCGAGAACAGCTTGAGAACCGTCTTATCCACCGCATGGGGTGTCTAAAACCAGCCGGTCTCAACACTTTCCACACCTTTGTCTGAGGTCACCCTTTCCTCTCTTGCTCTATTTTGACTCTTTCCACTCTTATCCTATTCTTCTATTTTTATGCCATCCTCCATAATATTTCCTCTTCTATTTCCAGTCCCCACTTTTATTACGTTTGGGTATTTTTTCGTTTTTTTAGTTTTTAGTTTCTTAGTATGTATTGTGTACATCCGGGGTCAAGAGCCACTTCCTTTTCAGCCAAGCGTGATAGGATTTCGATGCTTCGCCTTCAGGGAAGTACCTAGGTTTTATTTATTTATTTTTTTATATTCATTATAGTTCTTATGTCTCCTATCTAGCCTTCACTTTCTTGCTTTTCCTGACGAAGGCCTTGTGGCCGTAACGTAGGCTACTTTCTTTGTCTTTTGTCCTCGTAAGACGAATCACCTTTTTTCGATTTTTTTTTTCAAACCCATCCATGATTATTAAATTTGTTATTTGTAATTATGCAAATTTAACTTCGATTTAATCATTTTAAAGGTACTGCATGTTTGTCTCAGTCAATTTACTAAATACACTCTAAACAGAGCTATACCAAAATAACGTCGATGGATATAGACATATGGACTAACTGACCAAGAGACAGGCAGATATCAGTCGATATAAAGGGACATTGAGACGTGCTGCCAAAGAAGTGACAGACTGGCGTGTATTCTCATATAGGCAGACTGATCTATATTCACACACAGAAAAAGGTAAAGGATCCCGTTACACGCCCATTGAGGCATATTGGGAATATGCTGTTAGGCCCATATTTTCTTGACCATCGGCACACTAGGGGTGGCGTGGTCAACATCACGCCGGCCGCCTTAACCTTCCCAGAGTTGCTCTGGTACCCAGTAGGGGCTGGGTCGACCCAGGAGCCGTTTGCGGCCTAAAAAAATCACACACAGAAAGACAGCCGTGTGGCAGAGGATATTATGAAAACAGATTTCATACATCTACATTTTTCTTCCATCTGTCTTTCACCGGCTTCCTTATGAGCCATGCACGGTTTGTAAACGTAAAACCCTCCTACACTCAGATATCTGTCTCTTTTAATTTAGCACGGCTATTTTAATTTCTTTTCTCTATTTGCCTTAGGAATGTTTACTAACAGACCTATTTGTTAAACGCAGACCCCTTCACTTCTTTATATATGTCAAACTCTTAATTTGGCCACGCACATTTTCTTTTCTCTATGTCGTTTAAACTACGAGGAATGTTTGCAATCAGACAGGTAAACGGAACGCGTAGAGAGGGGACGGGATGGTGGATTTGTAGAGAAAAGGGCGACTATTTCAAAAAAGTCGTCCCTGTTTATTAGTGCACGTTCTCAGGAGGAGATAAGCTAATGAAGTTAAGTCGTAGCTTTCGGTAGACATTGGTCAGGGGGACTTAATCTGAAAACCAAGGGCAGATAATTTACAATTTACTCCCCCTTATCCGTTCGTCCGTGTAACGCAATTAAGCCACGGACCGACGAGATCAAGAGACTATTTGATCGTGGGACCACGTCTGCTCGGCGGCGATGGTGTCAATATTTCCTTTCATTCAGAATCTGAAACACAGAAATCCCCAAAGGTGTTAGGTGTAACACTGGTCAACGACTTTTCTACCATTTTAATATATAAAGTCTAGCTTTCAAACTCAATTTATTCAGTACCCACAGATTTTTCAGACTTCTAGCTGCGATTTCTAAATCCCTTTTACTATTTGGAGTTACTAAGTTTTCGTTGGAGTTGTTTAATTTCTGTGTTGGTGGTAAATACTATACCAGACGTTTGGGTGATTAATTGTTAAGTCCGTATTTTATTTCACTAAGATTTTTCTGTGTAGAGTGATTTAATGGTTAAGTCCGTCATTTTATTCCACTAGGATTTTTGTGCTTATTGGCCGGCGAATTAAAAATGAGTTATAGCTAAATTGTTCCGGCTGTAGCGTCGATTTAATTAATTGCTATTTAACCAGTAAGGGATATTTTAATCAACTAGTACATGCATTGTTCATTATGAGTATTGACGAAATATATATTTATTTCTAATTCATGATGATTAATTTTATAAATGACTAGAATTTATTTCACGGGGACTTTTATTAAACGATAAAATATGAGATACACGTGTGGCTTTCAATTAAAGTTAAATAACCGAAGTGGATAAATAACATTATATTTTTCGCGGGTTAGAATAGGATTGAGAATACTATGATGGTTAAGTAGTATGCATCTTTTTTCTTCCTATACACAGTACTGGGTCAAACCCAAAACCTACCAGCGGTCTAAGCCTACGGCTTCCATATAAATCTGAGAATAACCATACAAAAGAACATTTTTACTTAGTTACTGGGTCTTCAAGGTGAACCTGTTTAGCTTCGTATTTACACCCAGAAAGAGACAGAGTACCAATCCAAAGAACATTAAGAATGACTTTGTAACTGGGCCTATAGATCCACGTTAACATTTCCCGACGTTTGACCATTTGTGGTGTGACAAGGAATTTTTATACTGAGAGAAGTTACCGACCTGAGATTCCTATGTACTGGAAATCTCAAGCTACTGACACTGTGAGCACTGTTAAATTTCTTACCTGGACTAATTAATGTGACATAAACAGAAATCCTAAATAACAGTAACAAAGTGAACGTTCCCCGGAGAAGTGGATGTAATCTGTCTTTGAGGAGCTGGGGTTTTCTTTGCCAAAATAACACTGGATTTGCTGTGTGCGGGTGTCCTAAAGATTCTTCCGGAGGTTGCAAATCAAGTATTAGGTAAGAACGAATGAACGTGGCCACGGTTGTATGGAAAGAAAGAAAGCAGGAATGAGTAACTCTTTTATTGTATAATCCATGTACTCACTTTGTATATTTCTTACTGTGTTTTGCTAATACTGTTCAATTTTCAGAAATAGAATAACGTAAATACTCTGTTCTTTACAGTATAGTCAAATTCTATACCATAGTGCTTATCTTTTGACCGTTTGGGGGTTAATTAACTTCTCTTTTGTGGGATCTTGTCTCAACGGGGGGGGGGAGTACTTATGGGTCTATTTCTTTATTAACTCTGTACCCCTATGATTTTTCTTATATTCGATATATATGATAATATATATATGTTGTGAAGTTTCTGTACGGTAAATAAAATTTACATAAACTGTAATTTCTGTGAGAATTTCAAAAGCAGTTGACCATAAACTGAGGAAAGAACAAGCGGGCTTCAGAAAGAACAGAAGATGTGCAGATCATATATTTGCCCTCAGGAACATTATAGAGCAGTGCTCAGAATGGCAGAGACAGCTGTACATTAACTTTGTTGATTTTGAAAAGGCTTTCGACAGCATACACAGGGACAGCCTATGGAAAATTCTGAGGGCTTATGGAATTCCCAGCCACATTGTTTCCAATATAAAAAGCCTCTATTCTAACTTTACGTGTAATGTTGGATCGAGTAATGTAACTTTTGAAGTGAAAACAGGAGTACGACAGGGATGCCCCTTATCAACAACATTATTTTTAACAGTCATAGATTGGGTGATGCGCCAGACAACAGAGGGCAGTCCAAGAGGAATTAGATGGACAACGTTTTCTACACTGGAAGATTTGGAATATGCAGATGACATTGCACTACTCGCGCATTCACACCAACACATTCAAGACAAAACCGATAGACTGAATAAGTATGGCCAGCAGGTTGGCCTGAACATCAATTTGAAGAAGACAGAGGTCATGACACTAAATGTGGGCAATCCTGAGCCAATAACAGTAAGGAACCAGAAGTTAGAACAGACAGACACATTTACTTACCTAGGAAGCATAGTAACACCTGACGGCGGAACAAGCAAGGACATTAACAACAGAATGAATAAAGCGAGAACAGCCTTTGCTGTTCTCAACAACATTTGGAAGTCTTCCCAGTACAGCACAAACACCAAATTAAGACTGTATGAGAGCTGTGTACTTTCTGTGCTTCTCTATGGTGTGGAATGTTGGAGAGTAACAGAGAAGGAAATGTCGAAACTGTCCTCCTTCCACACAATCTGCCTAAGGAAAATTCTCCGAATCTTTTGGCCAAACACCATCAGCAACCAAGAACTACTTATTCGGAGTAACCAGGAGGACATGCACACCATCATAGCTGGCAGACGCTGGAGTTGGGTTGGCCATGTCCTCAGAAGGGACCCTGATACCATCACAAGAACAGCTATGCTATGGACCCCCGAGGGAAAGCGAAAGAGAGGACGACCAAAAACAACTTGGCGGAGAACTGTGGAAGCTGAGATGCAAAGAATGAACCACAGTTGGGGCACTGTACGAAGGATGGCTGCCGACCGAGCAAAGTGGAATCAATTTGTTGCTGCCCTACAAGATGCCACCAGGCGTGATGGCCGCTAACTGCTTTGACGGTTGGCGGTTATGGATCAAAGAAGAAGAAGTAATTTCTGTGTTGGTCAGCTCGTCCCAACACCCTCATTCCATTAGTATAGTTTTCACGTTTGTGCGTCTAATTGTCGTCACTTATCTGTGTGTGTGTGTATGTGAGTGGTGGATATATATATATATATTAATATATAGAAAGGGAACTGTCGGAACAACAATATTTTTTAGTCGTAACCGATAGGCTGGGCTAGAGAAGTTTTCTCAAATCCAGGGACAGACTTTACCTTTTCATCAACTCACTAGTGAAATCTATCTGTTTACCTTATCTCGCACTGAGTCATCACCTTTGTCAGTTCTATTCAGAAGGGACCTAACATTGTTCTTAATCACCTTCGGAAATCTACGACAAGCCGTATATTCTCACAGAGGCTGACTTCTTTGATCCTTAGCCACCGACCGTCAAAGCAGTCAGTGGCCATCACACCTAGTGGCGTCTTGTAGGGCAACAACAAATTGATTCCACTTTGCTCGGTCGGTGGCCATCCTTCGTACAGTGCCCCAACTCTGGTTCATTCTTTGCATCTCAGCCTCCACAGTCCTCCGCCAGGTTGCTTTTGGTCGGCCTCTCTTTTGTTTTCCTTCAGGGGTCCAAAGCATAGCTGTTCTTGTGATGGCATCGGGGTCTCTTCTGAGGACATGACCAACCCAGCTCCAGCGTCTGCCAGCTATGATGGTGTGCATGTCCTCTTGCTTGCTACGAGTAAGCAGATCTTGGTTAGTGATGATATTTGGCCAAAAGATTCGGTGAATTTTTCTTAGGCATGTTGTGTGAAAAGAGGACAATTTCGACATTTCCTTCTCTGTAACTCTCCAGCATTCCGCACCATAGAGAAGCACAGAAAGCACACAGCTCTGATATAATCTTAATTTTGTGCTTGTGCTGTATTGGGAGGACTTCCAGATGTTGTTTAGGCTAAAGAAGGCTGTTCTTGCCTTATTCATTCTGATGTTGATGTCTTTGCCTGCCCCGCCGTCTGGTGTTACTATGCTTCCTAGGTATGTGAAGGTATCTGTCTGTACCAATTGCTGATTCCTTACTGATTGTGGTAAAGTGGGATGATATAAATATTTATTGGGGACTTAGTGTACTGACTGAGATCAGCTGTGAAGGTATCTGTATCTAATAAGTGTGGTGTGTTACAGATGACCTTACTGTGCTACCACATTTAGACCTCAGTCAGACTTATTCTGGAATATTGTGATGACTACGTTGAATGTCTAGGGTTATGATAGTGATGAAGCGTATGTTTACAACAACCAACAGACAGATAAACAATTTAATTTAATCCACAATACGTTACACCATTGTGACACTCACATACATAGAACACTCTATAAGACTATCTCAATAAGTCAAGTGTTAACTTTGAAAATATGTATTAATTCCTTTCAATAATAGATATCCTGATTCAACTACAAAGTGAACCAGGAATCACAATCAAATGTAATCACAAGTTGTATGTACACAATTTATAGATAGGATCTTTGTATTGACATATATTATTATTACAATATGTGTGTAAGTAGTGATGTAGTACTATGAGGTAATACTGGCTTTTCAAGCTAGGTTGTTGTTTGTCATCATGACTTCAAGTGTTTGTTTCTGGTGGAAATAATATTGGAAAGGTTCACAGTTTCTTTTTATTTGAAACAAATAAATGTCCCTCTTGATTTAATGTAAAGTCACTTTTAGAGAAGGGTATACACAAGATTGAGCTGCTCTGGCCAACGAAATCTTAACTTCTGTGTGGGCGGCAGGAAACAGTCTCCACTGCTCGCTTGCTTCACCGTGTTCTTGAGAAACAACACTGGTCGATATCTTGACCAAGGAGTATGCTACCAGCCTCTGGATTCAGCAAAACTCAGACCAGGTGCTGCTTTAATACTTTAGTACCACGGTCCCTGAAACAAGAAGGTTGTACCTCCTACTTCAGAACTAATTTATAATCTATTTCCACACTGAAGCACAATACATAACAAACACCGAGTTCAGCGTGGTAGGCCAACTTCTAGCTTCTCATGAAACAGTATACACCAGTATTCCTCTCCCTAATGGTTACAACGCCTCTGCAATTCCAGCATTATTTCCTTCTATTCAATAAGATAGGTGTTATAGTACTATTTGGCAATCCCATGCAGTTATACTCCTCTCCGACAAGTTTTGTTCATGGGGGAGCAATATCTAGGCTTTGCCTCATGTTTGTTACTGAACCACACACATACAGACATAAATTTATCAATTCACATTCAATTTTCATCAAAAAGATATCAAATATGTCTAGCTTACCACAATTCAAGGAAATATTAAACAAATACGTTGACTGGCGATGAGTTATGGCACAATTCCGATCTGCCTCTGTCCCAGGCTTTTATTAGAAAAATATGAGATGGTTCTCAACGCACTTGCTTCTACCAAGTTGTATTTTCAAAATGTGGCACTGAACTGACGCTCCTTGACTATATTAAATGGTCTAGCTAATGAGACCATGTTTACAAAAGCTTTTGAAAAAAAGTACCCTTCCTATCGTTTCCATTAACAACCAAAAATAGTATTTGCAATCGACTAATCATGTTTCGCCTTACATATTATTCTAGCCAATCAAATCGGATTTAACGTGGTGGCCTCATTTCCTCTAAAGCAGTGTCCAAACACGCCATTATGAGCAAATATGATCCTGTGTTGTCAGACAACACCACTATAGTATTTTGGCTATAATTTGTTAATTATTAGACTATTTGCTTAACACCTAACATATTCTTTGTCAGCAAGTCCTAAGGCACCCAAATATATAAGTTTAATGGAGCTAAGTCGTCTTCTTCTTCTTCCGTCCTTAACCACCGACCGTCAAAGCAGTCAGTGGCCATTACGCCTAGTGGCGTCTTAGGGCAACAGCAGATAGGTTTTCTTTGCCATTGTTTCCCATCACGCCTATTGGCGTCTTTAGGGCAACGGCAAATCAATCCATTTGCTGTTGTTTCCGTAATCGAAGTGACTGGCAAACGGGTGATCAGCCCGTTGGTGGAGCTAAGTGGCTGCGTTCAAAATATGTATTTTCTTCTACCACCCGTTCACTTCTATACGATGGGGTGTCTTCTGTACTGTCAGGCTAATGTCAGGATTTCAGACGTAAAACAGTATTGTCATGTTTCCTGATAAGCATTAACCATGTTTTTTAAAACCTAACCTCGTATTGGTAGTGTTTTTTGTCCCTGTTTATTTGAAAAAAAGCAAGCCTGCATGCCTTTCGCGTGGGGTGGCATTAATTTTAAATCGCGAAGCGACGTGGTAGCATTGCATGTGTTCCTCTGTACATCTCTCTCTCTCTCTCTCTTCTAAGCCCGTCTGTCTTTTCGTTTACGTAGTGGATAAAATGACATTAATGGAATATTAAATCTAGGTCATTACACAGTGTGCCTATCTCAAGGTTTTCTAAGAAACACAATACCAGTTTTATTTTTTTGAAACGCGTGTATTTGATGCAGTAGGCTTTACTAGCAAACGTGAAAGCGTAACAATTTTGCAGACGAAGTAGAAAAAGGGGTTTTTCTTGTTTAACTAGCATGACTGTCTATAATACAGGCATACGCTATTGTGACCGTACTGTTCGTTTACCATTCTTCTTTCCTTTTAGTGAATTAATTCGTTAGGCTTTACATTTACTATTTAATTTATATATGTGGATTTAGAATGTTTCACGACAAATTCTCCCCACTTAAAACAGACGTTATATGTCAATCTATAATTCTATATACACATAGAGAAATTTATTATTATTCCTGGGGCTTACGGTGATTTTCATCACACGGATGGCGGCTTAGAAAATCCGCTCCCATGTTAGTTTTTCCAGAAATATACTCTATGCTGAATTGGAATGGCTGCAAAAGTAAGGACCATCTGAGTAACCTCGAATTTTCATGCCTAGCCTGCGCTAGAAACGACAAGGGTTTGTGATCCGTTTGCAACTTGAATGCCTTCCCATACAGATAAATATTGAATTTCTTGATTTCCCATATTACTGCAAGACATTCTTTTTCGCTAGTTGAGTAATTTGTTTCAGCTTTATTCAACTTTCTGCTAGCATATGCCACTGGGGTTAATTCCCCATCCAGTGCATCTGATTTCTGTAACAGGGTCGCGCCCAACCCGATATTACTTGCATCCGTTCTCACAATGAATTCTTGACTTAAGTCAGGTAATTTCAAAATAGATTTGCTTGTGAGCTTTTCCTTCAATTCCTGGTATGCCAATTCACATTGTGCTGTCCAAGTAATTCGATCTGGATTTCCTTTGCGTGTCAAATCAGTTAACGGTGCACATATGGAATTAAAGTTTTTGATATACTTTTGGTAGAAACCACATAATGAGACAAAGGATCTCACGTCTTTCTTGGTTTGTGGTCTCGGGGCTTTCTTTAGCTTCTCTAAATTCTTGGGGTCAGGGGTCATGTTTCCCTGATGGACTGTGTGTCCTAAGAATTCTAATTCTTTACATCCAACGCAATATTTGGTTGGTCGGGCTGTTAAATTCGCTTCTCTAAGTCGATTAAACAGCATGTTCAGAGAGTCAATGTGTTCCTCAAATGTTTCTGTTGCTATAAGGATATCATCCATGAAATTTGTGATGCATGGATTATTCAGAGGATCCAACAATTTTCTCATCATTCTAGAGAAGACACTAGGCGCATTCTTCAATCCAAATGGCAATCTGTTAAACTCATAGTGTCCCTCTGAGGTACTAAAAGCTAGGTATGGTCTAACCTCAGGCTTTACTGGAATCTGATAGTATCCTTTACTCAGATCCACTTTTGAGAAATATTTAGCTTTATTTAGCCTGGCAAACAACTGATTTGTATCCGGCAATGGATCCACCTGACCTTCTGTGATAGCATTCAGTCTCCTGTAATCTATACAGAGTCTATGTTCTCCAGAGGGTTTCCTTAAGAGTACCACACTGGAACTATACGAAGATTCACTGTGTGAAATTATTCCCTCCTTCAACAAATAGTCTATCTCTTCCTTCAAGGCTTTCTCCTTAGCAAAAGGAATCGAATAGGCTTTCATACAGACAGGTGTGGGGTCTATCAGTTTCATATCATATTCCAATAAGTTTGTATGCCCCGGTCGGTCCGTTAACACCTCTGTATGATCATCTAGAACCTGTTGCACTCTCTCCTTCTGATTTTTCGTTAAATGTGTACTGATTTTCACCTGTGCCGCTGTCTCACAGGGATGTAATGGATATTCAAATGATGAAAGCCCGGATGAAAAAGGAGGAGGGCGGCCTGCATGGAGGCCGTAAGGAGGCAGCCCCTCCACCATGCAAAGGCACAACAGGCCAATCACCTGTTTGTCTTAAACTATGATTACGAGCAATACAAGAGAGAAAACCGGACTGATTCTAAAGGCGACGAACTGGAACGGACTACGACTTATGGAACTTGGAACACAAGAAGTATAAATGGGAAGGAAGAGGAGCTGGTGGAAGAGATGAGGAAAGCAAAACTAGAAATCCTGGCTATAACGGAAACAAAGAAAAAAGGACAAGGAGTCATGGATCTCGATGGCAACACGCTGCTCTACAGTGGTGTACCCATGTCTGAAAGAGCTAAAGGGGGCGTGGGTTGCATTGTGGCCCAAAATCAAAAAGATAGTATCAAGGGATGGAACTTTGTCTCGGAGCGCATTATGGTTGTTAAACAAAAAGAAGGAGAAACCATAGTCAACCTGGTCATAGTGTATGGGCCAAATGAGGATGAGAGAGCAGAGGTCAAGGAGGAATTCTTCGAGCTGCTTCAAAGGACAGTGGATGACTGCCTAGATGAAGTTATCATGCTCGGAGATTTCAATGCCAGAGTTGGAAATGACCATGCTAGATGGGGTGGAGTTATCGGAAGATATGGAGAAGATACTCTCAATGACAATGGAAAGCAACTCCTTAGATTCTGCAGTGAGCAGAATCTGATCATTACAAACACAAAGTTCCCCCATAAGCGCATACATGCATACACTAGATGTGAACCAACAAAGAATGAGAAGTCAGTGATCGACTATGCCATTGTTCGGAGAAGCTCATTCAAATATGTCCGAGATGCTAGAGTCTGGAGGGGGCCAGAGATTGGAAGTGATCACTACCTGCTAACAATCAAAAGAACAACTGAAAGAGTTGCTCAGCCTAGGAACTGCCCAACATCACGCAAGAAACCAAGTAAACGAGCAGGAGAAATGAGCATTAGGACCTACAAGCTGAGAGAGCCAGAAATTAAGACCAGATATCAGGGGCTTATTGCTGCAGCTGTGAGCAACACAGAAGAACGACCTGATGACTTGGAAACCCTCTGGATTAAATTCAAGGATATCATAAAGACAGCTGCTGCAGAAGCATGCGGTGAAGTCCGACTTGGGAACAAGAGAAAGAGGACACCTTGGTGGACAGAGGAAGTCAAAGAGAAAATAAGAGAGAAGAAAATGGCATGGAAACAATACTTAGGAGCTAAAAACACAACAGGACAAATGGAAAAATATAGAGAATATGTGACACTCAGAACAGAAGCAAAGAACAAAGTGCTAGCAGCAAAACAGAAGTCCTGGGAAGAATTTGGAGAAAAGCTAGAAAAAGATGCACAAGAAAACCAGAAATTGTTCTATAAGACCCTAAAGAACATGAGGAAGGAAAAACAATGCCCTCTCAAATTTATAAAGGACAAGCAAGGCAAATTGCTTACTGCCCCGAAGGAAGTAATGGGAAGATGGAAAGAATATTTCTCAGAACTCCTGGATGGTGAGCATGGTGAAGCATCAGAAATGATAAACACTAGCACAGAAGAGAAAACCAATGATGGTGAAGATGACATAAAGATGGAAGAACTGAAGGCAGCACTGGAGAAAATCAAGATGGGCAAAGCAGCAGGGCATGATGGTATAACACCAGAAATGGTTAAGTTCATGGGAGCATCAGGCGACCTATTACTCTTAAGGGTTTTACAGGCAGCGTGGTACAACAAGACCATACCAAAGGATTGGGAGATTGCCATCATAACACCAATTTTCAAAAAGGGTGACAATCGACAGTGTGGAAACCATAGAGGCATATCCCTTCTCAGTGTCCCTGGTAAAATCTACTCTAGAATCCTAGAGCAGAGACTCCGACGCCTAGCTGAGCCACAATTGGATGAGGTCCAGTGCGGATTCCGAGCAAACCGAAGTACTCAAGACCTAATCTTCACACTCAGACAGCTGAGTGAAAAGGCCCTTGAGTATAAGAGTGAGATCCATCTTTGTTTCATAGATCTGGAAAAGGCGTTTGACAGGGTCCCCTGGAGCAAACTTTGGGACTGTTTGGCAAGGAAGAATATTCCAGCACCTCTGATTCATGCTATACAGAGCTTCTACAAGTCTTGCAGAAATTATGTGAGGACAGCAAACCATAAGTCAGAAGAGTTCAGGACCACCACTGGTGTAAGACAAGGTGATATCCTATCACCTTACCTCTTCATACTCCTTATGGACGATGTCATCAAGGCATGTAAGGAGAGAACAAGAAAGTATTCAGTGGGGTACTGGAAGATGAGACAGGTCTATATTTCGGAGCTGGCATTTGCTGATGATGTTGCCCTGATTGCTAAATCAGAGGCACATCTCCAATCCAACCTGCAAGTCTGGAAGGAAGAGCTGGAGAAGAGAGGGATGGTCATAAGCAGCTCTAAAACAAAATCCATGGTGATATCACGAGAAGAAAGAAAACATCAGATTAAGCTGGGAGAACAGGTCCTGGAGCAGGTCGACCACTTTAAATACCTCGGAGCTATTATAGACCGAAAGGGAGGCATCAAAGAAGAGTTGGCCACTCGAAAAGCAGCAGCTGGGAGACTTTTTCAGGCCATAAATCGAGGATTCCTCAGCAAGAGAGAGGTTGGTAAGAAAACGAAGATGGCTGTATACCGCTCCACCTATGTCCCAGTCTTGACATACGGATGCGAGTCATGGGCAATGACTACAACCCATAAAAGCCAGATCCAAACCTCAGAAATGAGGTATCTGAGGAAGGTGGTTGAAGTAACAAGAAGAGACATGGTACGCAACCAGACGATACGTCAAGGCCTTAAATCCTACCCCCTGCAGACCCAAGTAGAACAGTCCCAATTAAGATGGTTTGGCCATGTCTGCAGAATGGGAGAAGATCGGATACCACGACAAGCATGGGAAACAAAGAGCCAAGGATCCAGACCCCGAGGACGACCCAGAGTCCGCTGGGAGGACAACATTAGACAATCTTTGAAGGATCGAGGATTAGAATGGAACCAGGCCAGGAGGAAGACAGCCGATAGGATAGTCTGGCGCTCTCTCTTCCAAACCTCTACACCTCACGGTAGAAGGGGAATGACTAAGTAAGTAAGTAAGTACATGGAAAAAAAATTGAACAGGAGGTAGTTTAAAAATAAACAACTAACATAGAAAAAAAGATAGAATTTTGAACCAAGCCACTTAGCCCCATAAAAATCATATATTTGTGTACCTGAAGACTTGTTAACCAAAAATATGTTGTTAGTTATCTAAATAGTCCATTAAATAATCAAATATTGGTAATAATACATAGAGAATCGGAGATACTGTCAGGTCAAGTCATGTCTGTTTAGATTGGATAGCATATTTTTGGGGGGAAAAAAATTAGGTGAAAGAAAGGCTAAGATAGTACGATGAAGGGGATTGGATGAAATTTGAAGGAAGCCGAAATATTATTGGCTAACCTAAATATACAAATCTAGTTGGTAATAGTAACACATAGAGGTTTGAGATATTTAAAAAAAAAAATAAAGTTTCATTCAAGAAAAGAGATGCTTGGTCTCATTGGCCAAAGCCTTTTACTTTAACGAAATAGTAAGCTGCTCGCTGCCATTTTTTCGAAATATTCTGAGGAACAAGCAGCGATGAACAGACTTGTGCTTTGTTTTAAAATAACTTACAACAGAAAGCAGTATGAACAGAGGCAGTGATGAAAGTGTGCCATATTCTATTGCCTAATTCATCGTTACTTGTTTATATTTCCTTGATATGTGGTAAGATTGATTTTATTGACTTTTTAATTAAAAAAGGGTTGTGTGAAAAAAGAAAAGGCCATGTAAAAGATTGTAATTAAATGATTCCATGGCAGACTTAGGCATAGCCTAGATGTTGCTCCATCATATAAGGGACTATCTAAGAAGTTTAAAACTACAGGACTATATATATGATGGTCACACAGGAACATTACACCTATCTTATTGCATGGAAAAGATTACTGCAGGAATGACAGAGGCGTAGCATCCATTAGGGAAGAAAAAAAGAAAACTGGTACAATTTGTTCCATCAAACTAAAGTGGAGAAGCAGAGTTGTCAGACAGAGCTGACCATGTTCTTTTGTATTGAATGTATGTTTACATGTAAATTAGGAGGAATTAGTTTGATATTAAGACAGAACCATAACTTGCATTGACAGGGGTTCCTGCTGGCACTTGTCTGGTGCTGGTACTCGATGATAGAGAAATTCAGCACTATTTCTAAGAGTCTCTGGTACCTGCTGGTATTAGAGAAGTTCAAGACCAGAGGAGACTGAAGTGTTTGGCCAAACCAACTACAACTGCTGTGATTCCAGGATCCAGATAAGTGCAATATCTGGCCTGGGACAACTTATCACGACTAAAGAAAAATCTCTTGTATAGACAAAAACGTTCCTCCAAAAGACTAACATAAACAATTCTAGTGAAACAAAAGAACATTGGGATGATGATAATCCCCAACCTGCCTTTTAGTACCAGTAGTAAATAGAGTAATTAACATCAACTTGAAAATTTGTAACAATGTACTATGGACATATTGTCTGTTGTATGTAAATATCTCTATATATATTTGTAAATATATCTACCCATCTAAATTGATTCTCATTGAACTGTAGTCCTGACCAAAACAACTTTAGGCTCAGGACCAATAAAGTTTAACAAAAGAATTTTTAAATATAAAATTTAACAGCTGGAGTTAGTTGAGTTTATCACAGTAATTAGTATATGTTTGTATATGTTTTTGTATTGAGATTCTTTAACAACACTCTTACAATACCCTAGACTCGTTATGTAGCTTTCAGTCACGCTAGTCAATAAAGAATATAACTTAGAGTGAGATCGTAGGGTGGTAACAAGAAAGGTACTCTGTAACACAGTTGTCCATTGTTTACCTCAGAGACCTTCACAGTTGATCTCACTCAAGTACAACTATACGCACACCATTCTTCTTAACATCAAAACCCACCACAGTGTTTAATGTTTCTGGTGTTATCCAGTCTTGCTTCTTCCTTTCCTGGAATTCCAAGCATGATTTGCTGCTTTCTTTGTATATTGTTGAAATGGTGTTGAAATTCTGGTCTATATCATCAGTCAATGTCTTTTCCTGACTTTTGGCAAATTGATATCGTTTCTTTATGTCGGCCGCAAAAGCTTTTCTGGTATGGGAGTCCTTCAATTTGCTGATGTCAAACCTTTTCTGTGTAGTTACAGTTGGTGCAGCCCTTCTTAGTTTCACTTTCAGTTTTGCTACTACTAAATGGTGATCACTTCCCACATCTGCACCTCTTCTTACCTTCACATCTTGTAATGCATGTCTCCATCTACCGTTAACCATGATGTGGTCTATCTGGTTTCTGTCCCGACCATTTGGTGATTCCCATGTTAATTTGTGAATTTCTTTATGTGGGAAGAGTGTTCCTCCAATGACCAGGTTGTTAATGCTACAGAAACTTATTAGTTTATCCCCATTTTCGTTTGCTGTTCCGCTGCCGCATTTCCCCATTGTTCTTTCATTATATGTAGTGTGTACCAACTTTCGCATTGAGGTCTCCCATTACTATAACAAGATCATATCTAGGTGTGTCTTCCATTTCTTTCTGCAGTTGTTGATAGAATTCATCCTTGACCTCCTCATCGCTATCATTCGTTGGTGCGTAGCATTGTATTATTGTAGTGTTCGTAAATCTCCCTCTCAATCTTAATCTTATCAGTCTGTTGTTGATGGGTGTCCATTCCAGTAATGTCCTTTCTATTCCTTTCTGTAGAATAATGGCTACGCCTTCATTGTGCTGTCCATCCTCTCTTCCAGAGTAAAGTACTGTTTCTCCTGTTGCTGTTTTAACTTTTCCTGTTCCTGACCATCTGCTCTCGCTTATCCCTAGAATGTGTAACCTATAGTTTCTCATTTCTGCCGTGACCTGTCTTAGTTTACCTGTCTCGTACATTGTCCTGACATTCCAAAAACCTATTCTTGTATCCTGTTTTGCGGTCAGGACATCCGTTTTCATGTCAGTGGCTTCCTTTCGGCTTTCACCACTGACAGTCATACGAGCCACAGACTCCGAATGTCCATCCCGCAGCAAAGTTTGTTCATTTATTGTTGTTTCCGTAACTTCATTGTTTTTTTTTTACACAGACAGGGGTGTCAGCCCTATGCTAAAACCCCCAACCTGGAGGACCAGGGTACCAGCTTTTGTTTGACCCCTACCCACACAGACCAGTCCAGCTTGGTTGAACCTACCAGGAGTAAAACTCCCACTGGCATTGCTCTGGGGATTGTCAGGGTACGCAAGCTGCCATACCGCTACAAGGTATAGGTACCATTGATGGCAGATAGAGGCTGGTGCCTAGCTTAAAAGACACAGACAGAAGAGAGAAAGATAGGCGTAGACCTGCAGCGTTGCGCAGAGATACATAGATAGAAATACGTACACCAAATAAGAAAATGATGTGTCATCTATTCAAAATAATACAAGTTTGTCAACCAGTTACTGTCTGATCAAGTATAGTAAGGCAAACCCTTCAAGAAGTCACACAAACAACGAAGCATCATCTCACGTGTCGTAGTCATTCAGGGGTGGGGTGCATTATTATTTACAAGATAAACAGACTGGCACAATCAAATATTAAAGTGGAATATTTCCGTATCAAGATCTCCATTCTCTACACCTAACTACTTCAACCCCCTCCCCCTTGTTTCCAACACGTTATACTCCAAGTCGTGATACTATGTCGTTTCAGCACAACTATTACCATTTAGCCAACGATTCTGCAGATAACCTGGATGAGACGCTGACAGTCCTCCCTGGATGAGACGCTGACAGTCCTCGTGGATGGTCTGTTGTTGTTCTTCAACATGTTCAGCCGTTCTGCTGGTTGAAGGCTGACCAGAACATTCGGAATCTTTAAGGACGTTAGCCTACATTTGAAGCGTGCCAACCACTCAAAGGTATGGGTTCTACCCATAGCGTCGTCACCAACTGTCTTTCGCAAGTCTCAGACGCGGTTCGATAAACACTGAAGCACAAATTCCAGAAATGGAATTAAGTGGACTCTGACTAAACAGCGTGACCATGTACATTTTGCAGACGCCCTGGCTGTTTTTTTCTTATTTTCACATAACCATAACCAGCTGTAAGTCAAAATGAAAATTCTTGATGAAAGATCAAGCAAATGTGCCTGAAAGCGCCCTCTACCAGATGTAAATAATAATTTATTTTGGTGACAACATAGACAAAGTTGAAGGGTCAGACAGTGATGTAAAAATGAGAATACAAAAGGTCAGAGGAAGCTTTCACTGTATTAGGAAATACACAGAAACTAAGGGAAA
This sequence comes from Oreohelix idahoensis, assembly GCA_024509875.1. Classification (NCBI taxonomy): domain Eukaryota; kingdom Metazoa; phylum Mollusca; class Gastropoda; order Stylommatophora; family Oreohelicidae; genus Oreohelix; species Oreohelix idahoensis. The sequence goes on from JAMPIV010022185.1 coordinate 309,609, forward strand.
ATAAAGTCCAACACAAAAATCAGAACCTTGAATTCAAACGTCATTTCAGTCCAATTGCTTCGACTCTGAAACTCGTAGAACAGCAAAAACCAGAACAAGAAGTTACAGACTTTCATAAAATGGATGCTTGCACGAAACAGAAAGATCCAGAAGGCACGACAAGGTCACCAATGTGGAACACCAATAGAACAAGAGATGAGAAGAGGAACCATGCTGACAGTACTACACGTCAGTTCATGTTCTGGAATCTCCTGGGTAACAGAAGCAGACGAAGACCAAAAGAACACACAGAGAAGAGAACTGAAAACAAATGAAAGGAATGAAGAAGACGTGTAAAGACCTAGCACGTGACAAGAGGATTTGGGCATGCGTGTTCTTGAAATCCTATGCTCCTATATTTGTACGTGTTCCCGTATATCGCCACTAACTCTTACACGGTAGATGGTTCTTTATATTTTGGTTCTGCTGTCCCAGTAGTAACACATATTTCAGAAAACAATTACAAACACACGCTATGATTACTCTGACAATGTCCACGGCAACAGACAGCTGAGCTATTCAACCCAAGAGGAGCTGAAGACTGATGATAAACTCAACACAACAGGTGGTATAACCAGTTCCCACCAGCCCAGACAACACAATTTACATACACTCGGTAAAATGAAAAAAAAAAAAAAAAAAAAAAACACACAAATAGGAAAAAGGACAAGAAAAAAGATACGTAACAGCCACAAGGTCTTTACATACACTATTGTTTCTCCATGTTGAATATTTATGTCACAAGCTGAATGTCGCCGTAGCTAGCTCAAAGTCCGACATCGTACCACAGTTCAAGACCGCGTGACCAGCTCTCCATAACAGGTCAGATTATCAGCAATCACTAAGATATCAACGCCAAACTTATGCCAGTCATCAGATCAGGTCTATAAGAAACACGTGACAACGTCTAACTTCTCGTTCACGTTTCCATGGCTAAATTATCTACAGGTTTTAAGCATCAACGCCGGATGTTGTTGAATTTATACAGTGCAGCTCTGAACTGGGCCTGATTGTATGTGTATACAGAGATGAACATGAGGAAGAAGGAAACGAAAGTAAATGTTAGACACATTAGTAGAAGACAGCGAAATAAAGGGAACACCGTTACAGCAGACATTAACTTTGTTTAGTTATCACCCTTATCATTTATGGTCTCCTGGGCAGTCAGATCGGATATGCATTGCCTTCTCAGATAAGGGCGAAGAAAATAGGAGGTCCCGTGTGCAAGTTGTGAATATAAAAAATCCCACGGCAGTTGGAAATCGTAAAGAGTGGGCCAATAGGCCGGTGCCCTAGCAAAATTCAAACATTAGAAACTTACACACCACAAAAATATTTATAGAATGTGTGATTCCTATATACACACATTGGGACTCTCGCTGGTGCTACGAAGCCCGTGCACTGTGTTGAGCTCCTCCTTGTGTGATGTAAGGGAGGAGATCTGAGCACTGATGGAGTTGTCCGTGTGTTATGAAAGCCCTTAAAACCAAACCAAACCGCTGAGCAGGTCTATATTAGTTGTGTGTGGCTGTTCGCAGCAGTCTATAGTAAAGGCTGGTCTATATTAGTTGTGTGTGGCCGTTCGCAGCAGTCTATAGTAAAGGCTGGTCTATATTAGTTGTGTGTGGCTGTTCGCAGCAGTCTATAGTAAAGGCTGGTCTATATTAGTTGTGTGTGGCCGTTCGCAGCAGTCTATAGTAAAGGCTGGTCTATATTAGTTGTGTGTGGCTGTTCGCAGCAGTCTATAGTAAAGGCAGGTGTATATTAGTTGTGTGTGGCTGTTCGCAGCAGTCTATAGTAAAGGCTGGTCTATATTAGTTGTGTGGCTGTTTGCAGCAGTCTATAGTAAAGGCTGGTCTATATTAGTTGTGTGTGGCTGTTCGCAGCAGTCTATAGTAAAGGCTGGTCTATATTAGTTGTGTGTGGCTGTTCGCAGCAGTCTATAGTAAAGACTCGGCTCATGTGGCATTGCGCCTACCTCTGTCCCTTAAAAGGTTTCAGTATTGTCATAGAACATAATGCCGTAGGGGAGTGAAGTGTTAAAGGCTTCAATATATTAGGTACAGATTTATAAGATAGGATGACCAGTTCCCTTCCTCGCTGCCTTTACCTTCACTAACTCAAGAGCAGTCAGGTACCCATTTACAACTGGATAGACTGGAGCATGTCGATACCAGGTTTTGAACCCGGTAACTCTACCGCCAGACGTAAGCGCTCTAACCACTCTCCCAATCGAACGATTCCCTTTTCCGTAACAGCTGTAATGTGTATTAGTTTCCAACTGCCGTCCCACGTAGTTCCCGGGGGGTCTCTGGGGAGACACCTGACATTTGAGGCGGCTAATATGAGGTTGTGTGCTCTGAGGATGGCAACCGAAGGCGCTGTATCTAGAAGACCACACAAAAAAACTTTCCGTCCCATACATTGAAGGCGTTCTGTCTGATCGAGCACATAAGAGGTTCTCGTATGTCAGCTTTAACACCCGAGATCGGGTGGCGGATTTGAAGATTACAACTCTTGTATAGCTTATAAGAGAATATGGAGGATTGGAGTAAGCCGCTTGGATAAACGGAAAAAAAGGGGTCGAGTGTGTCTTTCTGTGACAAAATGACAAACAAATGACTTACGTCTCGATCATATGATTTTCACCAGGAACGAAAAAGAAACCCTCACCAAAATAGTAGAAAGTAGACAGAAAGAGCTAGTCTAAATGAATTAAACACACACACACACACACACACACAAACATATATGCACGGATGTTTCCTATTCGCGTTACTTCTATCATTTTCACATAGTTCATTCTTATTACCTAAGCTACTATTATTTCTATATCTTCCGGTACGTATTTCTTTCCATTTTCTAGTTTACTGTTGTTATTTATCTTCCCTTCTAAATATCTATTTTGCTGTCATGTTCGTTTCCCACTGGCTGCTTCTTCTATTTAATATAGCTCCTAGTTCTTCACTGTGTCCGGGCGGACATTTCTCAGTGGGATTTACCAGCGACAACTGTGGTCTCCACTGTCAGCTCGTATCACGTGTATGCATATTTTTTAAAATACACTTCAGTCAGTTCTCACTTTCCTTTACCCAATTGTTTTCGTCTGCTTCCACCCCATGACAAAGACTTAGTGGTTATAACTGGTGGCCATATCCTTTGCCATCTGTGCCAGTAATGCGTACTCTACTACCTACTGTACACCGACTTATGTAGCTGCAACAGCGCGGATCTCAGTTTTAATAATCCTTTTAAACAGACAGGACGCTGACATAAATAAGGTCAGTATGTGCGGTGATCCTACGACGAAAATGCCCGATGCACTTTAATTACATATATATACCATCATCATCAGGCCTATGCTCCATAGACCTAAGAGTAAATGAATGCATGTGTAAAATAAACTGTTAATCTGGCGAATATAAAATTTAAGTACATCGATTTGCCCACCTGCTCTTGCTGTCATGCAGGTAGAAATAAAGAAATAAATGGATCAAACAGGCGAGTCCGATTACTGCGTGGTTCTGTTTGAATTAAGTAAATGTCTTAATCTGATGAATCTCACAGATAGGCGGACAGGATGACTGAACGAACGAACTTTATTATCAAAGGGTTAAGAATTGGGCACGCAAGCCCGTCTAACATTCTGTCCGTCCTCTCTCTATCTTGCAAACTGTATCCTTTCGTTGGCACATGTACTGTGAGCACTATTTAGGCATGCAACATTATAAAGGTAACTTAATAGCATACACTTATAATATCCAATCATAATCAAATTTACATTTATAATATCCAATTATAATCAAATTTAAGTATATTTAAAAGAAATCTATAGAAAGATAGACAGACAGATTGATAGATATACATCGACAAAGAAAGCACACTAAATTTACAAGATAACATCAAACACCCGAGACAGGTTGTTCGGGGTTTAACATCACTGGGACATAAACGAAAACTTGCAAGACCTGAGCACTAACCGTCAAAAATCAGTTTAAACAGAAAAATGATGTAAATAATTCAATAAAGTGTGCGCAAGATGATCTCCAACTTTTACAGGTGGTATCTATCAAAGATCCCATCATTTCTGTCTGCGCGTGCGTGTAGTTGGGACTCAAGAAGAAGTACAAGCTTCTAGTTAATTTTCTTTCCGCTTTTTGAACATTTAATGATAGTCGTCAAGGTTACATCAAGGGCATTACGCTGTTCACATAATTTAAAAAAAAATACATTTAAATAGACGGGTTCTCCAGGGCAATGTAATTGCCATGTAACCAATATTTACCCAATCCAGGAATTAGTACAAGAAGTCAGAGAACAGCGATAACGTAAGATTAGCTTAGCCAGGTAAAAACAACGACTGTAGGTATACACTTACATGTGTTTCTTTATTAAAGCAGTTTATACTGTCTTTTCGCCCGCCTATACAGTGGTTCTTTTAAAGTCGTTTTATGTTGTTTACACATAAACTATCTGAACTAAACTCTGCATCAAATGCTCATACTAGGTTTGTCTGTCTATGTATAAACGGTTGATGTTTCCACAGCTTACACTTCACAGTTAAAACATGTGGAGGTCACTGCCATAGCTGAGTACAAGAACAACTCCCAATTTCAAATGTATGTGCTAATATCACAACTTCATACAAACTAACAACAGAAAACATGTGCAGATCTTAGCAACCCATAACAACTCAGTGCAGGAACTATATTGATCATTCAGGAACATCTTGACCAAATCAATCTACACAACACATATTGATCTGCCATATAGGAATACCTCGTCAACATCAAACTACACAACAGATATAGATCTATCATACAGAAATAACTCGTAAACATTAAACTGCACAACAGATATAGATCTATCATACAGGAATAACTCGTAAACATTAAACTACGCAACAAATACAGATCTATCATACAGGAACACCTCATAAACATCAAACAACACAACAGATATAGATCTATCATACAGGAACACTTTGTAAATATAAAACTACATAACAGATATAGATCTATCATACAGGAACACCTCGTAAACATCAAACTACACAATAGATATAGATCTATCATACAGGAACACCTCGTAAACATCAAACTACATAACAGATATAGATCTATCATACAGGAACACCTTGTAAATATCAAACTACACAACAGATACAGATCTATCATACAGGAACACCTCGTAAACATCAAACTACACAATAGATATAGATCTACCACATAGGAACACTTTGTTCAAACTCAAATTACACACCAACCGTGTATACCCAATTACTGCAGAGAAAAACACACACAAATATATGCAATACACAGAATAACCGAAATGTTGTGGGGGTGGGGGGAGGGGCGTTTCTGGATGAGAATAAATGAAAGCACGTGGCAAAATTTGTGCGGAATGCCAACTTGTCAAACGACCTGCACTTACCCTTGCGAGGCCGCTAGTTAGCTACATCCAGTCCGCATATCACATAAGAAATGCCATAACAACAAACTACCGAATGTTGCATGCTGGGATTTCGTAACGAACCTAGAAATAAAGCGACTCCAGCAAGAAGAGAATAATGGCGGTGACTCATCGCCTACGTGACTCGTAGATGCTCGATACCATCCATACATGTCAACCTTCTAAGACAAAAACATGTATGCCGGTTTAAAAAAATCCTTACAAATACCCAAAAATCCTTACACAAAAAATATATTAATAAATTATACACAATACAGTTTTAAAATGAGAATTAACACATACAAGTCTATTAGTATTTGAATTAGTGTGATATAAAACCTGCTAATAGTCTCATGCTGTTCTTTACATATAAAACACTTAGTGATCGTGAGGTACTATTCTTTCGATGCACAGTGTTTTGTATTATAATCAACAAATGCACTTTTAGCACTTTGCAGAATTGCATTTGTGGGCTTAAAGTCTGCACAGCATGTATCAATGTTAATCTTACACTGTATAAAAGAAGTGAGTGTATATGCATTCATGGACCTCCTGCAGTCTGTGTAGATTTTTTTAATTGAAAAATAAAGCAGCGAAGTTTAGGCAAACACACTTTTTTTCTAGTTATGTAGGACCGACACAGAATATTCTGACATTAATTTATTGGAAATATTTAAATGATCAAAATATAACTGGAAAGATTAAGAGAACGACAAAACAAAAAAATAGAACAAAGCAAAGCAAACAGCTAACAGCAAAAAAAAAAAAAAAATTAACCAAATTAATTTAATTATTAACATAATATCAAATCTAGGAAGAAAAACGTAGCATCAAATATTTACAAAATTATTTAAGAGTTGGTAGCCTATACCAGTGATAACAGATTGCCACTTTATTAAAATATAAAGCAGCTAATCTCGACCGCTGGAATAAAGTAGGTAGGCCTACTCAATGCAAATAAACTTTTCCCCCCTACTTTTGTAGGGCCTACACAAAATTTTATGATATTAATTTATTGGAAATATTTAAATGGTCAAAATATAACTGGAAAGATTAAGAGAACGACAAAAATAAAATACAACGAAGCAAAGCAAACAGCTAACAGCAAAAAATAAAAAAATAACCAAATTATGAACAGAATATCAAATCTAGGAAGAAAATACGTACTACCAAAAATTTACATAATTATTATTTAAAAGTTGGTAGCATAGACCAGTGATAATAGATCGCCACTTTATTAAAAATAAAGCAGTGAATCTCGACCGCTGGAATAAAGTAGGCCTACTCAACGCAAACAAGCTTTTTTATTTTCCCTAGTTATGTAGGGCCTACACAGAATATTATGACGTTGTCGTAGATTTGTGATAGGGGAATTAAGACATAGATTGGTCCCTTCTGAATAGAAATAGAACAGGAGGTAGCTCAGTGGGAGATAATATAAGAAATAGATGTTCACGAGTGAGATGGAGGAAACTAGGTAATTCTGTCCCTGAGACTCGGGGAGATCCTCTCACTCAGCCTATCTCCACAACAGAAAAGTATGTGTCAGACAGATTACTCAGTTATATAGATGTACTATATATCAACAACTCACCGACACACACACATAAGTGACGACAGTTAGACGCACAGACGTGAAAACTATACTTACTTACTTAGTCGTTCCCCTTCTACCATGAGGTGTAGAGCTTTGGAAGAGAGAGCGCCAGACTATCCTATCAGCTGTCTTCCTCCTGGCCTGGTTCCATTCTAGTCCTCGGTCCTTCAAAGATTGTCTAATGTTGTCCTCCCAGCGGACTCTGGGTCGTCCTCAGGGTCTGGATCCTTGGCTCTTTGTTTCCCATGCTTGTCGTGGTATCCGATCTTCTCCCATTCTGCAGACATGGCCAAACCATCTTAATTGGGACTGTTCTACTACTTGGGTCTGCAGGGGGTAGGATTTAAGGCCTTGACGTATCGTCTGGTTGCGTACCATGTCTCTTCTTGTTACTTCAACCACCTTCCTCAGATACCTCATTTCTGAGGTTTGGATCTGGCTTTTATGGGTTGTAGTCATTGCCCATGACTCGCATCCATATGTCAAGACTGGGACATAGGTGGAGCGGTATACAGCCATCTTCGTTTTCTTACCAACCTCTCTCTTGCTGAGGAATCCTCGATTTATGGCCTGAAAAAGTCTCCCAGCTGCTGCTTTTCGAGTGGCCAACTCTTCTTTGATGCCTCCCTTTCGGTCTATAATAGCTCCGAGGTATTTAAAGTGGTCGACCTGCTCCAGGACCTGTTCTCCCAGCTTAATCTGATGTCTTCTTTCTTCTCGTGATATCACCATGGATTTTGTTTTAGAGCTGCTTATGACCATCCCTCTCTTCTCCAGCTCTTCCTTCCAGACTTGCAGGTTGGATTGGAGATGTGCCTCTGATTTAGCAATCAGGGCAACATCATCAGCAAATGCCAGCTCCGAAATATAGACCTGTCTCATCTTCCAGTACCCCACTGAATACTTTCTTGTTCTCTCCTTACATGCCTTGATGACATCGTCCATAAGGAGTATGAAGAGGTAAGGTGATAGGATATCACCTTGTCTTACACCAGTGGTGGTCCTGAACTCTTCTGACTTATGGTTTGCTGTCCTCACATAATTTCTGCAAGACTTGTAGAAGCTCTGTATAGCATGAATCAGAGGTGCTGGAATATTCTTCCTTGCCAAACAGTCCCAAAGTTTGCTCCAGGGGACCCTGTCAAACGCCTTTTCCAGATCTATGAAACAAAGATGGATCTCACTCTTATACTCAAGGGCCTTTTCACTCAGCTGTCTGAGTGTGAAGATTAGGTCTTGAGTACTTCGGTTTGCTCGGAATCCGCACTGGACCTCATCCAATTGTGGCTCAGCTAGGCGTCGGAGTCTCTGCTCTAGGATTCTAGAGTAGATTTTACCAGGGACACTGAGAAGGGATATGCCTCTATGGTTTCCACACTGTCGATTGTCACCCTTTTTGAAAATTGGTGTTATGATGGCAATCTCCCAATCCTTTGGTATGGTCTTGTTGCACCACGCTGCCTGTAGGACCCTTAAGAGTAATAGGTCGCCTGATGCTCCCATGTACTTAACCATTTCTGGTGTTATACCATCATGCCCTGCTGCTTTGCCCATCTTGATTTTCTCCAGTGCTGCCTTCAGTTCTTCCATCTTTATGTCATCTTCACCATCATTGGTTTTCTCTTCTGTGCTAGTGTTTATCATTTCTGATGCTTCACCATGCTCACCATCCAGGAGTTCTGAGAAATATTCTTTCCATCTTTCCATTACTTCCTTCGGGGCAGTAAGCAATTTGCCTTGCTTGTCCTTTATAAATTTGAGAGGGCATTGTTTTTCCTTCCTCATGTTCTTTAGGGTCTTATAGAACAATTTCTGGTTTTCTTGTGCATCTTTTTCTAGCTTTTCTCCAAATTCTTCCCAGGACTTCTGTTTTGCTGCTAGCACTTTGTTCTTTGCTTCTGTTCTGAGTGTCACATATTCTCTATATTTTTCCATTTGTCCTGTTGTGTTTTTAGCTCCTAAGTATTGTTTCCATGCCATTTTCTTCTCTCTTATTTTCTCTTTGACTTCCTCTGTCCACCAAGGTGTCCTCTTTCTCTTGTTCCCAAGTCGGACTTCACCGCATGCTTCTGCAGCAGCTGTCTTTATGATATCCTTGAATTTAATCCAGAGGGTTTCCAAGTCATCAGGTCGTTCTTCTGTGTTGCTCACCGCTGCAGCAATAAGCCCCTGATATCTGGCTCTCTCAGCTTGTAGGTCCTAATGCTCATTTCTCCTGCTCGTTTACTTGGTTTCTTGCGTGATGTTGGGCAGTTCCTAGGCTGAGCAACTCTTTCAGTTGTTCTTTTGATTGTTAGCAGGTAGTGATCACTTCCAATCTCTGGCCCCCTCCAGACTCTAGCATCTCGGACATATTTGAATGAGCTTCTCCGAACAATGGCATAGTCGATCACTGACTTCTCATTCTTTGTTGGTTCACATCTAGTGTATGCATGTATGCGCTTCGTGAAAACTATAACAATGGAATATAGATATTTTGGGACGAGCTGACCGACACACTTGAATAAGTTTATGTAAATTTTATTTATCATAAGAAAAATTCACCACAAGCATAAATTTAGAATATCAATCACATATAAATATACATGCACATAAGTTAATGAATTACTAAAAGAATAGACCCATAGGTGTAATCCTTTACCCCTCTGTTGAGCCCACGATCCCGTTAGCAGAAAAAGTTATAGCCTCCAAAGAGTCACAGATTTATACGTTATGGTCTAGGATTTCCCTCTATAGTTAAGAACAGAGTTGATACATTAATCTATTCTAAGAGGAAACAGCACTAGAAATAATTGCATAACAAAAATACAAAGTGGGTGTCAGAATTATACAATGAAAGAATCACTCTTCGTTCTACTCATTCAACAGTGGCCACTGGCTATCGTTCTTACCTACAAACTGGACTTTTCACCTCCTGGCACAATCATAGGACACACACTCACAGCACATCCAGTGTTCTGTTAGCAAAGACAACTCCAGCTCTACAGTGACCGGTTAATTCCAAGACTCCGGGGAGCGTTATCTTCACTGTTTATATTTTAGGATTACTGTTTATGTCGCTAGAAATCAGTTCAGGTAAGAGATGCCACAGGACTCACAGTGTCAGAATTCTTGAGATTTCCAGTACTTCGGAAATGTCAGGTTGGTAACTTCTCTCAGTACAAACTTCTTGGATACACTACAAATGATCAAACCGTCGGAAATGTTAATGTTTGTAAATTGCCATATAGGCTGAATGTAAATGAGATTTTAGGAAAGAAATATAATCTGGCTCGATAGGCCCAGTTACAGCATTTAGTATTAATGTCTTTTTGGTCGGTACTCTGTCTTCTTCTGGTTGTACACACAATGCCAGACAGGTTTACCTTGGAAACCCAACGATTAAATACAAATGTTCTTTACTATGGTTATTCTCATATGCTCATGGAAAAACTGCTGGTATGTTTAGGGTTTGACCCAGATACTGTATAAAGAAGAGAAAAACATAAATACTCAACCCTAATAGTATACACAATCCTACGCGTAAATAGAATATGTTCACTTCGGTCATTTAACTTAAATTATAAACTACAAGCTTATGACTTGTCTTATCGTTTAAACTCCCGTGAAATAAATTCTAGTCATTAAAAGAAATCAATCATCATGAATTAGAAATAAATACATATTTCGTCAACTCATGATTGTCAGAATAGATTATATGTATCTAATGGTACACAGCACACACACAGAGCACACTGGGCTACTTGTGCTGTGTGAACAAACCCCTCTACTGGTACTATGGATTTAAGGCACACTCACACTATACACTTCACTCGCTGTCTCAAAGGTATGACCACAGTACACAGTAGCTGACATGAATAATCCAATAACACCTAAATCAGGTAATAACCCTTTAATAAGTACGGTGCACACATATGAGCCACACACGGCTAACAATACACATGAAATGCAATACACAGTGTAATGAAAATGCCAAACTACTTGCCAAAATCACCAGCTCAACATAATAGCAAAACAGTCACCGACATAATCTAACCAGCGACTACAGAATGACTATCGCTCACCGGCGACGTCCAATACTGAAAGAAGGCAATACATAATTGCAAGATTCTACCGTAAATAATATCCAGGAAAGAACCATCAGAAGTCACATCACCCTTCTAGTAATCTAACAATAATCCTGAACACCTGAAACAATCGGCAAGCAATGAACAAGAATGGCATTCATGTAATCCCAGCAAAACCGCTGACAAAGGGAACAAGCGCCCGTACAGGACCGCTGACATCTCCTCGGCTGAATTACGCCAAAAAATCTACATCCTCTTCCGTTCTGGCCCCACTCGCCAAACAGGTTTTCTATTCTACGCTGTTGCCACTCTACAGCGTAACCAACTAAATATATTTCGGCAAATATCTCTACCGTGACAATGATGTATCAGTGCATTTATCAGTTAGCTAAAATATTCACTGACTGGTTACTAGCAATGAATAAAATTTATTTATAGCTGAATGAGTTTTAGCTAGAAATTATTATTTATTCTGCTATCCACTGTAACACAGTAAACTTAGAGAATTATCTGACTGACCTAACTGGCAAAACACTCTGCACAAAATCTAGTGCAGATATAATTCGAACTAACAATTCTATCACTCGACAATACTAGTCAATATATATTACCTCCAAAACAGAACTTCTTAAGACTATTCTCCAACGCAAACTGAGATTTTACTTAATAAAGTAATCTAGAAACGCCGCTAGATATGTCTAGAGAAACTGCGGAGTCTGAATGCATTTGAGTTAGATTTCTGTGGTATATATATCTCTCTGATGAAAGGAAATAAGTTAATAATCCACCAAAAAACCAGACCTAACCCCTACAGTAAATTCTTTGTTCAGATTCCAAGATGAAAAGAAATCTACCCACTAGCCGAACCAGAACTCAGGCAAATCGAAATATGACCTGACCGTGTTTAATTACTTTATTACTTACAGACATGGTCATCGAGCGAAACCCGTCTTTCATCTCAAAGTCTTTCACCGTGAATAATTAACTCACAGGCGAACAGATTTCCAAGAGGCAGTAATAAAATTTTGCTCACCTCTGGTTCTCCACCTAATCTCTTACAACGATTACTCGATCTCTGGCGTTCAAAATTAAATGAAACCGGCTCACATATGTTAATCAGGTCTGCTGGCAAACTCCCATCAAAGAAAGATAGCGAACAGCAATTAAATGCTTGCTAAATTAGAAAAATGAGAAAGGTTAGAATATGGGAGGAAAAAGTACCAATCGAACGTATGCGAAAGAAAGGTAATACCACTCAAGCATATGCGAAAAAAAAGGTAAAAGAGCGAAAGAAAGGTAAAAGACAAGTGTAGAATAAAGAATAGATATCTGAAATCTATTAATCATAATATCTCTGCCACAGACATTAATTTATCGGAAATATACTGAAGAGCAAGATATAACTGGAAAGATTAAGACAGCGATTAAATTGCAACAAAGCAAAACAACAGCAATATTTAACCAAGTTATAAGTACTTAGCTTTTTTAAACAAAATGGCATCAAAGTGTCTTGGCAAGCGTGGCTGATAACAGGTAACTTTAAAAATACGGCATGTCACGCTGAAAACCGTAAGTGTTTGAGGCCGAATTCAAAGTTTTTGCCGAATTGTTGGGTATAAAAGGATTTGATTGGTTGCTGGAAGAGACCTCAGTTTAAAAACAGACGCCGAGATTCCCGGAATAAAAAATAAAAAAATTAGTTTTAAAAAACCTCGGCTAGAAAATATTTTCTGATTAAAAATTTTTTTTTAAAACGATTGGAAAATATTTTTAGAATTTCTTTTACAACTCGATTTTTATTTTTTTATTTTTTTTGGGAGGGGGGAAAAATCCGTATAACGGCCGTACACTGCTAAAAGTATCAAAAATACGTACATTGTACGAAAAATTCGTACAGGCTGACAGGTATGCGATACGACGACCACAGCAACAACCTGAACATACAGCACCAGCTAACATAACAATTCCAGTGCTCCTTAGTGTTGGTCTAAAGTGATGAACTCGCTTTAATAAAATGAGAATATTTACATCATTACAATAGGAGGTAATCTGGTCCCAAGAAGAAAACATCCCCCCCCCCCCCCCCCCCCCCCCGTAAAACAAGTCTGTACAATCCTAACAGTGTAGGAAAGAGGGAGGATCATATGACTCCCAAATGCCAACCTCTTTTAATATTTTTTTTCCGTCTGCGTCGGGAACTGAGTGCTCTTTAGTTGCAATTGGCTATTTCCTCCCGACTTTATCTATTCTGCCACAATGACGTGTCTGTGATAGTATCAATTTTTGTATATGTAAACTTCTTGTTCTGAATTCCATAACTCACAGTAGGTTATTCCACAGCCAGCGTGATGCCTTTTCTGTAGTCTCGTCAAGTCTTTTTAAATTCCCTTGTTCTTGGCTATCCATTCAAGACCAGATGTTTCTGTAGATCATAAACTTAGGCAGCTACTAGACCGCGTTTCAAATACATAATGAGTGCAGATTATATGCCACCCTAATTTAGTTATGTTCCCAAATCATTTTCTAATATCATGTGTATTTTTTAAGGATTATTCTGCCCTGTTCATTATTGATTACGATCAAGTCCTGTCAATGTGTGTAACTGTTATACTTTTACAATGTTGGGATTTTACTACGTTTTATTGCAGATTTTTTTTCTTTTAATAATATTGAAAATGAATGTGTAGGATAAATGAATTCAGTATGGGAGACGAGAGAAAGGATGTGCAGAATGTTAGAGAAGCCTGCGTGCCCAATTCTAAACCATTTGAAGATAAAGTTCGTACGTTCGTTCTATCTGATTCTGCTTTTGAGTTAGGGAGAGCAAAGAAAAACACGGAGTTCCTACTCACTCAATAGCAGACTGTTCAAATATTTCAGGAGTTCCGATTCTATACTACCCTAATGTGATCATACTCGAATTATTATCTGATTTACCGTATAGATGTTTTGGATTTGTTTGTTTGGGGTGTTTTTTTTTTCATCACGTTTTTGTTTGCTTAAACAAATACTATATTTTGATTATGATTGGGTAATGTCATTGTATGCTGTTATATAACCTTTATAATGTTTTATGCCTTTAATTCAATGCTTAAAGTAACATGTGGGAATGAAAGGGTATAGTATGCAAGATAAGTAAGAATGGAAGGGCAGAATGTTAGACGGGCCTGCGCGCTCAATTCTTAACCCTTTGAAAATAAAGTTCGTTCGTTCGTGCACCCAATTCTACAACGAGCTCCTTATGTCACAGTTACTTGACCAGAACTCCGCCTATGCCGGTCCCAAGCCCGGATGAAAAAGGAGGAGGGCGGCCTGCATGGAGGCCGTAAGAAGGCAGCCCCTCCACCATGCAAAGGCACAACAGGCCAATCACCTGTTTGCTTTAAACCATGATTACGAGTAACACAAGGGAGAGGGCCGGGCTGATTCTAAAAGCGACGAACTGGAACGGACTACGACTTGTGGAACATGGAACACAAGAAGTATAAATGGGAAGGAAGAGGAGCTGGTGGAAGAGATGAGGAAAGCAAAACTAGAAATCCTGGCTATAACGGAAACAAAGAAAAAAGGACAAGGAGTCATGGATCTCAATGGCAACACGTTGCTCTACAGTGGTGTACCCATATCCGAAAGAGCTAAAGGGGGTGTGGGTTGCATTGTGGCCCAAAATCCAAAAGATAGTATCAAGGGGTGGAACTTTGTCTCAGAGCGCATTATGGTTGTGAAACTAAAAGAAGGAGAAACCATAGTCAACCTGGTCATAGTGTATGGGCCAAATGAGGATGAGAGAGCAGAGGTCAAGGAGGAATTCTTCGAGCTGCTTCAAAGGACAGTGGATGACTGCCTGGGTGGGGTTATCATGCTCGGAGATTTTAATGCCAGAGTTGGAGATGGCCGTGCTGGATGGGGTGGAGTTGTCGGAAGATATGGAGAGGATGCTCTCAATGACAATGGAAAGCGACTCCTTAGATTCTGCAGTGAGCGGAGTCTGATCGTTGCAAACATGGGGTTCCCCCGTGGGCGCATGCATGCATACACTGGATGTGGGCCAACGAAGAATGAGAAGTCAGTGATCGACTATGCCATTGTTCGGAGGGGCTCATTCAGGTGTGTCCGGGATGCAGGAGTCTGGAGGGGGCCGGAGATTGGAGGTGATCACTGCCTGCTGGCAGTCAAACGAGCAACTGGGGGAGTTGCTCGGCCTGGGGGCTGCTCGGCATCACGCGGGAGGCCAAGTGAACGAGCGGGAGAGGTGGGCATTGGGACCTACGGGCTGAGAGAGTCAGAGATTAAGACCAGATATCGGGGGCTTGTTGCTGCAGCGGTGAGCAACACAGAGGAACAACCTGGTGACTTGGAAACCCTCTGGATTAAATTCAAGGATGTCATAGGGACAACTGCTGCAGGGGCATGTGGTGAGGTCCGACTTGGGAGCCAGAGAAAGAGGACACCTTGGTGGACAGAGGAAGTCAGAGAGAAGGTGAGAGAGAGGAGGGTGGCATGGAGACAGTGCTTGGGAGCTGCAGGCACAACGGGACAGGTGGAGGGATATAGAGAGTGTGTGACACTCGGGGCGGAGGTGGGGAACAGGGTGCTGGCGGCGGGACAGAGGTCCTGGGAGGAGTTTGGAGAAGGGCTGGAGGAGGATGCACAGGAAAACCAGAGGTTGTTCTATGGGACCCTGGGGAGCATGAGGGGGGAGAGACAGTGCCCTCTCAGATTTATAAAGGACAGGCAAGGCGGGTTGCTTGCTGCCCCGAGGGAGGTGATGGAAAGATGGAAAGAATGTTTCTCGGAGCTCCTTGATGGTGAGCAGGGTCAAACATCAGAAATGAAAACCACTGGCACGGAGGGGGAGGCCAATGGTGGTGGGGATGACAGAGCTGAGGGCAGCACTGGAGAGGGTCAAGATGGGCAAAGCAGCAGGGCATGATGGTGTAACACCAGAGGTGGTTTGGTGCATGGGAGCATCGGGCGACCTGCTACTCTTGGGGGTCCTGCAGGCGGCGTGGTGCAGCGGGACCGTACCGGAGGATTGGGAGATTGCCATCATGGCACCAATTTTCAAAGAGGGTGACGGTCGACGGTGTGGAGACCGTGGAGGCATGTCCCTTCTCGGTGTCACTGGAAAAATCTGCTCCAGAATCCTGGAGCAGAGACTCCGGCGCCTGGCTGGGCCACAGTTGGATGGGATCCGGTGCGGATTCCGAGCGGGCCGAGGTGCTCAGGACCTAGTCTTCACACTCAGACAGCTGGGTGAAAGGGCCCTTGAGTATAAGAGTGAGATCCATCTTTGTTTCATAGATCTGGAAAAGGCGTTTGACAGGGTCCCTTGGAGCAAACTTTGGGACTGTTTGGCAAGGAAGAATATTCCAGCACCTCTGATTCATGCTATACAGAGCTTCTACAGGTCTTGCAGGGATTGTGTGAGGACAGCAGACCATAAGTCAGAGGAGTTCAGGACCACCGCTGGTGTGGGACAGGGTGATGTCCTGTCACCTTGCCTCTTCATGCTCCTTGTGGACGATGTCATCGGGGCATGTAGGGAGAGAACAGGAAAGTGTTCAGTGGGGTGCTGGAAGATGGGACAGGTCTGTGTTTCGGAGCTGGCGTTTGCTGATGGTGTTGCCCTGATTGCTAAATCAGAGGCACATCTCCAATCCAACCTGCAAGTCTGGAAGGAAGAGCTGGAGAGGAGAGGGATGGTCATAGGCGGCTCTGGAACAAGGTCCATGGTGATATCACGAGAGGAAAGAAGACATCAGATTAAGCTGGGAGAACAGGTCCTGGAGCAGGTCGACCACTTTAAATACCTCGGAGCTATTATAGACCGAAAGGGAGGCATCAAAGAGGAGTTGGCCGCTCGGGGGGCGGCGGCTGGGAGACTTTTTCAGGCCGTGGATCGGGGATTCCTCGGCGGGAGAGAGGTTGGTGGGAAGGCGAAGATGGCTGTGTGCCGCTCCACCTGTGTCCCAGTCTTGACGTGTGGATGCGAGTCGTGGGCGGTGGCTGCAGCCCGTGGGGGCCGGATCCGGGCCTCGGAGGGGAGGTGTCTGAGGAAGGTGGTTGGGGTGGCGGGAGGAGACGTGGTGCGCGGCCGGACGATGCGTCAAGGCCTAAAATGCCACCCCCTACAGACCCAGGTAGAACAGTCCCAACTAAGATGGTTTGGCCATGTCTGCAGAATGGGAGAAGATCGGCTACCACGACAGGCATGGGGGGCAGAGAGCCAAGGATCCGGACCCCGAGGGCGGCCCGGGGTCCGCTGGGAGGACGGCATTGGACGGTCTTTGAGGGACCGAGGACTGGAGTGGAACCGGGCCGGGAGGAGGACAGCCGATGGAATAGTCTGGCGCTCTCTCTTCCAAACCTCTACACCTCACGGTAGAAGGGGAACGACTAAGTAAGTAAGTAAGTAAGTACTTGACCAGACCATTGTATCTGGTCATTCTGAGAGCATCTTTCTCATCCAATCGAGCTTTACATGGTACAGTACACTCAATCACTGACTGGGGTAATGACGTGGAGTGTAACACTACATCAGGTCATTTTTTAGACTTCCTAAAGATTTCGGTGTATTCCCCTCGCCCACGCAGATCTGTTGCCATTTCCCAGTCGTTTGCACCACAGAGAATAGTTGGTAATCTAATATTTGTTGCTTTGGGCTGTGGTAACTACCCTGTCCTCAGTGGGCATCTATTTGTAGAACTAGGCCCCCTTGTGCTTCTGTCCTTCAACCTTGCCAAGTATGGTGTAGCAGCTGGCTCAGTTAGTACTCTTTTGTGTCGTATTTATTTTGCTCCTGTCCGTGCAAGCATAGAGTACATGTTCCAGTGTTGGCTTATCTTGGCGCATGAGCACTTAGCATCATCGGATGCTCCCCATTTCACAAGTTTTGCAGCCAACGATAGAAAATCATACAGGGATCAGATAATGAAGTTCAGTCTCAGAGGTACCATTTACCATTCTATGTTAATGACCTCTGTGGAGCCTCATTCCTACGTAGTCAACTGGCCATTTTAAACAGTACTGTATATAACGCTCCTGTCAGGTTCCGAAGACAAGTGTTCAGATACCACTGCTAATGTTCGCTGGAAGTGACGTAAAGACAGTAGTGCATGTTTAACTGCTAGTAAAACTGAGTTATTAAACAGTAGTAAATTCCGTACCGTATATCTTCTGTATGGATCTCAGGGGCGATTTAGATTAGATCCAAGTACCATCGGCATGTCGAAGGTTGCCGATAAAACAGCTGTCTGTCTCTTGCCTTTAAGGTGCCCTCTGACAGGCTATTTCCTATCTAGAGATAGAGAAACCCAAGGCCTGTGTACTGTCAACAGTTAACGAACAAAGGTTCATTGCAGACACTAGTAATACATAAAGACAGACTGGAAGAAAAAGAACACAATACAACAGAAACTCGAAGATCGATCTTGGTCCACGCCATCGGCTCGCTGCCAGAAATGAACCGTGTTAAGTCACAATACAAGCCAAGAACTCCAGAACTTAAAAAAAAAAAACACTATCACTGAAGAAATGTTTTCGAGGCCAGAACTAGCAACTACTGAACTTATTCCTGAACGATCATTCAGGAGTTTTTAACAGACACTGTTACTTCTAAACTTTCGTGTTAACAAGCCTAGGTTGAATACGTATACACAAACATACAGACACACAAACAGACGACGGTCGAATTACTCGTGTCTAGCATCACGTAATAGAATATGAACAATAACCGCATTCACCTTGTTCCTCTATCATGGTTTTCAGCAAGACAGTGTTATCTCTTTCTATATTCACAATGTTTGATATGTCTCATGTTGATCCCTTTCATTAATTCTCTTTTTACCCATACTTTTGTCTGGGACTATATTCTTCTGTCTACTCGCATTGTTAGGGCATTAATTCTTTCTTTCAACTGAATGTTCACAGCCAACTTTTCTATGTTACACAGTAATAAATAGTACTTATAATATGTGGCGACTGTCACTGGTAATAAGTTTGTTATCGGTTTAGATTTTAATTTCTGTCTCATGTTTTTAACAGTATTTTTCGGTCATTACTATTTATCGACTTGTTTCACGGCTGTTTGTACCCTATACCAGAGCGCTCTTTTAGTTTCGGTGACCGGAATTCTGACACCGGGTAATAATCTTCATGTGCACCGTAAATGATTACTGGGGGTTTTGGCGGGGAAAATCAGCTGACGTGTGTGTAAAATCAGTAATTATATAAATCATTACACACTCGTTCTGGATAAACACAGCGCTAAAATTCTTTTGTGTACTATAACTTTGTTCTGTGTTCTATTTTTGATTGCATTTTTATTTGTTTGAAATTAGTTTTGACGGAGTTACAGACTTTTTAAAACAGCGTCATCATTTGAGGAAATTCATAAAATAAGTAATCTTTTTATTAATGTAATATCTAAAAAAACGGCCCATTCGAATGAGCTTATAATTATAAAGACTTCTCGAAGGGAAGCTAAAGATTTTTTCCACATACTTTTTTGGTTTCATATCTTGAGAATGTGTGGTAGTCAGTTTTGTGAGTTTGGCATTACAAGAACAAGCATATTGTCACCAGATTTTATAACATTTAAATCACTGTAAACGCATTCCTGATACTCGCAAATCTTAAATAAGGTTGTAAAAAAATAACTTTTTGTAAAGCACCATCTGTTTTTGCATTTTCATTCATTTATAATGATATTTAGCTGCGTATATAAGCGTCAGAAAACATGTAAAGCTATAGATAGATTACTTCCACATACTTTGATCTATCTTTAAAGTCTTGTTAATCTTATATTTATAATATGAATGTCTTTTTTTTATTGTGTGTGAGATAAGGACTGTTCCATTAGTGTTTTTTGGTAGACAATCCTGTGCACACGACAGCTGCCAAAGAATTCTAGGTAACTGTTTGTATATCTTCTTTCATTCACAGTTCAAAGTTACAATGCAGGTAGTAAATTTAGAGAAACCAAATTCTAAATCTAATACCATCCTTTTATCAATGGCTAGAGTCAGAGATACATATGATAATTTAGAAATATTTATGAATGGCATGAAAGCTCAGATAGAGTCACTAAAAGATTTAGAGTGGGATGGTAAAGAAGTTGTTGTTTTCTTATGACTTTTTGATGAAAATGTTTGGTTTGTCTGGAGCTCAAGGAACATACCCATGTCTGTGGTGTCTCCAGCAAAACAAGGAAATAAAGACATCCAGAGAGCATACAACTTGCAAACCAAGAAGTTTGGCCATGTTGATAAGAAATTACAATAGATATATGAAATATGGGAAAGGGAATAAAATGCAAGTGGCACGTTACCATAATTGTTTACACAAACCAATGTTAGAGATTGAAATTGAAAATGTAGCTCCTCCTTACCTTCATATTTTATTAGGCATTGTTTTGAAACACCACAGACTTCTAGAACAGGTAGCTGTATACAATAGACGCAAAGATATTTGAGAATTCGCAAGAGATACATGCAAACATTAGTACTATTAAGAACTTGAAGAGATTTGGTAGGAACTGGAAACAGGCAGAAGAATTAGAAGCTAAAATTGAATTTTTTCAGGCAGGTATTGAACTTTGTGAGGATAAGGAGGAGAAGATAGTTTTAAAGTTAAACTTGAAAATGCACAAGATGTGCTGGCCAAACTTCAGTTTCAAGATCTGTGTGCTAGGTCTGGTCCAGTTTGCTCACACTTGGACAAGGTACTAGCCAAACACAAAATCATACCATAGGCTTATCATAGCAGAGCATTCATAGGCAATCACTGCCACAGATATCTCACACAAAAAGTTTATAAAGATCTTACAAGAGCAATCATTACACAAACACTTAAAATTACAGACAAACAAGATATAACTGACATAGCTTTTATTGCCCAAGAACAATTCAACTCACTGAACGAAGCATTTGAGAAAGTACACAACAAAATATCACACAGTAAACCAATTAGTAAAGAATCAATAACAGCATCAATAGAGACATATATATCTTTGTTCAGGGAGCCGCGCTGGTGTAATGGCTTCGGCGTTGTACTGGCGACCAGGTGTTCATGGTTCAAACCCGGGCGTCGGCGTTTGAAGAAATGTTTACGGCCGGAAATTTGACAGAATAGCCTGAACGGCTCCTGTGATAAACCCTCTGTGGATGGGAAGGAGCGAAGCTCCTGACCGGGTTGGAAGGAAAGTCCTCAGGTTCCCCAGCCTCGCAATGACATGTCATTGGGCCGAAAGGCTGAAAGCCCAAGTGCCGCTGGTTAAGGAGAAAAAAAAATATATCTTTGTTCAGAAAGCTATTCCCCAGTAAGACAATTCCTAAACAGCACATATTAGAAAAACATTGCACAGACTGGATCAGAACTCGTGGCTGTGGAATGGGCATGTATGGAGAGCAAGGAAGAGAATTTGTACATTCCACTATTTCTAAAATTGAAAGACGTGCCAGCGGTATTAAAAATATAACTTCACAATTAAAATTTATAATGGAAACTCATTTGTTACAAATTTCTCCATCTGTGAATGTACAGATTCCTCCTATAAAAAAAAAGGAAGTGTGAATGATAATTGAGCGAAATTTGGGGCCAGAGCAAATTATGGCAGTTGTTGCGTGAGAGTGACAGAATTAACAGAGTGTGGAAATCATTTAATAGGTGTATGTTTTATTTATTAAATTGAACATTTCGTTTTACTCATGACCATACTCATTTTTACATGACCATCGTGATGTATGATTGAGATAATTGTTAGCTCTCATGTTTTGGAGACAATAGGGTGTGTTATTTTAAGGTAATAAATGTGGACTTGCAATTTAATGTTTCAATAATTAATGTTTGACGCATGAAACCAAAACAAAACTATGATATCCATTTTCTGCAGGTTTTCTACTTTTGATTTCTGTAATTTGTTATGCATGTTGATTGTGACCGTTTTAGTGTAAATTGCATTAGAAACAAACCATAAAAAAATATTTAAAAAACGTAAATTTTACACTATTTCAGACTATTATATCTTCTGTTCTAATTGTGATTAAAATGTTTGTTCTTCTTCTAAAATTTACTCTAACATTTCTAGTCTAGCTTTACGCAAAATTAAAGCCGGTATTTATAATGATAAAGTAGCCTAAAAGCATTAATTAAGCCCTATCAAAAGTAAACACCGCCACATTTTTTCCCCTTAGGACCACGTGACCTCTGTCACGATAGCTATAAATAGCGCGGTCAGGGAAAACTAAAAGATCGCTCGCAAACAGCCGTGGTTTCTCTTTTGCCACCCCTCGGTCAAGACATTAGAGAAGCTTCACTTGTTTCAGTATTTGTCGCTTTATTACCTTCTTTTTTAAACAATGTTAATATCAATGTTTGGTTATTAATTCTGTTGTTAACAAATTACCATGGTTTTTGTTTTCTTAATATTAACGTCTTAATTCATATTCATGACCCTGGGTTGCTGAGCAGGAAGACCATATAGCAATCGGTGGCGCATACACACACACACACACACACGCGCGCAATCTTTTCATATGTTGATATCTAAAAATAACTAAGGGAAGGAGAGAAAAAAGTACCTACTACTGAAGTCACCAACCTCATAAGCATGAGTATTACTGACAAATAAACAATACAAGGAATGGTGATGGCCAAATAGGATCTTTAACTGGTCATGTTGTTGAAGGCCTAGGGGCTACAGGGAGTGTCAAGACTTCTAAATAAATGAAAGACTCGCCTATTCTATCATAAAAGACTCAGTTCCTGAGGAAGCTAAACAAGAAATGTAATCAAACTTCGTGGTTGACAACAACTCTACAGTTAACTTGATGCTGCACTGGCGATGTCCCCTACGTAGACTTGCTTTGGCGATGTTCCCTACTTAGACCTGCAATGGCGATGTTCCCCTACTTAGCAATGCCTTAGCGATGTTCCCCTACTTAGACCTGCCCTAGCGATGTTTCTTAGACCTGCCCCTGTTTGCTTATTCAAGTCTGCAAGCTTTCCTACTGTCGTCGATTCACTTTCGGCGCGTATCACAGATTCCAATACCATCTGTTTAACAAGTTGAAAATCGGACATACAGATATGTGTCCACATGTACTCCAAGACTGTCGACTCCAAGAGGAGCAGAGTGGCCGACTCCAACTCAGATGACGGGGAAACTATGGTGACGAGAACAACCTGAGACGGACAGCCAGCTTTACAAACAAGAAGTGGTTATCTGAGAGCCAACGACAAAGAGGACACTCTCCAATTATTGTTATTGTTGTTCAGAATCGACGTCACTGCACTCCGGGCATACCCATAGGTGCTCAGTCTCCTTGAGCAAATGTTGAAGGGTATGAATGCTAATTTTCTTGCTGTGCGCTGGTGGTATACGCGCCGGATGCATCCTCCCATACGTCCATCCCTGCTGGTCTTACGTTTGATGCCAAATACCAGCAATCTTAGCCTTGATGATAAATAGGCTGTCATTAATTGCTCACAGTATCTCTACCGTATCCTTATCCAATGCACCTTCTATGGGTGCTGGTTAAGCTAGTCTGTCAGCTCTTTGAATGCCGCGTGCCCAGTTCCTGAAGGTTTGAGGCTTATATGGAGGTTTTCCATTCATGCTGCAGCCATTCACTTTGGACCTTCCGAAGCACGGATTGTGAGTCTTATACTATAACTGCCTTTGTTAAAGTAGTTTCAGACAACCATCTTAAGGCTGCAGTAGCTGCCTTTACCTCCAACATCATGCTGGGGGTTGTTACCATGTAAGCCCCACTACGTTCAGCGGCGATTCTGCCCTTTAGTCTAGCAGAGAACCCCCATCCAGATTTCTCACCACGGATTACAGACCCATCAGTGTATACAATGGCATCATCATCGCCAGCATGATCATTTATCAGATGACCAATTTCCATGGCCGTCCTGCCACTGGACCACGTTCTGCATTGTCTGCCAAGGCTGATGATGACTTGCTGGTAGTTTGTCCAGTTCTCACCTGACTTACTCCACTCTTCCTCGAATATATTCTCAACTGTGGTCACCTGCCTAACAGCTGTCTCTGTCTGCGCCATCTACGACACCCCCCCCCCCTTTTTTTTTAAATTCTTGCTCCTTTGAAGTCAGCTAAGTTCCCATGCAGGGGATGCTGTTTGTCTGTGGTTACTCGAATATATATTTTTGTCAGGGCCATCGCATATCTGGATCTAACTGACAGCAATCCAAGCATGCGCAATTGGCTGACCTGAAACTAGTCTATGTCATCATCATCATACATTATTTCAAGAATACACGCCAACAACAGTATTTTATCTGCCATCGTCATCAACAAAGAAACATTGTTGCAGCCATCACCATCAAAACTCAAAAATACTACACCAGGAACCATTTTATATGCTGTGTTTACAAGATATGTATACCCACTTTGAATGTTGATAACTTAATTATCATTTGAGATAGAATTGTGGAATTTTCACATTTAACGTATCAAATGACCTGTAACAATGCATTGCTCACAGCGACGAACAACCGACTGAAATTCTGTATTGTTAGTAAATGAATAGAGAAACGTGCAGTTTTAATTTGACGGCTCATGTCCCTCACTGTACACGTTCTGAGATGTGTACAACCTTCCATTTAAAAAAAAAAAAACCAAAAAAAAAAAGGCACGAGTAATATCTAATAGCATTATTCACTTATATGTAGCATTATTCCGTTCTATTTTTTGCAAAATAGCAAAATTATATGTTAAGTAATGTCTGAGTTATGTGCATTCGAAGTGTATATGCACAATTTTGAAACACACTGTGTCACAAAATTTTGTTCGCTCTCTTTTCCTCTCCGGCATTACTGATCTACCTTTATTGTGCGTATTAATTATGTGCGCCATTCGATTGTTGGCACGTTCTATTTTCCTACCTCCGACAGTATTAGGTATTTTCGTGTCAATGTTTACACTTCTTCCACTGATACTTGTCATGTTTGCCTGCCTATCCTCGCGGCGGAGATGAGTTACAGTAAACACAGATTGGCAACACGTTATTTTCGAGTAATGACGCCCAGTGGTTGCTTGCATAGGGAGTACCGGTCAATTATCGATATGGTGGCATATTACTGACACCCTGAATAAACTCACGGAAAGCTTCTTATGAGCAAGATAAATGTAAGAAGTTGTAGTGGTAATCATTACCGAGAATTGACGGAAATACCAATTCCATATACAGAGAGTGACCGTTTGAATTTTACAAACGCATGAGGCATGCAGAAAAGTCCAAGAGGAAAGTTATCATAACATGCACTTTCGAATGCTATTGGCTTAGCATCTTAGAGGCCAATATACATTCACGTTGATTGAAAGTTTTGTCGGAAACGCCAGGTGTGAGCGTGGGCAGGAAAACTGCAATTTAACATAGAACATTTTAGACACACAACACTGCATTCCAGAATCGTCAAAAGTAGACAGCTCGGACTGAAGCCAGGAAAGATTAGAAGTTACGATTCTCAACTTTTTATGGTCAACTAGATGGACAACGTTTTCTACACTGGAAGATTTGGAATATGCAGATGACATTGCACTGCTCGCGCATTCAAACCAACACATTCAAGACAAAACTGATAGACTGAATAAGTATGGCCAGCAGGTTGGCCTGAACATCAATCTGAAGAAGACGGAGGTCATGACACTAAATGTGGGCAATCCTGAGCCAATAACAGTAAGGAACCAGAAGTTAGAACAGACAGACACATTTACTTACCTAGGAAGCATAGTAACACCTGACGGCGGAACAAGCAAGGACATTAACAACAGAATGAATAAAGCGAGAACAGCCTTTGCTATTCTCAACAACATTTGGAAGTCTTCCCAGTACAGCACAAACACCAAATTAAGACTGTATGAGAGCTGCGTACTTTCTGTGCTTCTCTATGGTGCGGAATGTTGGAGAGTAACAGAGAAGGAAATGTCGAAACTGTCCTCCTTCCACACAATCTGCCTAAGGAAAATTCTCCGAATCTTTTGGCCAAACACCATCAGCAACCGAGAACTACTTATTCGGAGTAACCAGGAGGACATGCACACCATCATAGCTGGCAGACGCTGGAGTTGGGTTGGCCATGTCCTCAGAAGGGACCCTGATACCATCGCAAGAACAGCTATGCTATGAACCCCCGAGGGAAAGCGAAAGAGAGGCCGACCAAAAACAACTTGGCGGAGAACTGTGGAAGCTGAGATGCAAAGAATGAACCACAGTTGGGGCACTGTACGAAGGATGGCCGCCGACCGAGCAAAGTGGAATCAATTTGTTGCTGCCCTACAAGACGCCACCAGGCGTGATGGCCGCTGACTGCTTTGACGGTTGGCGGTTATGGATCAAAGAAGAATAATTCTCAACTTACAGGAACAGAAAGCAAGTATTGGAGCACCTTTTGAATAATACAATAAGGAAATTCCACCTTTTAATACGGAAATCTGACTCCTACAGGACCTACTCACAAAGTCGCAGAGGGATTCTATACTAGAAATAATACCCCAGACTAGCGTTCGAGGCATCTTTATAAAGCCAAGACTATTCTACTGAGCAAGAAGCTAGTTCCCAACTAGTTTGGGGGTAAGTTGTAACATATTTTTATACTTTGAATTTGACATGTTTGAACTTGCTGATGGTTATACAGGTCCTTAAGAGGCTGGCAACCTCAGCACGTGAAAATTATATATTCATGAACCACCACAGCAAAGCGCTGGTGATTGCTTCATGCGGGTTCTCACAGGGTACCAAAAGCAGAGGTAACCCTAGACTCCAAGTGGACAAGGGAGTGGATGAAGATGACATCATATGTATGTATTTACTATCATTTGTAATAAGTGTATGCATATTTAAACATGTTCAACCAGGCAAAGGCCACTTGCCGCTGTCCAGTCGAACATTTTCCAGTAAATTAACTTAAAGAATGGTGATTTTCATCATACCCCATGAGTTATATGATATACGCTCGGGGAAGAGTAAAAATTCAGTGAAAAGATTCAGTTGACGGACAGCGGGAAAGGCGCCTGATTAATATCAAGAAAACAAGGACTTAGCAGCGGAATTTGTTCTTTTATTCCCCCAAAATTTGTGGTACGAGTTCATGAGACCATTTGATGTTCGATTCTACGATACAGCTGTACTGTGGTTCAAAGCTTGCGATCGACACTCGAAACCTACATTCAACGGGTTGTGAAGATATCTACCTTGACCAGGAGAGGTGCCCTCGCCACAGAGATGAATTGACGGAAACAGCAGCATCAACACTTCAGCAGTTTGGAAGCTGTGGAATTTTTAGAAGGCCAATACAACAGAACTAATTGATCTATATTTCACAACTAAGCTTCCTAAAGGCGATATCAGTTTCAATGACAAAACCTATTTTTATTTAGTAATCACCAGTTCATATTTATTTACATTTGTTTCAAAGTAATTGATCATTAAATGTGTTTTTTGTTGTTTTTATAAATTCATAGGTCACAATTATTACAGAGAGAAATGCACACGCATGAATCAGCATCTTTAATATATCTATAGAGCCAAATAATAATTATAATTTTACTGTTAATTCAGTTGGTGGCGTGTACGAGCTAAATTAAATTATATAATACCTTTTCACACAAAAGTTGTTGGGCAGATAAAAAGTTAACATTGCTAAGACACATTCAGCATTGTTCTTGACTTCTGAAATATCTTATGAATACTCCCTCAAGGTAGAAGCATCATCATCCTTCTATCTACATCTCTGCAAAGAGTAATCTTGTGCGAAGGTAGACAACTTTGAAGATCCACATTAGATACTCTAGGTTTTGGCCACTGTTGAACCATCACTGCAGAGCAAAGGGGAGGCAACCCGTGACACCCAGTATATCAACAAACTTCTTTATTACCCGACGCTCAGACGCTACAGACCTTAAGTCATTCGTTGCCACCAACAACCCTGCATCCATCACCGCCACAACATTAACATTGATCAAGGCCAACACAAACATACTATAACAGTAATCAACATCAAACGAAATGGGCAGATTGATTACTGCACAGTACGAGGACCCCGAACCCACCGCAATCAAGCCACAATTTTTGTTGACAGCCGCGTAACAGTGCACAGAAGACTTCTATTCAGCGATGTCACCACTACCGAACCAACAGTTCACACTGGATTGACACATATGACGTCACTGCTTCAACCCCGGGTGTAAACGAATTTTTTTGGCCAGGAATTTTAATCTGGTACCAAGTAGGCGAGAAGACGCTGCAGTTAAAATAAACACCCTACGCGGTCTCCCCCCCCCCCCCCCCCCCCCCCCCCCCCCAAAGTATGTTCCGAGCAGGCAAGATCCTGAAATGTGTACGCGCTACTACTGCACTAGTATCCGGTTAGATTTAAGATTTATGTATTTTCTATGTCTTATATAACAAACACTTGGCACGCGCTGTAATCAGACAACCATATCAGGTAACCAATATTTGATCAAGTTCCCACAAAAGCAGACAATCAACATTACCATATGTCATGGCCTACATTTAACTTGTGAACAACTATTTTTACTAGGCCCCCAAGTTTAGGTGGAAATGTCAATCCCAACTCTCATTGAAGTAGAGCAGCTATCCTTCTGTCCCTATACTTTGCTTGTGTGTGAGTTTATCGGTTGCCGTTTGCCGGGAAATGGTACATTAAAATATCAGTGCTGTCTTTCACTGAATATATGCCGTCTTGTAGCGAGGCACACCCTTCAACTTTCACTTGCTTTTATCACAAAGGCTTAGCGCAGCGCTGATTTAAAAAATAAAATCACACAAGCACTGAAAGGACTCCTATTGCCTATCAGCTAACATGTTGAAGCTGGGACACAGGGCCAGTACTGAGATGGACTGCTGGCCCGATATGGGAACAGATGAGATTCCGTCAGGATCATCCATATAGTATTAGTGCACATAGAAACTTTTTGTCTGAATGACGCCACGCTGCGGTCAAACAAGAAACCGCACAAGGGGGCTTTTAATCTGAATGATGCCACTCACAAGCACCCACGAATGGTGCAGCAGACGAGATGAAACAGCGGGAACATTATCCCATAGATAGTCATGTACGACATCAAATGTTTGGGTCACGCTAGAACCAGTTCCAGCAGTAAACATGTTCACACAGTCATTTTAGTTTGTATTTTTAAAATAACGCTGTCTTACAACTCCAATAATATATATATATAATATATATATATATATATATATATATATATATATATATATATATATATATATATATATATATATATATATATACTCGCACGTGACACATCTGCTCGACTACACTGAAGGCTGGGATATGAACAGGCTCACCAGTTTAAACGATAAACGTGAATACTGATGGGAAAACTTTCAAACACTTTCGTATGCTAAAATTAAACAACATACCCATAAAATACATAAAGTGATATAACTACACATACAAATATAAGAAGAGATACTACGAATGTTGTTGGAATGTCTATAATCCCTTTGGGTAAAGTGTGAAATGATAAACACACATATCGGTGTATGTGATGTGTGTGCGTGCATGGCTGCGTCTGTACGTGCGTGTAGTGTAGTTTATGTGGTCTCCGACGAGACAACAATCCGGCCACTGCTCACACCGGGCAAGTCGCAAGAGTCGACTAACCGGAGATTTAACCTGGAGCAAGCAGATTCATTATGTACAACAAACTGCTACACCAACAACCACTGGAGCAGCGCCCTGCATGAGACCCACCAGCAGTGGTAGACCCACGAATGTTTCGAAAAGAGGAAATGGGGAGCAAAAACCACACAGGCAACTATAACAAACTGTAATGAAGTAAGCAACAAAAACAATGTTCCCCCGTACAGAAAGTTGAGAAATAACAAACAGTAGACAAAGTACTGCTCATTCTAAGAAACACATCCACCGTGTTATCTAGGTCTTTATCTGCGTTCACGTGTACACACGACGTCATACTGTCAAGTACCGTGTAGAATGACAATACCTCAGCTGTTTGTAATGACGTAAGCCAGTGTCTCCCATAGCATGTTATGCGTACCTTGGATGGTATGAGGAGAAGTGGGTTCGATTCGTACGCGGCAGAATTTTTGCATTCTACTTTATCATACCTTTTTTTTTTTAACCACAGAAAACAATTTATTAAAATGTAATATATGAGCGGGGTACATCGGTAGACTAAACTCTCATAAAGGGTAAGCGATGACTGTAAGTTTGGGAAACGCTGACGTAAGCGTTTAGGAGTGAGCTCTGTAAAAAATATAAATCTCAACAATGTCTGCAGGAAATACCCTAGAGCACTTCCTACAAGCATGTAAAACATATAGGATCCCACTATTAGACTACTTACGACCATTAGAATGGGGGGAAAAAAAAACAACACAAATAGTAATACGTCTTACAAGGAGAAAGGACAGGAAAAACCTACGTTGCGGCCACAAGGCCTTCGTCAGGGACAGACAAACAAGACAGGAGGTTTACGACCATGCCAACTTACCTGTATACGTAGAACAGATGTTAAGATTAAACTTACCTTGGGAGCTACACAATAAATAGGAAAACATTATATAATAACAGAAACGCTTACTAATATATAATAATTAGCAACAGTATAAAAACAAGGTTAGTAATTTACTTTCACAACAGCTAAATCAGGTTTAAATAATTTCAACTCACGGTTAACAAAATTAAATACATGACTGATGAAAACTGCAACGTGAAAAATAAACATAACAAACAAATAATAATACGCCACAAGGCAGCAAAACGTTTAAATCACATGCCATTTTGAATCAAACGTGTACAATTTAAATACAAACACACAACTCCCTATCTCTTCATTATACAAAACAAAAAACACACACACAGAGTAACACATACAAACAATGTCAGGGGTTAATAATTAATGGGTGTGTATATATATATATATATATATATATATATATATATAATGAACGACACTGCCAGTAAGCAAATCGCAATAAACGACTACTCAATGTCAAACAATACAGCCTATAGCCCAATAATAACGTATCAAGAGTTGTGTCCAGGTCTCCTGTCTCCATCTGTCAAACACAGCTCACAGAAAACACTCTACAACTGTACACTTGTTACCTGTCGATGCTGTTGTTCACATGACCACACATGTTACACTGAAACAGGCAAGACTACATTGACAGGGGTTGGGGCGGGGGCACAAGTGAACACAAGACAATATCAACTCAGTATTATCAATTATTATTATCACTATAATTGCTACAGTATTTTTGATACTATTACTAGTATCAACAACTATTATTAATATAAACATTGCAGTATTAATAATTTATAATCATATTAATAGCAGTATCAATTATCCCCATTAATATTATTAACGCAAGTTTTCACATTAAATAAAAATCATCATTATTAATAATTATTATAGTCATCAATATCATTAATAATTTCAAATACATAACCATTACTGATGTTACCATCACACTTATGGTATTAATAAAGTTCTGAGCACAACAAACACCCCGTGCCAGGCCCTGATGGCTCCATTCCGCCACTTATTCTTATATTACATTTTGGCACTTCCAGTCTGGCGTCTGGCTTCTAGAACCAAGGGTAAATTTGTTGTGCCCTCAAGGTCAGCATAAATTAGTATTCATATAGTGCGTGTTAGGGTCAAACCGGCACAGCAAATGTTATGGTTAATGATAGCACACACACAATGTTACACATACACGTCACAGACAACCAGTGTAAGATGAGAGGATGCTTGCAGGATGAGACAGAGTTCAAGTAACACAATTTAGTATATTACCAGCAGTGTTACAACGTAATTCTCAAAATGTACGATAATAAAGGGAATAAAGAGCACAACGGACGTGCATCATGCAATGTCAATTAACGCAAGTTTTAAGACTATTTTCAAAATATCGGTACAACAGACTGTGAAGTGTATGATTCGGTTCCTCTTACAATGATCTAGTATATTTGTTCTTCTCCAAAAATACCTGTTTAAATACTCGTTTACAGACCGTTACATTTATCTGCCATAGCTCTGCGTCTCTAACACTTACTGCCACTATTCTAGCTCGTGTAGATAGGTACTACATGAATACATGACTGAGTATATCCTTGGTCACTGGGTAGAACATGATAACATAATTTGTCACTGTACTAGAAGACTTAGTGGTATGTCTATGTGGGTAGATCCTGAAAACATAATTTGCCACCGTAGTGGCAGCTGTGGTGGTATGTCAACAAACAAACACAAATAAGCACCAACTCTTTGATCAATGCACTCTTATAGGACTGATGTTACCTAACTTACTGTGTTTGTTTATCTATAACCAAATAGTAACTTTCTAGCAAAGATTAGACAAGTGTGTGCGAACTATCACTTAATCTGTTCTCTGTGCACGTGAATATCAGTCGGTTGACATAATAAACTACATAAAGCAATAACATGTATAGAAATAATGTTCATCTCGAGGGAAAAAGAATTCTCCAGAATAAAAGGAAATGGAACACGTAAAAACAAGTCAGCAGGCTGTAATATCTGGTCAAATAAGTAACATCAAACAAAAGAGGCAATTCGGAAATAAAGAAAAGATTAAGGCCAGCGTGAAAAGCATTGTATGCAAACAATCTTTGTAAACAAGAGTAAAAAAAATGAAGTCTTCGATGTTACAGACAGCCAATCCTATCTTATGGATGGACATCAAGGACAACCTATGAGATACACGGAGGCGACGCGTATGTTTTTTTTTTTTCAAAGGTGAATATAAACGAATTTGATTGACAGGTAAACGAAAAAAAAAAAGATGGCTGGGTATGTTCTGGAGGAAGCTAATATTGAAATAAAGCTAACATTAGGGAAACAACAATCCAGGTAACACTGTGATAACATCAAAACTAAAGGAAGAAAGAACGATCACAACTGAAGATAACAGACAATGTAACAACATGTAGTAGCATGTACAATTCAACAACCAATCTGATAGACATAAGTTGAGGGAGCAGAAGTTATGGAAAGCCTCATCACCAAAGCCAAGCGGAACGGCACTTAGAGAATGTTCCAAATTTCACTGGCTTATTATTATCAACAGGCTAAACAATATAGGTTAAAAAAATATATATATACATATTTTTTTTTCAAAATTGTGTAACTTGTAAAAAACAGATCAACCAACACATGAGAGCATTTTTAATAATGATTTTAAGAGCTTATTTCGTTTCGTGACGAGATGTCACCTGACACACAATGTTCGCTGGCTATATGACGGCGCATGTTAAAACATAAAAGACCTTGTCGTAAGGCCAGCTATCTAAAATTCTGAACAGTGCTGCATTACATTAAAGTTTCCCACAAGAGACGACATACGAGGTAGACGTGGTAAGAGAGATAACTGGAATATTGTTCTTGCCAGCAGCAAACACGCAGAGTTGTGTCGCTTGATCACGAATAGCAGTACGCCGATAGACCTGGCACTGACACTTAACGATGACCCATATCGGAAAGAAATGATTTACGATCAAGTTATTCTGTAACCTTAAGTTGCCCAATGCCAACAAAATGTACATGTCCACTTCCCGTCGGTTATGAAAGGTGCATGTTAAGAGAAACTAACAGAAGAGATGTACGAGAAAATTAAGACGCTAATGCGATACTGTGCACAAGTGCTGGTACGAGTGGTCCTTGTGATTGGCAGTTTGTGCATGTTAGAGGCTAGAGAATGTCCGAACCACCAGAGGAATTAAACATGTATACACGCTTTCTTTTTTACAATAGACTGCCTAATTGCCAAACAAAGTAGATTAACACGTTGGTGATTTCCGGTCACTATGTGTGAACGAACAAAATCTTTATTTCATCAAGGTAAAGAAATAGGCATTATTGCCTCTTTTACATTTCTGTCCGGCAATAATACAATTCTCTAATTGTTTCAAATTAAAACATTCTGCCAACGTTAAGTAGCTAGATTTTATCTCTATTCCTCATCCACCTCCCAGTACTACCACAAAGTTAGACACACCATTCTCACTGTATGAGAAATAAAAAGACAGAGGTGAAGGTGCATGTCCGTTGTTAGATACATGAAACCAAACCATGCCTATATACAGCAACCATCACACCACTGCACCCGGTTTAAGGTAAGAGTGACCGTTATAATCTGATGCATTGGAAGCAAGCAATGAACATACCCGCCATTTTGTGAAGGCGTCACTGTGTTGAGAGGTCCGTGTGTAGAACCACCTAAAATGTTCGAAATGTTGTTCACACTTTGTCCAGTGTTTGTTCTTAGAGTAGGAGCCATCCCATCGCCCTTCATCACAGATACACCGCTGGGAGTAATGCTAGGTTTGTCCATGCGTGTAAAGGGAGATATGCGGGATACAGCTTGCAGTGCGGGTGACACAGGACTCTGGGGAAGGTCTGGGGACAGACTGGACAGCCGGCGTGCTTGGTCAGTGGGGCAAGTCCAGGAAGCAGGTACTTGTTGGAAAGGTTTATTTGGGAGAGTTAAATGCGTCCCCAGCATGCTTTGGGTCATCGACATTGGAGATGCCGGTGTCAGTGGCATGCTGGAAAGCACTGGGGCTGAAGGAAGAGACGTCATTGACATGCTGCGAGAGATTGAAACAGGTGGCATAGGCATTGCCGAAATACCGTAAGACTCAAAACTAGGAGGCACAGGCGACATGCTGCGAGACTCAAAACCACTTGGAAAAGGTGCAAAACCACTTGGAAAAGGTGCAAAACCGTAAGACTCAAGACTAGGAGGCACAGGCGACATGCTGCGAGACTCAAAACCACTTGGAAAAGGTGCAAAACCGCAAGACTCAAGACTAGGAGGCACAGACGACATGCCGTAAGACTCAAAACTAGCAGGAACAGGTGTCATGCTGCGAGTCATCGAGGCAGAAGGAATGTGCGCCTCCGACATGCTGCGAGAGATTGAAACAGATGGCATTGGCATCATCGACATATTGCAAGGCTCAAAACAATGAGACATAGGCTGCATATTGCAAGGCTCAAAATCAGGAGAAACGGGCGTCATGCTGCGAGACTCAAACCCAAAAGGAACAGGTGCCATCGACATGCTGCGAGACAAGGATGCTGGCGATAGAGGTATTGCTGTCATACTGCGAGGTTTAGAAGATGGTGGTACAGGTGTCAAAGTCATGCTGCGAGGTTTAGAAGGTGGTGGTACAGGTATCAAGGTCATGCTGCGAGGTTTAGAAGGTGGTGAGACAGGTGGTACGGCCAAGCTTACAGGCATGAAAGCGGATGAATACGATGCCCCTGGCACGCCCAAAGGCTCAAACGGGGACGTGGTGGAGAAAGAACCGGTTTGAGGAAAGTAATGGGAAAATGAATGGCGGGAGGGTGGTAGAAATCTGATGTTGACGGTGGGAGGAAAGGGGTGACTGCACGTGCGGGGGGTATCCCCGCCTGGGGTTCATAATGCCCTATAAATGTTGGCGGCAAGGGGGAGGGGCAGAGCGATCTCAGTGGCGTCTGCCAGCACCCATAAGGTGGTGAGTCCAAGCT
The DNA here is from genome assembly GCA_024509875.1 of Oreohelix idahoensis. Classification (NCBI taxonomy): domain Eukaryota; kingdom Metazoa; phylum Mollusca; class Gastropoda; order Stylommatophora; family Oreohelicidae; genus Oreohelix; species Oreohelix idahoensis. The sequence continues at coordinate 345,343 of JAMPIV010022185.1, forward strand.
GCGACAGTCAAAAAGAAATGGTAATTTATTGGGTCTTTCAGGCGGCACAGACATTACTGCTGCTACCTCACTAATCCTGAGCGAGAAGACATTAGGTGCCCAACCCTCAAGGTCATGGCATCATGAATGCATATTCAAAATATGTACACGCATATATCAGAAGACCACGACATGTGACCCTATTGGTTGAGATAGACAGCATAAAATAACTTAATACTGGCTTCTGAGGACACAAAAAAAAGACTTACAAATTATCCCTTAGTATTTATATGTCAATGTTAGATTAATATTTGTTCTTCCTCCGCCCTTTTAATATCTCTTTTGCCATATTTGTTCTGTTGTTGCGCGAATGTCCCTACTCACCAATGTGGAAAGAAGGTGGAGCACTTTAAAAAAATATATGTGTGTATATTTCTTTATTCATTAGCTACTCTCGGACATATTTCATCAGTCATAACTTTTTTAGAAGACATATCCTGGTCACCTGCAATCATATGTTAACTTTGTCCTCCCACCGATACCCTAAGATTATAGCAAAATCACGCTCTTTCCTCTATGTTGTTTAAATAGAACACATAACAGTATGGACATTTCTCGGGTGAGAATATGTGATCTGGTCATATCTGGGGTGACAATAAGTGATCTGGTCATATCTGGGGTGACAATAAGTGATCTGGTCATATCTGGGGGTGCCAATAAGTGATCTGGTCATATCTGGGGTGACCATAAATGACATGAACACCTATTTGGTGAAATAAATATTTTTTTCCTTATGTTTCATAAACCTTTGACAGGCATTAAAATAAATAATATTAATTGCAGGTCTCAATGTGTTGATGCTTCATGAAAACTCAGCAGGACACTGACTCCCGTGGACTCTCACATAACGGCTTCATAAGGTAATGAATTCATATATAATCAAGCCAGAAACAACAAATTTCAGCCTTGCAAAACCATACCATAACTAATATTTGATTAATCAAGTTTTTTCATGTAGATCTAGATAATTCCTCTACAAATGACTCGTCAAGTCATGGGGTAACCAAGTCAGGATACTCTTGACGCTGTATAAGAAAACATTGATTGAACTGCTCTATAGCTGAAAACCTAAAGTTGTTATACACACACACTATGATGATATAAACCAGGAGGTGTTAAACTTCTACTAATAATCGCCCCTGTGTTACCAAGATAGAGCAAATAGTAACACTGTACTAAACCAGGCATACCGTGAAGTACGGTTGGCCTTGGAGCTGGCTATCCAGAGCAAGTAATTCAGATAAATCAACTCAGCCATCCAAGACTGATGGTCCTCTATTAAAAGAAGTTCATGATACACCCCACAGAACAAATCCAACAACAGAAGTGCAAATCAGTGGACACTGACAAAACGGTTTGATGATTTAGATTTTGTTGACAACCAAACTTCTGTACCACAACCATAACCAGATGCAAGATAAAATGAGAAAACTTGATGAGAAGACACAGAAACTGGTCTGAAAGGGCACAGAGAAAAAAAAAACACGGATTATGAGAAAGATGGGGTACAGAGCACAGTTAGAGAAAACTCCCACAAGATGTGGATTCATAAATAATTTACAACAACATAGACCAAGTCAGAGTGATTAATGAGACTACAAAAGACAAAGATCAGCTTTCGCTGCATTAGGAATTATGTAGAAATCAAGACCAGCACAAAGAATAAGAATGTCCACAGTAGTCATACTGAATGGCTGTGTGAAGCATGTAGAAAAAAACCAAACACAAGAAATTACACATTTTCACAAATTCATGCTTGAGCCTACCCGTATGTTACGGGCCCGAACGGGCAGCAAAGAAAAGTAACACTGTTCCCTTCCATGCATGTCGTAGAAAGCGACCAAGGAGGGTTGGGCATGGGGCTGGTTTCAACATCATGTAAAAAGTTTAAACCATAAAAACTTCTTCAAAATATGACGACAAGTTAAATAAGGAAAATAAAACACAGCCATCCAAGACAGGAGAAGGTACTCTCGCAAGGAGGCGTATCATGCAACACAGAGAAAGCCGAAAGGAGTCTGTGTTGCTGACTAACCTTCTTTCTTCTAGGAGAACTTCCAGATTTGGCACCTGGAATGTTCGGACATTAAACGAACAAGGGAAAGTGGCACAAGTAACAGCAGAAATGAGGGAATATAAAATCGAGGTTCTGGGAATGTGTGAAACAAAGTGGAAGGGGGTAGACAGGAAGAAACTCATCACAGGTGAATTGGTGCTGTCCTCAGGACATGAAGACGAAAGTTCACACCACAGTGAAGGGGTAGCTCTTATGTTATCTAAAGAAGCACAGAAAGCACTCATTGAATGGGAAGCTGTTGGACCCAGAATATAACAGCCACTTTTAAAACAGCTAAAAAGAAAAATACATGTAAATGTCATCCAATGTTATGCACCAACTAATGACAAAGAAGAGTCAGTGAAAGATGCATTTTATACTAGACTACAGGAAATTATGGATAAAGTAAAAAGAAGAGACGTCACAATTTTGATGGGTGACATGAATGCAAAGATAGGTACAGTTAATACCGGATTTGAAGAAGTCATGGGAAAACATGGGCTAGGAATAATGAATGAAAAATGGGGAACTATTCTCAAACTTCTGTGCTTCAGATCAACTGGCTATAGGAGGAAGCATGTTTCCACATAAGAGAATACACAAGGCAAAATGGATATCACCAGACCATAGAACAGAAAATCAGATTGATCATATATGCATAAACAAGAAGTTTAGATCATCATTGCAGGATGTAAAGGTATATAGAGGAGCAGATGTGGCATCAGATCACCACCTTCTGATAGCCAAAGTAAAAATGAAACTCAAGAGATATGCAACAATGCAAAATTATAGACAACAGTTTAATGTAGGACAGCTAAGAAATCAAGAAACAAGAGACAAATTTGCGGTCACAGTATCAACAAATTCCAAGTGCTCCAACAGCTGGAAGATGTAGAGAATACAGAAGACTATTGGCAGCAGGTCAAAACTGAATGGAATGAAACATGTGAAGAAATACTGGGGAAAAGGGAAAGACAACAAAAAGCATGGATAACAACAGAAACCATCAATAAGATAAAAGACAGAAAAAACAAGAAAGCAGAGTTAAACACAAGCAAAACTAGAAGCTCCAAAGCCAAGGCTCAAGAAGTGTACACAGAAGCAAACAAAGAAGTAAAAAGAAGTATCAAAAGAGACAAGAGGAAGTATATTGAGGAGTTGGCAAGAGAGGCAGAAGATGCTGCAGCCAAAGGAAATATGAGAGAACTGTATAGCAGCACAAAGAAGCTAACAGGGAAATACAAGCAAACAAGTTGCCTCATAAAAGACAAGAATGGGAAACTGCTCAGCAATATACAGGAGCAAATGAAGAGGTGGACAGAATATTTTGGTGACCTTCTCAATAGACCAGCTCCACAAAACCCCCCGGACGTCCAGCCAACGGAAGAGGAGCTACAAATTAACGGTGAAAGACCAACGAAGGAAGAAATAAAGAAAGCCATAAAGCTTCTAAGAGATGGAAAAGCGGCTGGACCTGATGGCATTCCAGCAGAGGCCATAAAAGCAGATATCGACACGGCTACAGAGATGTTATATAAATTACTTGGTAAAGTCTGGGAAAAGGAGGAGAAACCAGCAGAATGGAAGGAAGGATATCTGGTTAAGTTGCCTAAGAAGGGAAATTTACAAGAGTGCACAAATTATAGAGGAATAATGTTACTATCAGTGCCAGGAAAAGTATTAAACAGGATTATCCATAGACAAGAAACTGAGAGAGGTTTTCGACAAAACAGATCATGTACAGATCAGATAGCCACTTTGAGAATAATAGTTGAACAAAGTCTGGAATGGAATTCACCACTATACATCGGATTTGTGGACTATGAAAAGGCATTTGACAGTGTAGACAGAGAATCACTTTGGAAATTGATGAGGCATTATGGAGTTCCCCTGAAGATCATTAATTTAATAAAGAAAACATATGAAGACATGACATGCAGAGTTCTTCACGAAGGACAGCTTACAGAACCATTTGGGATAAGAAGAGGAGTGCGACAGGGATGCCTCTTGTCTCCATTTCTTTTCTTACTAGCAATAGACAGGGTTATGAGATCATCGACAACAGAAATGGAATCCAGTGGACTCTGACTAAGCAGTTGGATGATCTGGATTTTGCTGATGACTTGGCTCTTCTGTCCCATAACCGTAATCAGATGCAGGACAAATTGAAAACACTCGATGAGAAGTCACAGCAATTGGGTCTGAAAATACACAGGGAAAAGACAAAAGTAATGAGAATAAATGCAGGTAATGATAACAGGATTGAACTTGAATAAACACCAATACAAGATGTAGAATCGTACACATATCTTGGCAGTAATATAGACAAAGTTGGAGGGACAGACAGCGATATCAAAATAAGAATACAAAAGGCAAGAGGAGCTTTCATTGCATTGGGAAATATATGGAGATCAAGAGAAATGGATCCAACACGAAAATAAGAATCTTCAACTCAAATGTGAAGTCAGTCCTATTGTATGGCTCTGAGACACGGAGAACAACAAAGACAACAACCAAAAAGCTACAGACTTTCATAAATGGGTGCTTGCGTAGAATAGAGGGATTAAAATGGTATGACAAGGTTACCAACGTGGAACTGATGACAAGAACTAGACAAGTGCCAGTGGAACAAGAGATGAGAAGAAGACGATGGCGATGGATAGGACACACAATGAGGAAACCTGTTGACAGCATTACAAGGCAGTCCTTGTTCTAGAACCCC